>JAUMIR010000017.1:19000000-19407711 GCA_030847615.1 Gambelia wislizenii | reverse complement strand
TATGGGTGCTTTGGGGCTGGGCACTCTGCAGTTGCACAGGAGCCCTCTTGCCTATTTCTTTCACTCTTCCGTGGCCTGAGAGACCCGGGGTGCGAAGAGGTGCTGGAGCCGAGGGAGCCCCGCCATGCACCCCTTTCCTTTCCTTTCCTTTCCTTTCCTTTCCTTTCCTTTCCTTTCCTTTCCTTTCCTTTCCTTTCCTTTCCTTTCCTTCCTTTCCTTTCCTTTCCTTTCCTTTCCTTTCCTTTCCTTTCCTTCCTTTCCTTTCCTTTCCTTTCCTTTCCTTTCCTTTCCTTTCCTTTCCTTTCCTTTCCTTTCCTTTCCTTTCCTTTCCTTTCCTTTCCTTTCCTTTCCTTTCCTTTCCTTTCCTTTCCTTTCCTTTCCTTTCCTTTCTTTCCTTTCCTTTCTTTCCTTTCCTTTCCTTTCCTTTCCTTTTCCTTTCCTTTCCTTTCCTTTCCTTTCCTTTCCTTTCCTTTCCTTCTTTCCTTTCCTTTCCTTTCCTTTCCTTTCCTTTCCTTTCCTTTCCTTTCCTTTCCTTTCCTTTCCTTTCCTTTCCTTTCCTCTTTCTTCCCCATCGATGCGCTCGGCCTCGGGTTGCTCCTGCCTGGCTCCGGCCGCCGGCGCTCGGCTAGCGCTGCCTTTCTGGGCTCCACGTGGGATCCGCGGCCATGGAGGGAGGCAGCGGCGGCGGGGCCCCGGTTTCCGCGGCAGGTGAGAGTGGGGGGCTCGGGGGAGCGGTTTTGGGGCGCGGGGATGAATAGCAGGGGTGCACCTGTGCCGTGAGGAGGGGGCTCAGCCCTTGCATTGAAAAAAAGACCATGCAGTGTGGATTCTGGGCTTTGCAGTCCCTCGCCCAACAAGGAGGGCCAGATCCGGATTTTTTGGGTGGGTGGGTTTGGGGTCTGACCCTTGAAGGGGTTTTGAAAGGTCGCCCTTTCAGAGAACACTGTGAGTAACTCTCCAAGCTGGGACTCTGAATAGGTGAGGACTACAACTCACATAATGCTAAGCAGTGCTGGCAGCGGGTTTATGGGAGTTGTAGTCCCCACTCCTTCCCAGAGCCCCTGCTTGGTTGGTTGGATGTCCGCTTATGGGAGCTGTAGCTTTCCAACACATCTCCAAGGTGTCAGTTTGGCTGGTTCGTGGATCATGGGAGTTGCAGTCCTAGATGGAGGTGGGGGAGATTGAGGGGAAAACAGCTATAGATCCAATTGGGAACTTTTCTCACATCTAGGGCGGGCAAAGCGCAACTGTCCAAATGCAATTGGACTGCAACTCCTATCAGGCCTACTAGCCAGCATGTGAGCAAGGGTGATGGATACTGGGAGTTGAAGTCCAGGGACATTTGGAGGTCTTAGCCTGGGGCATCCCGTGTTAATTGTCATTAAAAGGAGTACAAAGGTTCTCCTCCCACCCTTGGCAGCCCCTCCCAAACCAGGGATGGAAAACCAGCCTTGCTAGGTAGGACCCTGAATTCGCACACAGCACCTTCCCCCTGACTTTATTGCTTAAAAATTATCTTTAGCTCTCTCTTCAGGACTTGAACCCTTTCACGGTGGTGAACAAGATTAACTGCATTTTGTTTCAGCTCACATTATGACCTACTGGAGAACAAAACAAAGGCAGGAATGTTTAGAAAACAAATGTTCAATTTAAATTTTCAATGCAAATAAGCAGCACTAAAACCAGCAACCTGATTGCTGTGGAAATAGCAAGGTGGGTGGGTAAAAGAAACCCCCTTCATGGTGGAAGCTCATCCCAGAAACACGGGGCCACCACCAAAAGGATCCGTCGTCTCTTTTGCTGGCTGGGCAGGATGTGGCTGTAGTCCGAAGCGCTCTGGCCGGCATCCCATGGGGTGTCAGACTCTGGCCTTCTCTGCTTTGGCCCCAGGGCTGTTTATGGG
The DNA here is from genome assembly GCA_030847615.1 of Gambelia wislizenii. Taxonomy (NCBI): domain Eukaryota; kingdom Metazoa; phylum Chordata; class Lepidosauria; order Squamata; family Crotaphytidae; genus Gambelia; species Gambelia wislizenii. The sequence continues at coordinate 19,405,808 of JAUMIR010000017.1, read as the reverse complement.
TGTAACTTAGGGGTTTCCCATTAGAAGAAATGGACAGATGCTCACCCTGTGCATAGATTTATACTGGACAAAATTTTGGATTCACCAGCTGCTCTTCTGTGTTTTGGTGCCCCCTCCAGAAGCCTCTAATAGTGGTAATAATAATAATGATAATAATAATAATAGATTTGTTGTTGTTTGTCTCCAAGTCGTTTCCAACTTAAGGTGACCCTAAGTCGAGCCTATCACAAGCAAGATTTATTATTCAGAGAGGGTTTGCCTTGGCCTTCCTCTGAGGCTGAGAGAGTATGACTATAGTGTGTTTAGATTAAAGGGAAAAATACATTAGTGTTAGGATAGATTTACTTTTGTATTAGTAAGAAAAGAGGAAAATAATTAGTATTATTTTTGTATTATTGTTATGGCCTTTTGTGGTCGGGTGTATTTTTTAGTAGAATGGTCTTACTCCAATAAAAAAATTCCCTAAAATTCCCACAGTCAGGTGGGGATTCGAACCGTGGTCTCCCAGACTCCTCCTCCTCCAATTACAGTACTCTGGCTCCTTTAAGGTTTCCGTGGCAAGATTTCTTCAGAGAAGGCTTGTGACCGTGGCCTTCATCTGAGAGCTGAGAGAGTGTGACTTGGCCAGGGTCACCCAGAACTAGATAAACGGCCTTAATGGGAGAACTGGGGCAAAGTCCGGGAGTGAATGAGAGTCTACATGAACATCAGGAAGAACTTTGCTATAAGACTCTCCCACGGTGGAATAGATTCCCCGGTTGAGGGTGGGGGCTCTCCTTCTTGGACGGCCATCTTTCAGAAGCGCTTTGGTGGTGTATTCCTGCATGGCGTGGGCTGGACTAGATGGCCTTTGGGGTCCCTCCCAACTCTGAGATTCCATGGTTCTAACTGGCAGCGTGACTTGCCCAGGGCTCAGGTGGGGAGGCTGTGGCAGAGACTTTACCTTGAGCCCAGCAATCTCGGCGGCATCCGCCCCTCTCCTTGCGCCTTCCCCAACCGCTTGCTTGCGAGGAGACCTGGCTCCGCTGCTCCCTCCCTGGTGAGTAGGCAAGGCAGCGCGTGAGTCAGTGCCTGCCCTCCTCCGTGGGTGAGTGGGTGGGCGTTCAGTCATGCAGGGCCCCCAAATTGGACTCCCACCCCAAATCCCCTCTGGCTTTCACCGCCCTCTCCCCCCACACCCCAGCCTTTTTTGGCAACGCCGTCCCTTGGCTGATTCACGGGCCACGTTTGTACAAGAGCCCCACGCACGCACACAAGCACGCACGTACCCAAGCGCGATGAGTGTGAGCAACGCAAGCTGTGCTTTCCCTCGTCCCCATTGATGCGTCGGCCCTGCCTGGCCTTTCGGGACACCTCTGCCCACGATGCCCCACGGCTTTGTGGGAGGGTGTCAGCACCCAAACCCCCGGGGGTGACTCAGCGCCTTCTGGATTTAGCCCCTTGTTGGTGCTGTGGGGCACACGAGCCTTCACTCCCGGCGGTGGCGGAGGGGGGGAGAGATGATTTTAGCAGCGTGTGCCAACGCCAGATGGGCATCTGTGAGCCAGGCTGGGTAGGAGGGGGTCCGCGAGAAAGGGGTCTCCCCCACCTCCAAGAATTAGCATGTTCCCGGTTCTCTGCCAACATTCTGTCCCTAAATTTGCAACCTCAAAACATCACCACCACCATCATCCAATACATTTATACGATACACTCTTCCTTTCCTCCAAGGAGCTCCACGTGGTCTTCTTCCAACATATATTTTTAATTGGCACAACAGCCTTGTGAGGTTGTTCAGGGGGAGAGAGATAAGAAACTGCCCCCAAGGTGGCTGCAAAAACTTCACAGCTGAGTGGAGGTGTTGGTTGCCAGCATGTTGTCCCTAAATCTGCACCCATGAGGATGTAATGGTGTGCCTCTCTTTTCCTCCAAGGAGCTTAATATGGCATACAAAGTCTCATCTGCTTTTTAAAAATCCACACAACCACCCTGTGAGGTAGGTCAGGCTGGGAGAGATAAGAGACTTGCCCCCAAGGAGGCCGAGCAAGCTTCGTGGCTGAGGGAGGATTTGAACCCGAGTCTCTCAAGACCCTGGTCTGACACTCTCAACCGCTACCCCTTGCTGGTGCCCCAAAATCAGTGAAGAAGAGAAGGATGGGTTCTCTGTGTGTGTTTTTGGAATTTTAACTCTTTTTATCTTTTTTGGTTGTTTAATTGTGTTTTAACTTTTGTATTTTGCTGATTTTAACAAGGTGTTTTTATTGTACGCCACTTTGAGTCCCAAATGGGGGGGAAAGTGGGATAGAAATAAAGATGATGATGATGATTCTGTTCTCCTTTGACTCTTCTTGGCCATGGCTGACACCTTCTCCTCCTCAGGAGGGTTTGGGTGACTCCCCGGCACCTGGGTTTAAAGGATGCCTCTTGGGCTTGCTGCGTGGCCAGTCTCAACCTCTGCAGCCAGGCCTCCCCTGGGACTGGAGGCTTCCTTCCTGGGACCACCTGCCAAACCTTCCGGTTGCTCCACAGCAGTCCCAGTGGTGGCATGGAGCCTCCCAGCTTAGTGGCAGTCTACCACGCAAGGCTAGTTACTGGGGAGCAGGCGGTGCTCTCGCCCGTCTCATGTCCTGCCTGTGGGCTTTTCCTCTGGGTGTGGGGTTGGCTACTGGGTGGACAAGATGGCTGACTAGGGAAGCCAGGCTGGCCTGATCCTGCCTCGGTGCTGATCCTCATGGCTTCTGTTGCTTTGTTTACCCTCCAGATGTCCTTGGACTTCAGCTCCCAGAAGCCTTTAGCCAGCATGGTGGGCAGTGATGAAGGATTCTGGGAGTTGAAGTCCAAAAACACCTGGCCGGGGGTGGGACTCGATGGCCCCTGCGCTCCCTTCCAGCCCTAAGATTCTCTGAGGATTCCCAGTGGGGTGACTGCTGAGGCCGTGATCACAAGGGGGTGCCTGCCTTGGGAGACTTGGGGGGGGTCTCTATGGGACCCTCGGCTTGGTTGTTGACCCCTTTCCCTTTGCTGCTCCTCTCCTTGCAGGCCCCCGCCGGCCCCCTCGCCGAGTGGCTCACCAGATCCCTCCGGAGATCCTGTCAGATCCGGACCTGCAGGCAGCCGTGGCCTCCCTCCCCTCCAACTACAACTTTGAGGTCTACAAGACGGTGTGGCGGATCCGGCAGGCCAAGGCCAAGCGGGGTGAGTCGCGCTCCCTGGGCTTTCGCGGCCCTGGCACACGCTGGAACCTGCCTTACCTGCCGGGCTGGGTCCTGGGGAAGGGGGCCCCTCTAGCCCACTACTCCAAATGGAGGGGCAGCTGTCCCTCCCAAGCATTTCGTCTAGGCAGGATTGTTTCCCAGGCAGGCCCTTGGGAGGACATCCCGCCCAGCAAGGCCGGCTCTGACTGGCAGAAGCCATGGGTCTCTCCTAGCCCCCGCCGGGAGAAGCCCCTGGCAACTGAACCTGGGAACGTGGTGAGAAGCTTCTCCTGAGTTATGGGGTGTGTACGTGCGTGGGTGTGTGTCTATCCAGCCCGGGTCAGGTGCGTTGTTCAGGGTGCGAAAGATGTCTGATTTTTCCCATCCCTTCCTTGGTTGAAGAAAGAACTCCAGTTGTGTTGGGCCATTGCGGAGGGGATGTTTCCGCCTGAGAGGAACAGCTGGAATTGAAACCTCCCCCCCCCCATGTAAAGTACCCAGAAGCCAAGGTTTGCACATGAAGAAACAACGCCTGCGCTTTGGACTTGAGTCCAGGGAGGAGGGTGATCTCTTTCCCCTGCCGTGGCTGTGTGTTCTTGCATGGAAATCCCGGCTCCTGGGTGTGTGTGGAAGAGAAGAGCGTCCTCCTGGGATGCGTGGTTGGAACGCGAGCTGCCACGTCTCCTCCCGGGCTGCCTCGCGCCCCTCCGACTGGTTTCTGTCTGCGCCAAGCTGGGCGGCAGCAGAGCAGCCGCCCCCTGCAAGCTGCATGTCGGCCCAATGAGCCATCTTGCTGTCAGGAGGGTAATGAGAGCGGACGAGGAGGGTGGCGGCGGCGGCGGCAGAGCGCCACGGACTTTCTTTGCCGGAGAGGAGCCTGGGAGTGTGGCCAAGCCTCCCTGTGAAGTAGGCCGTGGGGTTGGGGGAGGACTGGCTGCTCCTTGCCCTGGGCCTCTTGAGATCAGTTAGCCGAGCCTTGGGTCAATCTGTTGGGCTGCAGACACTCCATGCAGGTTGGATTGCAGTGCCCAGAATCCTCAAGCTAGCTGGCTGGGGATGTCTGGGAGTTGTAGTCCAACCTGCCAGAGGGCACGTTGGTTTCTGGGAGTTGCAGTCGAACCTCTCCAGACAACCTGAGGTTGACCCACGCTGGGATTAAGCCAGAAAGGCCGCCCAGGAGGTCTGAGTTCTCACGCTGCGGCCCAGATCCGGAAAGGCCTGTTCAGGATCCAGGCGCCTCTCCCTGTGGGATTTCTTGCTGGATTTATTTCATGTGCTGAGAACACTTACCGTCACACCTGTGGCAGCCTTGAGGCTGATCGAAAATGACAATCCAAATCTTGCAAGTGTACCGTGGAATTAACGTTTCTCTACACATAAGTGGAAACGAACACACAGGCACCCAAATACGCTGGGTCTTTGTCCTGTGACTAGAGAAGAGGTCACTATGCATCCTCCAAAGGAAAAGATTCAGTAGACTAATTACAAATAACTTAAATGAACTAAAACACTAACTGAAGCATAAAAGAACAGTGCCCTCCCTCCAAACTGTAATGTTAAAGAAAGATAAAGCCTTATTTAGAAAACATCTTATTCTTTCGTTACAGACTTATTTATTTGGCTTGCTAGAGTTACTAATAACCCAAACTGCAAATGGTAACATCTTTGATTGTCTTATTGCTGAAGAAAACCATAAACGCTTTCCAGCCTTTCAGAAAGTCTTCAGTCGGTTTATCCTTTAGGGTCCCGTCAACTTAGCAACCTGGCCGAGATCTGCAACCTTGGACCACCCAATCTTCCGTTCCTGGTGCTTCGATCCATTTGCACATTTGGCCAAATAGTATTCATGCCGCTATGATCATATATCGAAGAAGCTGTCCATGTTTGTTGTCCAATTCCTGATCCATAATACCCTACCAAAACACTTCTGGTGACGTTACACATTCTGCCTTTAGAATTTTCTGAATTAGCATATAAATTTTAGACCAATATTTTTTTGCCTTCTTACACATCCACCACATGTGTCAAAAAGAACCTTCCTTATCTTAACAACCCCAAGGGTGTTTTGAACACCCTTAGACATTTTTGACAACTCATTTGGGGTTCAATGTCATCTATACATTATCTTAATACTTACTGTATTTTATCTCAAGTACGGTAAATTTTATATCTTTGGTCCATGTTGTCTCCCATCCATCCATTTGCACACTGTGACCTCAGTTTTCTGCCCATCTTATCTTATATTTTTTTTACCAGTGTCCAACTTTAAGAGAGAGTTGTATACAGTTGTTCCTCCATATCCACAGATTTGGTATCCATGGATTTAAGTATTCACAGCTTGAAAATATTCTTTAAAAAATAATAATCCAAAAAGCAAACCTTGATTTTGCCATCTTATATAAGGGACACCATTTTGCGATGCCATTGCATATAATGGGACTTGAGTATTCATGGATTTTGGTATCCATGGATTTAAGTATTCACAGTTTGAAAATATTCTTTAAAAAATAATAATCCAAAAAGCAAACCTTGATTTTGCCATCTTGTATAAGGGATACCATTTTGCGATGCCATTGCATATAATGGGACTTCAGTATTCATGGATTTTGGTATCCATGGATTTAAATATTCACGGCTTGAAAATATTCTTTAAAAAATAATAATCCAAAAAGCAAACCTTGATTTTGCCATCTTATACAAGGGACACCATTTTGCTCTGCCATTGCACATAATGGGACTGGCGTATCCAAGGATTTTGGTATCCATGGGAGGGGGCCTGGAACCAAACTCCAGCGAATATGAAGGGACAAGTGTACTTTTTTGATTACATGATTGCCATTCTTACACAGCGCTGAATATATTTCATTTTCTCCGGGCTCTTGTCTGCAAACAAGGTCTAATGTGGCTCCCCTTTCCTCCCTCCCCACATTTTCTTCAGTGGCCCTGCAGATGCCTGAAGGCCTCCTGATGTTCGCCTGCGCCCTGGCCGATATCATCGAGAGGTGGGTAGGGAACGGGCAGGGGGGCAGTCGGGGATGGGAATTGAGGGGTGCCTCCGTGCACCCCAAGGTTGGGCCTGCCAAGAGTCCTGCTTGGCGGAGGGTGTGTGCGTGTGCCGTTGAAGGCGGAGGGGGTGAGATGCTGGGATGCGCCACATTTTCCCTGCGAGTGTGATGAGGACAACAGCGATGCGGTTTGCACAGCCTCCGGGCATCTCTGACTTTTTGTAGAACTGCCAATTTGAAACGTGGGCTCCTTACACCCCCCCCCATTTCTTTGAGAGAGGCCTTGTGAGCTGGAAGAGGAGGGGGGCTGGGACCCCTCTCCCCACACCTACCTACCCCATATCCTGAGGGGCAGGCGAGCAAGCCATAGCCTCTGGGGTCATGTTGCCACAGAAGGTGTTGGGAGCCCCAGGGACTGGGCTTGGACTCAGCCTCCTGGGCTTCCTCACCTGGCTGTTAGGCCCCTTCCTGAGCCACAGGAACCTCAGTGGCTGCAAACCCACTTTTGGTAAAATTGTAGCGTTGGAAGGAACCCCTGTGGTCATCTAGTCTAACCCACTGCCATGCAGGAATCCTTAGCTAAGCAACCCTAAGAAGTGATTGTCCAACTGCTGGTAACCCCCTCCCCCATGAAGGAAAGACCCCCCCCCCAGCCTCTGGCCGTTTATGACTTGGGGACGGCCTTTTCTTTGAACTATTTGCCTTCTTGCCCCCCCCCCTAAAAAGAAAAGCAAACACTGCTTCTTCCTTTGTTGTGTATTTTTTGGCCAGTCACCTTTTGGGATCCTTTTAGAGACATTCCCCCCACCCACCCACCCATGCATGAGGCTGTAACTGCCAGAAGACCCAGTCAGCTGGCAAGGTGGAAGGGGATTTTGGGAGTTGTAGTCCAGTATGGCGCATAAGTTCAAGTGAGAGAGTGGGGGGGGTACAGGAAGACAGAGGATGGCGAGCCCACCTGTGTTTGGGGCAAGGGGAGGGTTTGATGCTTTCCACCCACTTTCCATTGTGGCAAGAAGGGGAACCCATGAGCCTGTTCCAGGGGTCCCTCCGCATCCCCCCCATAGTGACTCCCCAGGAGGAGGAGGGGGGGAACCCCCAGCCCCCTCCTCTCCCGCTGGCCTCTCTGGCTGCTGCTCTTCCTTCTGCCTCCTTTAAGGAAGCCCCCTCCCCTGGCACCCCCTTGCTTGCCTCCCCCCGCCCTCTTTCCCAGCATGGGGCTCACTTTCATGTCTCAGACTTCAAAGGCAGCTGATTATGGCGATCCTTTTATCTGAATGAAACCTGAAGCGTGACTTCCCTCAGTTGGGGCTGAGCCTCCCCCCCACAGCCCCCTCCCTGTTTGGCCGCTGCTGTGTTGCTGAGAAGACTAGGGCTGGGAGGAAGAGGAAGGGGAGGGCAGGGCTCCTGATTGGTGCCCCTCTCCAGGAAAAAAGCCCAGCCAGCCCCCCACCCCACCATCTATGGGTCGGCCAACTGGCCTCTCCCCTTCCCCTCTGTTTCCATTGAGCATCTGCAAGCCTGGAGGGCTGTGTAGAACTTCCACCTTTCAAGGCAGTCTACCTCCCCGTCTTCAGGGACTTAAAGGCAGGACATCTGTTGTACCCATCCTGCCCGAAGCTCTCTGGCTCCAAATCCAGACTCGAGGCTGGGGCACATGGTGCTGTCTTTGGAGGTTTTACCCCAGTGGTCAGGGACGATGGAATTTGTAGTCCAGAATGACTGGTAGCAAGCAGCATCTGTTCAGGGATTTGGAGGCCCAATGAAGCAAGTTTCTATCCCTCATGGTCCTGAGTAAAGGGCTGATTTAAATAGGGAGCTGCTGCCTTCTTCCGCGTCGGGCCCTTGGGGCCCTTCTAGATCACTGTTGTTTGCACGGGCCGTCAGCAGCAGCCGTGGCTCTCTGGGTTTCGGGCGGGATTCTTTCCCTGACCTCTGTGTTGGTGCCAGCGCTTGAACTCGGGACCCTCGGCATGCAAAGCCAGGGCTCTTTCTGCTTCCGATAGCCCTGTGATTGTCGTTCTCCATTCTTTCTCCCTTCTTCCCAAAAGCTGTTGGGTGGGGGCTAAAACATCCCTTCCCCTCCCTGTATTGTGCTCAGAACGACAACCCTGTGAGGTAGCTTAGGCCAAGAGAAAGCACAATGGGCTCAAGTGGGGATTCGAACCCAGGCCTCTCCTGTGCTCTAACCACTGGCTCTCTGTGTGAACTGGTATTGCACATGCGCTGGTGTCTCCCTATTACCCGCCATGGGGCACAGCTCAGTGGGCAGAGGGGCACAGAGTGGGCCTGGCCTCCATGGCAGCTTCACGAACCCAAGTGAGAGACCGCTAAGCTAGCCGGTCTGCCTCGGGAGACGCCATCTTGGTGCCACATCGCAGGGTCCCTTTGGTTCTTCTGGCTTGGTGGCCTCTCCAGAAACATGGGGGTCACAGAGTTGGAGGTGACTCTAGGGGCCATCTAGTCCAACCCCCTGCCATGTAGGAATCCTCAAATAAGCCCCTCCTGGCCACGCGGCCTCTGTTTAAAAGCCTCCATTGAGGAGAGCCCCAATTTCTCCAGGGTGGTTGTGCTCCAGGTGGGATCCTCCGTGTCTCTGTGTGGGGAACAGGACAAAACTTTGCCAGGCCAAAAACTGCAAAGGGTTTGTTCCCTGCCCCCCTTCCCTCCCTCCCTCCCCCCCTTCTTTTCTTCCTTCCTTCCAATCAATTAAATATCAAGGAAGACTCCGAAAGGAAGATCTCTGCTTCTCAAGGTCTCCCTTTTCTTTCGGCTCAACCTCTCCGCAGCCTCTCTGCAAAACGGGGTCAGCATAGAACTTAGGTTGCCATGGGGGTGTGTGTGTTCATTGCTATTTTATTCCAAGTCCCCCCGCCCAAAAAAAACTAGAGCTGAGCATGCTATTGATTGGGAATTTGGCCGCTGGCTGTTTTGCATTTTTGTGTATTTTTCTTCATTAGGCAGAAAATGCCCCTTCCTAGCCTCCACACACCCCACCTTAGTGCTGTAGCATGCCCCAAGGAGGAAGGGAGAACCATGGGGGGGGGTCTTGCTTTTGCCCCATGGAAGCAGCTGTTCTGATGTGTGCACCGTGCATCTCTTGCACCAATTACCATGCGCAGGAGCATCCTGGTGAGGCCCCGCTGGGAGTGAGGGGCTGGTATACGCCTGCCACCCCCTCCCCACAATTCTCTCTCTCCCTCCTTGTTGCTGCTGCTCCTGCTGTTCCCATGTTTAATATTAAATGTTTTCTTCCTGAGATGTCTGCACATGAAATATTTAGGAGGCCATAAGTGAGGTGGGAATGAAGGGGGGGGTCACAGCTGGGGGTGGGTGGGCAGCACTTGCATGGATCCCCCTTGCGTTACTCAGCATCCCCCTCCTCTTGAGGAGAAGGTGGAAGAGTCTGGTGCTGCACTTTGGAAAGGATTTCTCTTTTTTCTTGCAATTGAGGCAATCGCAGAATTCGGCTCACTGGGCACGCGGAATTTTTTCTTGCCATCCATGTTTGCCTCATTCTACTCAGTGCTTCCTTCCCTCCCGTGTTGGACTAGAAACCGGAGAGTGTTCAGCTGGCAGGGAGGGGCCTGAAAGTTAAACAGTGGCATGCTCCCTCGCCCAACCGCTGGATTGGCGCTCTGCCTTGCCAAGCACGGCACGGCGCCTCTTGGCTGGCACAGAGATGCCAAGCATGAAACCAGCGGCGGCGCTGGGAAAAACTTTAAAAGCCGTCCCGCCCCCTCCCCACCCCCGCAAACGAACTAGGAATGGGAGATAACCAAGATCAAACAACCCATTGATGAGCATCTCGCATCTCATTGTGCCAAGGTACCAGCCAAACTGGCATGGGGGGCTGCTGCACTGTAGGCTGGGGAGGGGGCTCATTAGTGTCCCTTCTTTCTGCCCCCTCCCCAGCTTCCCTTTGCTCTCCTGCCTCTGATCAGTTGGCTTCTGTGGCCATCAAACCCCCCTGTCTTGGGGTGGGGGGGATGTGACAGAAATATGAATCATCACAACAACTCTGGCCAGTGTCAGGTGGAGTGAATGAACAGCGCGCACTGACTCTGTCGCAACTGCGCAGGACTCCTACCGGAGCTGCTTCCCTTGGGCCGTAGAGGGAGTATTAGGCAGGTCTGGGTGACCCCTGGACCATGGATTGCATATGGACCTCCTGGTTTTTTTTGGGGGGGGGCACTTTGCCAAAAAAAGAAAATGAGCCTCAGAAAGGTGGACCATTTCTGTTCCTGGAAGCCACCGGGAGTGGGGGTCCTCCTTTATAAAAGCAAGAATAAGTTCCCCCCATCTCTAAAAGTGGAAGTGGGCACCCAGGGACTTTGGCTCTGGCTTTTGTGGGGGGCAGCCTGCCATAGGAGGGAATTGTTTATTCTCCCCCCCACACCTTGAGGGGGAAGCAAGGGGGCTGGCTGGGCAGAGACCCATTTGTGGGGGGATTGTAGGGGAGTCTGGCTATAAAGGAGGAGCATGCTCCTTTGGGTCCTCATTTGGAGGGGGCTGGAGTCGCCCCCTTGCTGATTCTGTCCCCCCCCCCAAGCCCACCTGCTTTCTCAGAAGAGGGAGGGGTGGGCAGGTGGGTGGGGCCTTCCTTTCCTCCCTCCCTTCTTTCCTCTCATGCATCCCTTGCATCTGGAGTTGAGGGCTGGCTTTTTCGGGACCCCTCCTGGCCCCTCTCTCAAAACTCACTGTGCTTAACAGTTTGGGGATCACATAGCCCATGTCTCCCCAACAAGATTGGTTGTGGAGTCTGGGCTTACACTGTTCCTTGCAATAGAATGACCCCCCCCCAGCTCAGCTGGATTTGGGCATCTGTTGGTGCAACCCCCCCCCCCCATGCACAATTGATGAATCATTTGCACCATGTGTGCATGCGCCGGGAGTCAGGAGTGAGAATTCGCCTATATTTTTGCTGGTCTGATCTTTCTCCTGGCGTTTTCTCCATCTCCGTGTCCTTGGGATATGTGGGGAGGGGGACACATTGGGGAGACCTCCTTTCCCTCCTCCATGATGATGCAAGCCCCCTCCCTCCTCCCCCAGACCCTCTCATGCCTGCCTGCTCCCCCACTTCTGCAGGCAGGCAGGCAGGGGTGAAGATCTAGCAGCCGCTGCTGAGAGTCTGTTAGCAGAACGGTGCCCTCCGGCCCTTTCCAATCAGAGTTAATGATCTGTTTATTGTGTGACATTTGACGGGTGCAGAGGAGGGGGGCGGCAGGCAAAGAGTTCTCTGCTGGGGTGGGGCGGTGGGCAGGGGTCCCTCTGTCACTGGGTGCCTGCCTGCCCCTCGATGGGCAATGATGGTTCCCTGATGGTGCCCGGGCACTTGGCGGAGAGGGAAGAAATTGCCACTCCCTGGGCTAGAGAGTCAGTGGGGCTCCCAGCTTCCCTCACCCTATGTATTGGGGGGGGGGGCACCTGGTTGCTCCAGAAGGTAGTCAGACTTTGTGTTGACTTTGGGCATTGCAGGAGCTACACTCGAGTTAGATCTCCGGCTCAGAGATGGCATTTGCCCGCAAAACAGCAGCAGATCTTTGTCCATCAAATCAGCACAGGCATCAGTGGATAAGTAATAGATACAGATGTAAAGGGAGTATGAGAAAGAGAGCTTGCTGTTGTGTGCAAGCTTCAGAGGTCTACAGATCTCTTCATCAGGTAAGAGGTTACAAAAAGCAGTTTGGGCTCTTTCGGGACGGCTTTGATTGTGTCTTCCTGCATGGCGGGGTTGGACTACATGGCTCTTTGGGTCTCTTCCAACTCTGTGATTCTGATGAGGGCCTCCTGTACTTCTGCCTCCCGGGAGATACATCCCGCCTTTGCACCGAGGTCTTCTGCTTCTTGGTGTCTCCCTGCTCGTCCTCCGTGTCTTGGCTGCCCCCTTGCTTCCTCCAGTGGGTCAGGGCTGGGAGCCATGGGGGCTTCATGAGCCCTCCCTGCCTCCGGTTTCTCCTGCCGCCATGGGCGCATTGGGAAGCTGGACTCCTATTTTGATGAGCGCCTAATCCCTTGAATTGCAAACAGCTTTCTCCAATTGAAGAGGTGGATTAGCACACTCCAGTTTAATCGTGTTGACATCTCCGGAGTAGCTGGTGCTCCGGAGGCACAGCCGAGAGGGAGCGTGGCCCGCCTGCTCTCGTGGCTAAGCCTTTCCCCCTGGGGTGGCCTTCCCTGAGGGGGGGCATCCTCTTACCTTGGAGGTTGTGGGAGAGCCTTTGCCTCTTGTCTGCACAGAGAGTGTGGCGGCTGTTCCTCGTTTCTGCAGCGCTGTTGGTCACAATTGGCTTTCTCTAACGAGACTGGACCTGCATATTGGTGTCAGGGGAATGGGAGAGTTTTATTCCCATTTTACAGCTGGGAAACTGAGGCTGAGAGGGGGAGCATGTCCTCGCAGCAAAGTGTCTGGCCAGGGTGGGGTGGTTAACCCTGGGATTCCCAGATCCAGGTGTGTGTCTGACCCATAGGAATGGGGCTTGCTTGCTCCGTGCTGCTTGCTATTGGCCCATGCTCCCTTCTTCTCTTGCAGATTCACAGGCGCAGAGGCCGTTGTGATGGGGGACGTGACCTATGGGGCCTGCTGTGTGGACGACTTCACTGCCCGGGCCTTGGGAGCTGACTTCTTGGTGCATTATGGCCACAGCTGCTTGAGTGAGTTGTTTGGCCTGAGGTTTGGCCCACCATCCTTGCCCCACCCCTTTCCCCCCTGCACCCAAGGGTCCTCTTGGTGCTCCTTTAAGGGACCCTTCACCCCTTGGAGGTCAGTCTCCTTGGCAAGTGTGGCAGGAATCACAGCCCAAAATACGAGAGAGTGCTCCAACGCAACCCAGCCATGCAGTTGGGGGGTCCCACTGGAAAAGCTGCTTCAGGGAGGGATCTCCAGGGATTCTGGGAATTGGAGTCCCAGGAAGTAGCTTTCCCATGTCCTGCTGACGCTCTGCTGTAAGGCAGCTGTGTCTCCCAAGGGTGGCAAACTGGCATTCCCCCCCCCCCCGGGCCTGAGAACTGGGAAAGGTCCGTACAGCGTCAGGGACATTTGAGTGAGGGGCTGGAGGCGGTATGAAGGACGCGTCTCTTTCGGGACTCTGCCTCTTCTGCTAAGTGAAGGGCCTGGTGTGTGGGGCTGGCATGGCCCAGAGAGGCCGGGCTCCCCGCCCTCTGTCCACAGGCCACGTGTGGGTAGTCTGTGTCTTAGGGCCACCAAAGTGTAGTCAGAAGATGCCCAGCCATTGCAGTCTGTGTTAATATTTGGCCCAAGAGCAAGCAGTGCCTTCGCTTTGCCGTGGACACCAAATTATGCCAGGATTGTTGGGCACTCGCCCCCTCCACAAAAGGATGCCTGTGAAAATGGCAAACACGTGTCAAAGTCTTGCACGAGGGGGTGAAATAAAGAGAGAAACTCAAGATCTGAAGAGGGCTGCTGCGAGTGACCATGAAAGGGCTTTTGGGGGTTGGGGGAAGATGAAAAACGTCCACCCAGCGGGTGCGACTGCTGAAATAAAAAAGGCAGATTCCGTATTGGGCCAAGTAGAAAAGGAAGGGAAGATAAAATTGCCAGCCTCCTGCTGCCCTTATAAAAATCCATGATGCGGCCACGCTTTGCATACTGTGTACCGATCTGGAAAAAAAGGGGATTTTTTGCAGAGCTGGAAGAGGTGCCGGGAAAGAGCAGCCAAAACACTCCAGGGACCCTCTCTCCTCCTCCTCCCCCCAGGAAAGGTTGCAGCTCAGGGCTGGGGAGCTTGGAGAAGGCGGGAGGAAGTCGGGCAGGATGGAGGGCTATAAAAGGAGGCACCCTGTGAAGAAAGTGTGGAGGGAAACTGGAAATGCCGGAGCCCAATGTGGGTCATGGAGGGGGGGAAGCACCAGCCAGAGAGCAAAGGTACAGAAGTCCCCACAGCACAGAGTTACAGGGATGTGTTGCGCTCCAGGTCCCACCAGCCCAGCCAACATTAGGAATGATGTGAGTTGCAGTCCAGTGATATCCAGAGAGACTTAGATTTTGGAGAGTTGCTCTAAGGAGTGAAAGGTTTTCCTAACAGGCAGCAAAGTTTGGGGTCCTTTGTCCATCAGCCCACATACCTCCCCCCCCTCCACCGGTGCCATAGAAGTAAGTTGGTGCTTAGGGGAGGGCCCTCATGGGTGGAAAGGCAATTCCAAAAATATTTTTGGATCAGTAATTCCAACAGTGGTTGGGCAGCCGAGAGAAGGTTTTGGCGTGCCAATGTGATGGCTAGCAGGGGCCATCGGGAGCCCAATCCAAAAGCGTGTGAATGCATAGACCCCCCGCTTTGCATCACCTGCACCATTGTACTGTTCCTTCCTCTGACTGTCCCACGAGTTCTCTCTCTCTCTATATATATATATATATTTAAAATTCTTTTGTTTGGGTCTGGGCTCCCCTTTGCCTGCCTCACTCAAGTTGCCCTGGAGTGGTGAGCCCTATTGCCCAAGGGGGGGGGCAAGCATGGATTGCATGCACGCTGGCTCGCACACCTGAGACCCCCTCCCTTGGAGCAGGTACAGACACGGACACGGGTGAGAGAGATACTGAGAGAGGCGGTGGCTGGCTCTGTTGTCGGGAGGCGGAGGCCTGGTTGAGCCGGGAAGGAAGGAAGGAAGGGAGGGGAAGAGAAGAGAAGAGAAAGAAGAGGCAGCAGCATCCCTCCCTCGGCTCCCTAGGCGGAAACGGTGGTACTCTGGATTCTGTTGCCATGGAAACAGTGCGGCTGTCCCAGATGCTGTTCACTTTGAAGTCCACCCAGGATGGAATCGGCTCAAAATAACAGGGAAAGGAAAAGCAGGGGGGGGGCGGGAGAAACGGCCCATGTTGGCTTTTAAGGTGGATCCTTCGCAGCAGCATTATCGCTCTGGAGAAGGAGGGCCTGACTCTCTTCCAAAATGCCCCCCTCCTTGGCTCAGGGCATCCTTAGCTGCAACTGCTCGACAGGGGATCCCGATTGGGATGGGGGACGGTATCATCCAGGAGGTTGTGGGGAGATTCCAGGCAGTCTCCCTCCTCCCCATCCCACCCCCCAAAAACCCTCTTGAACACTTTTGAATACCCTCTTCTCTGGGACGATGCTGCTGGATAAGGCGTGTCGTGGGTCGGACCCAGGAGGAGAAGAGATGGGGGTCCTTTCCCTCACTTGGGGGTGCCTTGCACCATGGCGCAAGTGATTGTGTAGTGGGGGGAGTGTGGGCTTTGCAATGTGGAGGCAGCAGCTCTGCCCCCCAAAAGCGTTAAACCTGAAGCACAGCCTTCCTCTCTCCCTCTTGGGGTCACAGAAGGAGCTGCAGACCTACATAACAGGGGCAGGGTAGGGCAGGGGGTGTCAGGAAGGAGGGAGGGAGACCGGGCTGGGCCATCTTCCTTTTTCCCAAGGAAGTCCCTGCGCACCAACACTGCAGGGGTGTCGCAGGAGGAAGGGAGGGAGGCAGCCACTTCCAGCCAGGGGTGTTTTTGTTGACCTGGAAATGCGGCACAGCAGCCAGGCGTGGGCCAGGGAGGGTTTGAAAAGCGCTCCGGATCTTCTGCTCAGTGCGAACCTCCTTGAGGATGCTCCATTTTTAGGCGTTCGCACGGCAGCCTTCCTACTCCCAAGGGTAACTCTGTGTGCAATATACATATATATATATATATATATCTCCCCTCAGGGTTCTCTTTATTTTGGCAAAAAAGACCAGGGGGGGGGGTTGAGTGGCAAGAAATCTCTAGGAAATGATGCAGAGAGGGAGTCTCCCCCCCTCCCCATTGCATCAACTCCCCCCAGCTCCGAATTTCCCTTTCAAAGCTGGAGCACAAAAACTCTGGACTCTGTTCTGGAGTCTGAGAACCATTCGCACAAAAGACGGGCGGCGGGGGGGGGGTCTTTTTGGGGTGGGTGGGTTGTTGGGGCTTGGGGAAGAGCTGCCTGATGATCTGTGTCAGATCAGAGAGGGTGGGAGCAAAGCTGAAGCCCTTGACCCAATTTTGCGCAGGTTGTGAGAGCAAAGAGAGGGAGGGAGGGAGGAAGAGACAGGGAAGGAAGGAGGGGGAAAGGGAAGAAAGGGAGGAGAGGGAAGAAGAGACAGGGAGGGAAGGAAGGAAGAGATGGGGGAAGGAGGAAGAGGGAGGAAAAGACAGGGAAGGAGGGGGAGGGAAGGAGGAAGAGATGGAGAGAAGGAAGGAGGAAGAGGGAGGAAAAGACGGAAGGAAGGAGGGGGAGGGAAGGAGGGAGAGGGAGGAAGAGACAGGGAAGGAAGGAGGGGGAAAGGGAAGAAAGGGAGGAGAGGGAAGAAGAGACAGGGAGGGAAGGAAGGAAGAGATGGGGAAGGAGGAAGAGGGAGGAAGAGACAGGGAAGGAGGGGGAGGGAAGGAGGAAGAGATTGAGAGAAGGAAGGAAGGAGAGGGAGGAAGAGACAGGGAGGGAAGGAAGGAAGAGATGGGGGAAGGAGGAAGAGGGAGGAAGAGACAGGGAGGGAAGGAGGGGGAAAGGGAAAGAAGGAGAGGGGGAAGGAGGAAGGGATGGAGAGAAGGAAGGAAGGAGAGGAAGGAAAAGACGGAAGGAAGGAAGGAGGGGGAGGGAAGGAGGAAGAGATGGGGGAAGGAGGAAGAGGGAGGAAGAGGCAGGGAAGGAGGGGGAGGAAAGGAGGAAGAGATTGAGAGAAGGAAGGAAGGAGAGGGAGGAAGAGACAGGGAGGGAAGGAGAAGGAGCATCATCCTCCTTTTGGACTACCTCTCCCAGAATCCCCTGGCCGACATAGCCACTGCAATGCACAGTTTGGTCCTTCGAGAGGAAGGGAAAGGAGGAGGAACAGGGTTTTTTTGGGGTGTGGGATGATTTGCAGCCACCTCTGGTAGGTGGGAAGAGAATGGTGTTTGTGTGTGTGTGTGAGCGAGCGAGATGGGGGGACCTGAAGGGCAATCAGCAAAAGGGGGTGCTACACCCCCATTTTGGGTCTGAAATGTGTCCCCTGATAGATGACCCCTGGGAGACTGTGACTCCCAACAGGAAAGCAACCACACACCCCTCCCCAGTCTTCAATAAATGCTCCTTAACCTTTTCAGTCAAAGTTTCCTCCTGCTTTGGGTTCTCGTCTGCATCCGCGTGTGAGTTTTTGTGCATGTGGGTCACTTAGTGTCTTGCCACTGATGTGGAGTGGGATGGTGGAACTATTTGGGTTTTTTAAGTGATGTTTTCCTTCTGTACCTCAATTGTCACCCCATGAAATCCCCCAAGGAACGGTCCTTAGCAAACTCACACTCCTGCCATGGCACTTAGAGTAGGACCCCATATCCACAAATTCATTATCCACTGGTTCAGTTATCCACAGGACACAAAACAGCACACCTACCATAGAGTCTTCTTAGAAAATGTGTCCTCTCTAGCCATTTTCTAGGTCCTCCAAGGCAACTCTGTGGTATTTTAAACCAGAAGTCCCATTATTTCCAACGATGTTCGCTATTATCCACGGTGTTCAGTATCCACGCCTCCCCCCTGAACCAATCCCCAGCGGATAAGGGGGTCCTGTTGCATCCTGATAGGGTAGGGGTACATTGCTCTCTTCCACCAGCTCCTAACCCAACTGGGGTCCAACCGCCCCATCAAACCCTCATCCCCTGTGTCTCTGTAGAAATAAACATTCTCTTCTCTTCCCTCCGCCCCGTCCCGTATCCAAAAGTCCCCATCGACTCCACGCAGGGGCTGCAGATGCTGTACGTATTCGTGGACATCAAGATCGACGCAGCCCATTTTGTGGACACGCTCCGCTTCAACTTCACCCCCGGAGCCAAGCTTGCGTTGGTCAGCACCGTCCAATTCGTCTCGGCGCTACAGGTAAGGAGAAAGGAAATTAGGGAATGGCGGGAGCAGGGAAGGACTCGGGCTGTTTCAGCGGGCTAATACAGCGGGCCTCTGATGGTCTGTACCATATTATTAATAGGGTCTTGGTCATCCACGTTTTTTGCCATCTACACGGGGTCCTGGAACCAAACCCCGCTGTAACGGGCGTATATTCTGTGACTAACCTATAGCGGTCTAGGCATTCATGTGTGGTCACTCATCCAACCGGATGCTGCGCAGCCATGTGTCGAGGCATGCTTGTGAAAGGTAGAAATTAAATTTGGCTAAATCCAATTAGGGTTTGTGCTTGAAGGCAAGGCGAAACTTTGCAGAGTGGCCCGAATATACAGGGAGCTCCTTCCGCCCCTCCTGCCCTCCTTCCTTTGGCATCGGAGCCAGGATTTTTAGCTTCTGCTGTGGAAAAGTTCCCTCCCGAATCCCCAGTTGTTAATTCTCTAGATCTGTGCAGTGCAGGATCGATGTTTCGGCTTCTCTCCCCCCGACCCCCAAAAAGGGAAACCACTCTGTTAATGTCAGACAGCAGACAACAGAAATGCTCCGTGTGCTAACCGGATGGCAGGCTGGCAGCAAACTGGAGGGCACCCAGCTGAGACTGCCTGGACGGGCAGAGATGGATGAGGGGAACCTCGCGCCCTGCAGTCGCTGTCTAAACACGGCGCCGTTGGAGCGTTAAACAGCGGCTGCTGTTCCTCCCCAAGATTTTAATTGATGCCAGGTTGGTTCTCGGAACGGCTAGGCTGCGTTGCTGGCTGGGGTGGGTTCGAGGTCTGGGAGAGACAGCCAGCCTGTGTACCTTTCCAGTCCTCCGGAGAACTACAGTCCTCATCGTCCCCAGCCAGCTGGCTGGGGATGGTGGGGATTGTAGTCTCTCCCCTTGGGCCTGCTGGCATGGGAGAAGGACGTTTTCTGCAGGACTGTCCTATATTGCTTTAGGTCTTCTCCACATCTCAGCAAGACTGGTAGAACCTCCATGCTCTGCAGAAGTCTACCGCCTGAGTAGCAGGGGCTTTAGACATATAGGAGCATAAGACTGGTGCCCTATTTTGCAGCCTTCCCTGGTGGCAAGGGGGTAGGTGGGTGGGCAGGGATCTGGCTCTCCGCTGTAGTGGACGGAGGCGGGCGTTCGTTCCTCTTTTGGCACTTCCAGAATGAGGGAATGAGGGACTTGCAACGCTTGAAGTGGCGCCGTCATCTGGCCTCGTTTTCTGTCCAATCTCCTGACAGGCGGCTGCCCAGGAGCTGAGATCCGAATACGCCGTCCACACCCCGCAGTGCAAACCTCTTTCTCCTGGGGAGGTGCTGGGATGCACGGCCCCCCGTCTGGCCCACGACACCGACGCCATCGTGTGAGTAGCTGTGTGGTGTGGCATTGCTCACTGATGGGTGGCGGGTTCCAGTTTCGTCCTGTTCTCTCCAACTTCCTTCCATGTACTCACAAAAGGGGACCTCTGAGCATGTGCAGAATGCCTTGTCTTTCACTTTCCAAATACGGCAGCCTGGTTCATGGGTTAGGATGAGCAAGTGCAATCCCACTGATAGAGAAATCTAAGCGGAGAAATTGGGCTAGCAGCGGGGCAGCAGAAATTGGGAGAGGGGCCGTTGCAGCAGCACGGTGGGGCAGGGGAGGGAGGGAGGGAGGCTGGAATTTGGCATTTGGGGAAGATGAATGGTTGGCCCTGGATGCTGCAGCCCCATTAATTTTCTTTAAGGACAGCGAATTAGACGAGCCCCCGGTTTCCGCACACCTAATTATTGGAGGTAATGGAAATGCTTAATGCGCTGTGAAAGCCGCCCTGTCGAATGGAGAAATAAATAACATGGCCCCATCCTGCAGTGGGGAGAGGTGGGTGGGGAGAGACCGGCAGAGGGAGGCCCCTCCCTTCCTGCTGCCCCCCAAACCTTGGAGAAAGAAAGGGATGGATGGGGCTGAAAGCAGGTCATCATGTGCTCCAAGTATCCCAAATTTAAAAATGTGGAGCAGGGATGGGGCAGATGTGGGGCCTCTTACCTCCCGTGCCATGCAGCCCCCCAACACACACACACACACACACACACACTTGGCCCAGCTCACACAGAGCGCCCCACTCGACAAAAAACAAAAACCCCCGGAAGTCCCAGGAAATTCTGTTTGTTTTTGTGTTTTGTAAATGTTAAACAATACAAGGGATTGCTGTGGCTGATTTAAATGTTGAATTGCTTAATTCAACTTCATTTTGGCCGAGTTTTGCAGAAATGAGATCCTGGGAGCCCCTGGGTGTGACTTGGGGTGCCTCGTGGCCCACCCACCCACCCTCTTTTCTTTTTCTTTTCATTTTTGCGTCATAAGGTGCCAGTTCTTCTTTGGATCCATCCCTTGGCGAGGGAAAGGCTCTTCCTTGTCCACCTCCTGCCATGTCATAGAATCACAAAACTGGATGGGACCCCACAAGGCCATTTAGACAACCCCTGGCCAGGCAGGAATCCCAGTGCTAAAGGATTCCCAAGAGATGGCCGTCCAACCTCCAAAGAAAGAGTCCACCTTCTTCCAAGGCAGCTCTAACCGTCAGGAAGTTCCTCCTAAAGTTTCCACTGACTCTCTCTTCTTGCCATTTGAATCCATTCAAATGGAGAAGAGCAATGTCTGGTGGCCTTGAGTTCCACAGATGTTCCCCACCCTTTCTTTAGAGGAAGAGTTTCCCCTGCTTGCTTGTTCCCTGGATCCGTGCCCTATTTCTCTCTGAGTTGAGATGGATGAGGGTTTTGGGGTGCTAATGAGTGGGGACTGGAGCCTCGCTGGCCATGTTGGGAGAAGGGCATTTACTAACTCAGGACTCTCCTGGTGGCTTTCGGCCTGTTCTCAGCTACACCGCTGGAACCTTCGTACAAGCGGGGTGGGGATCTATACCATGTCCCCCTCCCCATTCTGCACGTTTCCTATTTTGGCCAAGGGGGCTCCAAAGACCACCCGAGTTCCCATTGTTATTTTTGCCTGTCATTCATTTTCTCTCTCTCTTTCTGTAGCTAACTTTCCTTTCTTTTTTTTTTCTTTAAAAAAGAAAATAAAAGAAAAAGCAAATTAGCTTTGATCCTCCAAAATGTCATTGTCCAATTAAAGGCGAGATCTAGTCAGGTTTTCTGTCCGAATTCATTTTCCGACCTCTCACTCCATTAAGGGCGGCTGAATGAAAAGAGTCAGAAATGTAATTGCTGACTTGAAATCTGATTACAAATGGAAGCCGAGGCTTCTCCCCAATCAATGAGGAACAGCAGCCCCCCCTAAAAACACACACACACACACAGTTTCTCCCCTTCCGCTCCTCTTTGCCAGCGGCTGATCTTGGCCCGGTTGACGGGAAAAGCAGAGTTAGTTTTCCAGGTCCTCACTCAGGGCTCCGGGCAGAATGAGGTCTGGGGTGGAAGGAGAGGAAACCGGATGGAGATGCTCTCCCTCTTCCCTAAAATTGCAGAGCCAGAGAGTTTGAAGGGTCCCCTAAGGGCCATCTAGTCCAACCCCTGGATTCCAGTGCAGGGATTCATTGCCAGATTACCCGGCTACCAACCCGTCCTCTAAAGAAGCAGTGGCCAACTTCACAGGGCTGGCATTTGTCTCTGTGGCCGCATTGGACCTCTCCCCATCCTCGCAGGGTCTGTTAAATGGTAACTGCACCAATGCCCAGTTTTGCTGCTGTTGCCTAATTTGCTTTCTATTAGTATTTTATATATATACATAAATCTCCTGTTGTCTATCCAGTGGTCTCAACACTGTATGCAATAAAATCAATTTTGATTTTGTTTTTTAAATATTAAAACAGTAAAAGGTCTAAAAAATATATTCAACTATAACAATTTAAAGCACACGAAAAGTGCATACATGTACAAACTGAATAAAACCATTAGATCACCATGGCTCCTGTTTGCCATCTTGGCCACAGCCAAATATTCATGTTTCCATTTGGTTTCCAAGAGAAGGGTTCCCTCTATGCATTTTGGACTAATCGTGGGTGGTTTCTTGGTGCCGCAGGGCAAATGAGGGGCTGCAGGAATGGCTTTGAGGCCACCGAATGAGCCCACCCTTAGCCTAGAAACTGAGGGGCAGAAGCTACCGCCAGGGGCTTACGGACGTCAGTTTTCTATCAGCTTCCATGGCAGGAAAGAGGAAGGATTAGGCCTGTTTGTTTGATGGAAGTCGTGTGTAGCTGCCAAGGTCATTAAATCAACCCTCCATCTTCAGAGGCAGTGTACCTGTATGTTCTCTTGGAGGCAACTTCTGGTAAAGCAGGCTGGAAGCATAGAAAACAAATAACAGTCAGGTTGTTTTGTGCATTTCTAATAGTGTTTGGTTAGTTGCCTTTTCTCCCCTAAAGCACATAGTCTGACTCAGTACAAGATCAAGTCACATACCCACGCTTTTCGTTAAAAGGTGGCCTCGGCAGCCAGAGAGTCCGTAGGAAAGACGTTGGGGCCCCATGTTTTCAGCATCGCCTTGACCGAGGGGAACCACTTACTCCCCGCTTTCATGCAACCCCTTGGTCCCTATGGAGGAAGCCACACATGAGGAGGGGTTCCTTTGGGAGCTCCTGGATAACGAAGACCCCCCCCCACTGCGCGCGCCCTGATTGTACGGCATTTGCCTCGCTTCTCTGCCTCACTCAGTCTCTTCGCGAATGGGAGGGCAAACGTCAACCAACGTCCCTTTGTCCTCTTTTTTGGGGGGTGCCGGGGGTCTGGCCCTGACTCTCACCCTTTCTTTTGCAGGTACCTGGGAGACGGGCGTTTCCACTTGGAATCCATCATGATCGCCAACCCCTCGATCCCAGCCTACAGGTATTGGGGGACCTGGGCTGTGTAATAGCCTAGGAGTGGGCTTTGGAGGTGCGGGCCCTCTCAGCGTGACAGGTCCTAGAATGACATGCTCAGGGAGCGTCCAAAATAGCTTTCCAAATCTCCAGTAGGGAAGAATTTCCTGGGGAACCCTTCCCCACAAAAGGGCTTTTGCAGACCCTGAAGTCTACTAGTGGCTGTGAGTCCCACCGGCTCCTTTCCCCACAAGGTGACAGTCTCCTCTGTCTCCTTTGTGGGGAGAATGTGTTCCTAGTTAATTAGTGCAAGAACTAATTGCATGTGCACGCACCCCTCCCGCCCATGTGGTGCAAGAATTTGGGGGCATGGAGAAGATACTCATTAAGTAGAGAGACTGCGACAGCAGTTCTCCAACTATCTGCTGTTTTTTAAACTGGTATTTCTAGTTTTACAAGAGCTTTAGCTATATAGTATGAGAAAGGAATCCAGAAAGACCTTGTGCAAAAAGTTCAAAGTCTCCACACCTGGAAGAGTTGGCCCATTGTGTCTCCATTGTGTCTCTCCCTTCCCATTTGGAAAGCCCATGAGATCAGGAACTCATCGTGGGACACATGGGGGGGGGGTGATGGGTGCCTTTGGGTACCCCAGAAATGTACCGGTTTTATTTGGGAGAGAGGGAGTTCAAGGCCGATCAGGCAAAAGGCTGCCCGGTTTATCTCTTTTTGAACACCTGCCATGCAAAAGAAGAAAAGCAAATTAAAACAAACTTTCGCCTTCCTTTCCTTCGCCTCCTCTTCCTCCTCTGGATTGGGAGGGAGTATGGGGTGCTCCTCCTCCTCCTCCGACAGCAGCACCTGCCATTTAACTCCCCCGAAATCTAAACATTTTGACAAGGGACCTGGGAAAACGTTTTTTTGTGGGGTGCCCATTAAACTCCCCAGCTGCTGCTGCAGGCAGAGGCTATAAAAACCACCGATGATGAGGCTGCTGAATGCCGATGAAATATCCGCCGCCGTTCTGGCGAGGCGGGCCAGGCCCTTGCTCTCACTCGCTGGAATCTGAATTTCTGAGTAGGTCGTTTGTTAACCGGCAGGCGGGAGGGAGCGGCAGCTTTATGGGCCGGGGAGACGGCCCAGCCCTGGCACCCAGCTTGATTAAAATTCCCTTTGCTGAGAGTGCCGGGCCACAAATCAGCGGTTTCCTGGGAGGCAGTGGGGGGGAGAGGGCTGCAAGATGGGGGGTGGGATGCATATTGGGGTACGTGAGTGTGCAAGCAACCCTTCTTGCCAAGTGCTCCTCCGTGCAAGGAAAGACAAGGGAGGCTGCCTCCAAGCACCATGGCTGACTCCCCTTAGCTAGTTCTTCCCGCACTGGCAGGCAGCCGCAGGTTTGGGGGGTCTGGCGTGGAGAGTGACCCTTCTCCTCTTCCAAGCTGACCTGCTTGGGGGGGGTCGAATTGGGGGTTTGCCTCTGAGCTGTGGCCCTTTAACTCTTTTATTTTAAAAAATCACTTACGGTGAGATTCTGTTCCTCTGAAGAAAAAGTTGATTGAAATGGGGAGGAGGCTGTTAAGCCGTGTCGTCTGTCTAGTTTGGGGAGGGGAAAGCGTGTTCCTCCTGATGTTGTTGGATTGCAACTCCCAGCCAGCAGGGCCAATGGTGAGGGACGCTGGGGGTTGCAGTCTGAGAACATCGACCTGTTGTAGATTCAGGGTTGTAGCTACCAGGAATGGGTGGGTGGGCAAAATGAAGGAATTACTGCCCAAATAGGAATTCTGTTCCCCCAAAATGGCATTTTTTTTCACACACACCCCCCCAAATTTCCAACATTGCAAAGAGAGAGATACTGAAAACAGTGAACACCTACAACTCTTTATATTTGCTGCGTTCCCCTTCCTGGGGTTTCTTTGGCTGCCCCTTTTCTTGGGGTACCTGAAGTCTTATTTCTAAATGCACAAGTGAAATTTAAAGTTTTCCTGCAGTGCTAGAAGGGGGGAAAATCATTAGGGTACCCGAATTCTTGTTGGTGGGGGGCCATGCTCTCTTTTTGTGTAAATCTAGTTCATCTTCTCTATTCCGATTAGCAGCAACAGCTGCCCCAAGTCTCAAGCTAGGAAACACAGAGCCTCCAGGTAAAGAAAACACTTTTTCCTGCAGCCTTTAGTGAGAGCCCATGAAACTCCCCGCCAGATGTGCAAACCACTCTTATGGTCACGGTGGAACCTCCAGCCTCAGAGGCACTCTATCTGAGGATGCCAGTTGCAGGGGGACATGAATGGGGCAGGGGGAGTTACTGCCTCCCTGTCCTGCTCATGGCCTGGGAGGTCTCCTTGGGTCTAATCTGCTTTTTGCAGGAGACCCGATCCTTGGCAGAAATTATCTGCTTTGCAAGGCAGAAGTTCACCTGGTTTAGCTTCTCTTGTTAAAAGTCTTGCAGGGGAAGAGAAAGCTGCCTCTGGAGAGAGATCCTGCTAGCCAGAATCTGCAACCTGGGTGGCTCCCGAAGTGTTGGACTGCAATGCACAGAATCCCCCAGCCAGCCAGCTGGGGGATTCTGTGCATTGCAGTCCAACACTTCGGGACCCACCCAGGTTGCAAAAAAGATTATGCAGACAATGCACTGATTTCCACACACTGGAGTTAAAGGTGTGTGGTTTCTGACTTTTTTTGGGAGGCGTCATCACAGCCTCACCCCTCTTTTCCCCCCCTCTGCAGGTACGATCCGTACAGCAAGGTCTTCTCGCGAGAGCAATACGCCCACAAGCGCATGCAAGAATCCCGGAGGCAAGCCATCCGCCAAGCTGCTGGGGCTGCCAAGTGGGGACTCATCCTGGGGACTTTGGGGCGCCAGGGGTCCCCCGCCATCCTGCAGGTGAGCCCACCTGCTCCCCCCCCCCCCGCTGGGGCCTGGCCTGGTCCGAATTCTTCCTCCTCCTCCAGCACACTCTTTTTTGGGGGAGAAGGCGAGAGAAGCCGCTGCCTTGCGATAGGGGAGAAGTGTGCGCAGGGGTGGGGGGAAGCATGCATCCGTGTGTGTGTGTGTATGTGCGCGCGCGCGTGCGTGTAACCCGGGGAGTGACGGGTGCATCCAGGCGCAACGAATCCACTTCACTCTCCGGCCTGATCTCGTTTGTTAGCAGGCTGCCTGCTAACGAGGGAGTGGACGGTGTGGGCAGGTCATAGCAGAAGGCTCAGCGATGGCCCAGGCAGAGCAATTAATGCTTCTGTGCAGGGGTGGTGGAATAATAAACCCTCATTAACCACAGGTCAGGCTATGACCCATTCTCTCTGTCTCTCGACCCTTACCTGTTTCTATATCTCTACCTCCAGCTCCCTGCCTCCAGCTCTTGCTATCTCTATCTATCTAGGTCTATCTGTCTGTCTATATATTATCTATCTAGGTTTTTATTTTTATTTTTATTTAGGTATTTATACCCCGCTCTTCAGCCTCAGAGCGGCTTACAATTTGTTTTAAGCAATAGCAATTTACACATCTGCACTGCATTAAGCAGTTTCCAATGTGTGTTAGCTAATTGCCCCCACAAGCCGGGTACTTATTTTACCGACCTACGAAAGGATGGAAGGTATCGATCTGGGTCTGTCTATCTATCTAACTATAGCTATCTAGGTATCTGGTCTGTCAGTCTATCTATCTTATCTAGCTATATATCATCTATCTAGGTATCTATCTTTCTGGGTCTGTCTATCTAGGTATTTATCTATCTAGATTTGTCTATCTATATATCATCTATCTAAGTATATCTATCTTTCTGGGTCTGTCTATCTAGGTATTTATCTATCTAGATTTGTCTATCTATATATCATCTATTTAGGTATATCTATCTTTCTGGGTCTATTTATATGTCTATCCAACAGTATCTATCTCTCTAGGTCTATCCTAGATATATATGATGTAAGCCGCTCCGATTGTGTTGTAGAGGGGCAGGATAGAAATAAATTTTTTTATTATTATTATTATTATTATTATTATCCATCCATTCATCCATCTCTGCCTATTTTTCTGCCTGCCTGCCTCTTGGTAGCTTTCTGTCTACCTACCTGTCTCTATAACTGTCTGTCTGTCTGCCTGCCTCTTTGTCTGCGTTGTGTGTCTTTTTGCCTATCTATCTACGTATATTTGTGTGCCTGATTATCTGTCTGCCTATCTCTGCATCTATTTATGCCTGCCTTTTTGTATCTGTCTCCCTGTCTATCTACCTACCTATCTCTATATCTGTCTATCTAGGTCTGTCTGTCTGTCTTTCTGTCTTTGCATCCTGATGTATGCTGGCCACGTTTCCAAAAATCAATTTTCTTCTAGTTGGTGTCTGTGAACTGGACATTCATGTGTAGCTGAAGCAGTTACGGTTAACTGACCATTGAACAAGAGAGGGTGAATGTTGACCTTTCCAGACCTGCAACCGTAAAAGCACGCAGGACGCAACCACGTTGGCACTGGCTTAGATGCTACATTGCAGGGTTAGAAATGTAAAAGAACCTGTGTGCCTGCAAATATTGGAAAGTTTTTTTTCTAATCCATAACTAATACACTGCAAGTCATCCAGCCCCAAAGGGGTGACTGCTCAGGGCGCCCACATCGGAGGCCGCAAGGGAGCATCATTCGGCCCATCCCGAACGTGACCCTCTTTGGACAGGGCAGAGTTCACGTTTCATTCGCCAGCTCCCTGTGCGTGTGCACATTGAACGACAGTGCCAGGGAAGATGGCGTGGTGATTACGGATTAATTACCCCCTCAGCCAGCCCCCATCAGCCCTGGGCAGAGAATAAGGCAGTTATGGGAGCCACGTGGACTTCCAAAAATCACACATATACACACGGCTGGAAGTCCACTCCTGGTTTTGGGGATGATGATGGGTTTTTTGGAACCTGTTTAAAAGCTCAATGGCTGAATCTTTTTTTGTCCCATAAAAGGGCAGCCCAAGGTGTTTGGAAGAGTTGAGAGCCACAAACAAAGCCTCGGGGGGCCAGATGGGACCCCGGGGCCAGACTTCCTCCACTCCTGAATTATGGGAGTTGAAGTCCAAGAAGATTGCGAGGCCCAGGTGGAGGAGGAGGAGGAGGACACGGTCCGGGCACCAGGCATTACCAGCCTTCCTCCTGTCTTAGCACATGGGCAAGCTGGCTGGAGCATTCTGGGAGTTGTAGTCCAACATCTCTGATGAGGACCAGCGTGGAGGCGGGTGGTATAACAGACACCCCTCCCTAGTCTGAAGACCCTTTCCCTGGCGCATGGCAACCTGTGGGGAGCTGCCTTGGGCCTGCCTGCCTTTCATTCCTCCCCGCCACCCTCATCTTCTCTTTTTATTTGTTCAATTTATTTCTTGATCTGTATCTCCCCTTTTTCTATCAGAAAACACAAACACGGCAGCTTACGTACGTAAGGGGAAGGAGGGAAAACAAGCAAAGTATACAGTGAAACGGTATCAGACAAACACACGACACAAGGTATTCCAAACAATGAGGGGGAAAGAAGCAGCTTCTAAACTAGCGCCCAGGATTAAAAGCAAAAAAATTAAAAATTAAAGATGGTAAGGTTGGCAAACCAAAATGTGTCACTAAATAGGAAAAGATTTTAGGACAGTTCTTAAACTGGGGTCACAATGGTGTAGGAGAGGTTTGGGAGTCAAGGAGGTGTGGGGATTTCCTTTGTGGGGAGGGAGACCCCCCAGCCTCGGAGCCACCCCCACAAAGACTCTGCCTTGCCCCTTTTACCTGCAGCACTTGGAGTCCTGCCTCCAGGCCTTGGGGCGGCCCTATATTCGAGTTCTGCTCTCCGAGATCTTCCCAGGAAAACTGCAGCTCTTCCCTGACGTAGAGGCGTGAGTAGCAACTGGAATACCCTTCCTCCCCCCAAAAAGACAGAGGATCCCCTAACCACCCGACTGCTGCCTCCAGGCCTTGGGGCGGCCCTATATTCAAGTTCTGCCCTCCAAGATCTGCCCAGGGGAAAAGTCTTTCTAAGTGCCTTGTGGAATAAAATGAGTGGCATGTTTATTTCATTCTGCGTGAAGTCGAAGGCTTTCACAGCTGGAATCCATAGATTTCCCTTGGTTTTTTCCAGGCTGTGAGGCTGTGTTCTGGAATAGTTTATTCCTGACGTTTCGCCTGCATCTGTGGCTGGCATCCTCAGAGAAGGGTTGGGTAGGTGTGTCTGTGTAGCATATAAACTCACAGCATATAAACTCCACACACACACCTACACAACCATTCTCTGGGGATGCCAGCCACAGATGCAGGCGAAACGTCAGAAAGAAACTCATCCAGAAGACGGCCTCACAGCCCGGAAAAAAACCAAGGGAAATCTATTTATTTCATTCTGTTTTGGAAGGGCTTTGGGCAGAGCCACACCCCTGGCCTGAGCGACCACTCAAAGGGAGACCCCCTTCATCTGTGTGTGTGTGGGGTCTCACTAGGGTTCCCACAATGCCCTGCTGACCCTCCGCTGTTGGACAGACCAGCCTGTGAGGTGGCCTTCGGTTGAGGCCAGTCCCCAATTCATCCACCCTTTCATACACCAGAGGGGAGCAGACTCTGGACTCACAATCAAAGAGCTCTTGGACAGGACCTGGGACGACACCCAGTCCCAGCCCAAGATGGCATCCTTGCCAGCTTCTGCAGGTCGCACTAGAATCTCCCATGTCTCTGCATTGTCAAGCAGGGCCTCTGGCAGCGGTGGATCTTCTCCTCGCTTTCTCCTGGATCCTTTTCCATGGAGATTCCCAGGACTGAACCTGGGACCTTCCATGAGGAAAGCAGCAGCTACTCTACCCACTGTACCACACAGCCCCTTTTCCTTTTTCCGTGCAGGTGGGTGCAGATCGCTTGTCCCCGACTCTCCATCGACTGGGGAGAGGCCTTCAACAAGCCGCTGCTCACACCCTATGAGGTAAGGGGTAGGCCTCATGTCTTAGCAAGCCTGTGTTGTGTGTGTAGTTGATAGAAACGTTTTGGCTGGTACCTCTCATCTTTAAAGCATGTTTTGCACCAAGTTCCATGCAACAAGGACCCTCATTGCTAATTCTCAGGGAGGAAAGGCCAAATTCCGGGTCCTGAACTCACACAGAAAGGTTCAGGAGGTTAGCCTCAGGTTAAATGCCAAGTTTGGTCAAAATCGGTCCATAAACATACTTTCTAGGGCAGAAGATACAGGAAGGTAACATGTTGGCCAAGGAGGGATCTCAGACTAGTGATGGAGCGTGACTTGTATAGCAAAAGAGACAGATAAATAAATAGATGGGTTAGCAGACAGACAGACACTTCAAATTATATTTTAGAAGATGCATGAGTGGAACTGTAAGATAGTGAGACAGGAGAGGCCCCAGCAAGGACAGTGAGCTCAGTGCCTGAGCAAAGGGCTTGAACCCAGGGCCAAACCCCTTCCTTTTGCCACAACAGCAATCCAAATGGACTCAGTGCTCCCTCCTCCTTTCCCTCCCTCTGGGCATGAGGCCACTGGTTCTGGTTGCCACACAGAGCATTTGCTGGGAGTGGGAGGGAGATACACGCCAAGGGAAAAACGACGACCCTGCCAGGTGGGGCTGGTTCCTCCTGTGCAGATTGTCCTTAGGGAGGAAGCCGATGCTAGGCATCTGATCCCATTCACCATTTTAAAAAATTAATGTATTTATTGGATTTATATCCTGCCTTTTTTCCAAGATGGGATTCAAGATGGCTTACAATAATTTTAAAAATACAACTAAAACATTACAAAAGTTTTAAAAAGAAATATTTTTCCCTCCCTCCAGGCCGCCGTGGCTCTGCAGCAGGTCGAGTGGCAGGAGACCTACCCCATGGACTTCTATGCCAGCCAGTCGCTCGGCCCCTGGACGGCCAACCACAGCAGCCATCGCCCCCCAAAAGCGGGCAGGGCGAAAGAGGTGAGAGGCACTCTTTATAGAGGGGCAGTGTCGGACTGGCTCTGGGGATGGAAGGCATCTGTTCTGCATTAGGTTGTGCAGATATTATTTTTCATGGGAAAATACCTTGGTCCATTTTTGTGCCACCCTGACCCCCAAATGGACGCAGGAATCTCCCTTTCACTGGAGCATGCATGTCTCTGAACAATTCAGAAATGCCCATTTTGTCCAAACTTGTGCATGGTGTCAAACGCACCTTTTCTTTCACGCAGTGCATTGCAAGCCTGAAAATGCACGGATCTCCTCCACCTGTGAAAGGTATCCATCTCCTGGAGGTGGAGAATTGGATTTAAAATCAGTTTAAAAGAAAACAAATCGAATCAGGAGGATGGAACGAATTTCCTCCCACCCCCTCCATCCTTGGCTCTGGGCTTGTCGTGCGCGGGGCAGCGTCTCCCCCCAGTGGCCAATCAGGGTGATGAATTTGGGAGCCCCGCTTTCAATATTTTTTCTGGCAGATCCTGTACTCCTTGGGAGTTCTGTGTCTGCGTGAAGGAGACATCAATGGCAAGAGGGGATGGGCGTCCTGGCACCTGGTGGTACTTGGATCAGGTTGCTCTCCCCTCTCAGGTTACACCAGGTAGATTCTGTGCCATTTCTCCATCACGTTGATTTCATCAATTTAGCACTAATGAAATAGCCTTTCTCTCTCCTCCTTGTCCAACTAAAGGACTATTGCATTAAGTGCGTGCACGCACACACACTGAGCAATCGCTTGAAAACAGAGCCCTCACTCTGAAGTCTGAGAAAATATCCAATCTAAAACAACAATTAATAATTGTGGTATTTATTATAACGTGTAGTATTATTACCTTATTCATGTATATCCTGCCTGTTCCCCAATATGTGGATTCAAGACAGCTTACAGACTATTAAAACCAGAACAAATTAAAAACTTCAGTAAAAGATATAGAAAAATTATTGCAAAAGGCAATTAAACAGTCTATAGCACTGGTTCTTAACCTGTGGTCTGCAGATCCCCAGGGGGCCACGACGTCCTCCCAGGGGGTCCGCAAAAGCATTAAAGTTGCTTGGCCCACCTCCCTGCTGTGGAGTGGGGCCATGTGTCAGGAGCCAAGGCAAAGTCTGGCTGGCTGGCTTAGCCTGCACATTGCCATTCAATCTACTCCAGCCGCAAACTTGCAGGAAGGAGCAGGAGAAAAGTCTTCCCTCCCTGCACCCAGGGCCTCTGAGGGAAGGTTTCATGGATGGTGTAACTGTATTGTCAGGTATTAACATCATTATCAGTATCACTGTTATTTAAAATCTTGAGTTAAGCCTTGAGCGTCTGCAGCAACAAAAGATATTTAAAGGGGGTCCCTGGTAAAGAAAAGGTTAAGAGCCACTGATCTATAGAATTGAAACCGTTTTAAAAAATCATTAGAAGACAGAATATGAAAAATAACAGACACAACCTGACAAGCCTGTTGCATTTAATTCTTAAAAGCCTGTCTGAATGGGAACGTTTTTGCTTGCTGCCAGCAGGAAGGCAAGGAACGAGACCTCTTGGCCTCTCTTGGGAGGGCGTTCCAAAGTCTGGGAGCAGCCCCCCAAAAGGCCCCGTCTCCCACGTTCCCGCCAAGAGTGCCTCGGGAGGTGGTGGGACTGAGCGAACGGCCTTCCTGAAGGACGTAGAGCTTGTGCGCCTTGCTCATGTCGCAGGATACGGTCCTTCGGTAGCCGAGAGCTGAGCCACAGAGGGCTTTATAGGTCATCCATAAGCAGCCCTTGAATTGCGCCTGGAAACGGACCGGCAGCCAGTGGAGCTGTTGCAGGGAGGGAGTTGGCTGCTCCCTGTTAACATGGGATGTGGTGGTTTCCAAAGAAACGAGCCGCCCTTTCCTAAAGTTTGCTTTCACTGATCAGCTAAAGTACGGAGTCCCACGTCTTCTCCTTTGTGGTTCTTGTTTCACAGACGAGGGTGGCAAACCCAGCACTGCCCGCCGGGAAGAACGCCTGCGAGAGCTGCGTGTGCCAAAAGGAGGAGCCCCAGCAGAGCCAGCGCCCTTGAGTCTCGGAGCGGGACCTGGGCGTGGAGCGCGCACGGACACACAGCCACCAGCCACGTGTCAGCCAAAGACGGCCTGAATCCCTGAGTCCTGACCTCTGAGCTGTGGAACTGGAAAGGAGGGTGGGGGTCTCTTCATACCTCCACACTCTCTGCTTTTCACCCTTGCCTACCGGCACCCACAGTGGACCCACCGGCAAGTGGCGGCGTGGTTTGAAAAGTGTGCGTGTGTTTGCGCGCATGTGAGTAAATGTTTGCTTGCTGGGCGAGCCATAGCTCCGTCCTGCCTTTTTGTAGCCCACCTCCTGTTTTAGGGTGTCCCTTCTGCTCTTGAGAAGAGAGGCAGGGAGATGGTGGGAAGGGGTCTCCAGTCGCTGGAGGGGAGGGGCCGAGATAGCCGGTTCTTTATTTTCATCCCTTCTAATAGTGGGAGCTGACCGGGGGAGTTTGGGTGCTCTTCCTCTGCCTTGGACAAAACCTCACCCACCCACCACCCGATACTTTGGGCTGTTTGCGCAGCAAAACCTCTTCCGTTGGAGAGGATCCAACGGCTGAGGTCAGAAGAAAGCGTCACCTCTTCCTAGAGTGGGCAAAATGAGAAGCTGGAGAAGATAGAGAAAGCGGGGGTCCTTTTGGAAGGGGGAACGGAGGAGTCCAAAGAGGCCAAGTCGCATGGCAGCCCTCCAGACTACCACTCCTAGCAGTCCGCTAGCCAGCGGGGAGAAATGTTGGGAGTTCTAGTCCCAACAACATCTGGAGGGCTGCTTGATTCCCACCCCTGGGTTGTGGTGGTGCTTTTTTCCCCTCTCTTTAGATTACATTGTTAAGAGCTGGAACTGGCCAGGAAGTGAGGGCAGAGAATAAGAAATAAAGTAAATAATAATAATAACAACAACAACAACAAAACAATCGGGGCGGCTTACATCATAAAGTGTCTTGCTAGCAAAGCTCATTCTCTGCCAAAAACTCTGCTGTAATTGTGGTTTCTCATGAGTTAAGCCAGCAATGGTGGAAGGGAGGGTGTAAGATGGCCTATTTTTCTGTTTTGAGTTTTCTTGCTAAACTGAAATTAAAAAAAAAATCTGTTCACCATTTTATAAATGATTCTAGTATCAACAGAATAAATAAATATGAAAGTTGAATTATTCCCGTCGGGCTCATTCTGCCTTTCAGGTTGCTTTGGAGCAAGTGTGTTGCCTTAAATAAGAATTCTGCCACAAACACACACCAAAATTTTCTTTCTAGCATCACAGAGCGTGAGACATTGAAAACCACTCACACCTTGAACTCTTCTATTCATGGTGCTCACATTCTGCCTGCCTCTTTTCTTTGGATGCCTTGCCTCAGCTGTATCGCCAGATGCTCCACTAAAGTTTTAAGTTACTCCAAGGCAAGACATTTGAGGACTAAAGGAAAATTTTATGGGGCGGGCAAAATTTTTATTTGCGGGGGGGGGGCAGTACCCAACTGCAGTTGTCCCTTCCTATTTGCTGGGGTTTGGTTCCAGGACCCCCTTTCATGGATACTAAAATCCATGAACACTCAAGTCCCATGATATGCAATGGCATAGCAAAATGGTGTCCTTTATATAAGATGGCAAAATCAAGGTTTGCTTTTTGGATTATTATTTTTTAAATAATATTTTCAAGCCATGAATACTTAAATCCGTGGATACCAAATCCGTGGATATGGAGGGACAACTGTATACCCATGCTTTGGACCTAACAGAGACAGAGAGAGAGAGATCAAGGCAGGCAGCTGCATTTTTTAATTCATCTTATATGGAATAAGTCTATAAGGAGGAAACTAATCCCAACTTCTCCTTAGAAGTCAAAATGAGTAAACTAAGGCTGCTGGGCTTTTGACATCTCATGCGGAGACGTGACTCTCTGGGAAAGAGATGATGCTGGACAAAGTGGAAGGCGGTTGGAAAAAGGACGACTGCAGGACAAGTGGATCCTGGAGTCCATCAAGCCCCGGCTGCTGCCCTGAGTTTGCAAGGCTGGAGCAGGGCTGTGGGTGACTGAGACCCCACTCTTGGGGGGGTTTCTCTCACTCCGCGGGTCAAAGTCGACTTGGTGGCAGTTAACAATAACACTGCAACTCAATGCAGGATAAAGTATAGGCAGGCAATTCATCTCCTGCTGTTTCTCTTTTTCTTTCTTTGCAAATGTTGAAAGGGACCCCCAAAGGCCATCTAGTCCAACCCCATTCTTCCCTGTAGGAATACCCAAAGTATTCCCAGCAGACGGCCATCCAGCCTCTAATCCTAAACAATTTCAATACCATGGAGAGCTCATGGGATCACAGAGTTGGAAGGTATCCCCAAAGGCCATCTAGTCCAACCCCCTTCAGCCCTGCAGGAATACCCAATCCCAGCATTCCCAATGACAGGTGGCCACCCAGCCCCTGTTTAGAAGCCTCCAAAGAAGGAGGCTCTGCATCTTCACCAGCCTCAAAGCTGCCTCTGCCCTGCGCTGCTCCAAGTGGCCTACACTGCAGGGTGCCACTGCTTTCTTAAAAGAAAAAGTCTATGGCTTTATTCTGTACTTTTATTAATTTATTATGTATTATTTAAGTATTATTTATTACATATTATTAGTAGTAGTAATAGTATGGTTGCTAAGGCAGAGGCACTTCCGGCCTCCAGACCATAGAGTCCGGAAGAAAGAGAGGACGGCGTGTTTTCTTGACTTCCGGTTCCCCCTCCGTCAGCTTCCGCCCCGGAGAAGAAAAAAGAAAAATCCCCGGATGGAGGCGATGTCCTCCGGCGGGGGCGGCGGGGGGCTGCGGCTGCTCTGTCTCCATGGTTACCGCCAGGACGCCGGCAGCTTCCGGGCGCGCACCGGGGCCTTGCGGAAGGCCCTCCGCGGGCGCGCGCAGCTAGTGGCTGTGGACGCGCCCCACCCGGTGCACGCGCGCGGCCAGCCCGGTGGGTTGCCGGGGAAACGGTGGGGGGGAGAGGCGGAAGGGAGGGAAAGGACGTCGCCGTGACGTCACTTGCTCCCTTGCGCGCGCGCGTGACGTCACGCCTCCCCTTTCTCGACCCCGGACGTGTGCAGAGTGCGCCCCCTCTGGGCCGGTGGGGAAATGAAGGTTTTGGGGTAGCAGCTCCCAGCATCCCCTTACTGGCCCTGCTGCACGGGGGATTCTGGGAGTTGTAGTCCCAGGCAGGGAGCGCCACCCGTTTTCTACCTGCGCTGCTCCGGCTGAGAAGGGCTCCAGCGAAGGGGCTTTAGGAAAACAACACCCCCAGCATCCCCTTCCCTTCTTGCCACTGGCCGTGCCTGCCTAGAGGATTCTGGGAGCTGTAGTCCAAGAAAAGGACTCTTTAGCTCCACAGACCCCCAGCCAAACCTGCTTTCTTCTCTCTCTTGCAGGAGACGACGCGGCGGCCGCTGACTCGCTGGAGCTGCCCGGCTCACGGGGCTGGTGGTTCTCCAACCCGGAGGAGGGCACCTTCCACGCCCTGGACGAGTCCCCGTCCTGCCGAGGCCTGGAGGAGTCTCTGGACAGCGTGGCCCGCGCCTTTGCGGAGCAGGGCCCCTTCGACGGGCTGCTGGGCTTCAGCCAGGGGGCGGCTCTGGCGGGCATCCTCTGCGCCCTGAAGCACCAGGGGGACCCCCGCTTCCCCTTCGATTTCGCCATCCTGGTGGCCGGCTTCAAGAGCCGGGCCGCCCCCCACCGCGGCTACTACCAGGGGCCCATCGCGGTGCCCAGCCTCCACGTCCTGGGGGAGACGGACCGCGTCATCCCGGCCGAGATGAGCAGAGAGCTCGCCGCCCACTTTGTGGAGCCCCGGTCCCTCTCCCACCCGGGGGGCCACTTTGTCCCGGCCTCGGCGGCCCAGAAGAAAGTCTACCTGGAGTTCCTCAGCCAGTTTGGGAAGGAGTAGCCGCCGGGTGTTGAGACGGCAGCATTTCCAGCTGGGGGGGGGGGAAGGATCGGGGGCCGAAGTGGCAGAAAGAGGGGAGCCATTCCGTGGCCCTCGGGGTACTTTTGGCATCCAATAGCGGCCACTTAGCCACGTTTGGGGGAGCAGAGGAGCCAGACTCAAACATGGATGTTTGGGGAGCATTTGACAGCCGACCCCTCTGGCTCCGTGGGCCGTTTTCCCCTGTGGCGTCTATGAGAGAAAAAGTAAATGTGGTTTATAAGGTCTGATGCCGTCCGGTACCTGTCTTCCTTTTGCGATATCTCAATACGGGGTGGGTGGGATGGAACCGTTGTGTGGCCTTCCACGGGCTCCCTCTTGTTTTCTCTTGCAACCCGCCTCAGATCACATCAGACTGCATTTATACTACCGAGCTATGGCAAAATAAAATTCTAGTCCTCTTGGTTCGGAATA
This sequence comes from Gambelia wislizenii, assembly GCA_030847615.1. Lineage (NCBI taxonomy): Eukaryota > Metazoa > Chordata > Lepidosauria > Squamata > Crotaphytidae > Gambelia > Gambelia wislizenii. The sequence goes on along the minus strand of JAUMIR010000017.1, from coordinate 19,368,710 downwards.
TGGTTCTGGCTTTCCGGGGTCTCAGGCAAGGGAGGGTCTTTCCCCATCACCTGGTCCTCGGGGTCCTTTTTAACACAGGGCTGGGGGACCTGCCCCCTGCTGTTCTTGCACTGCCACTCTCATCATCCCTGACTGGGCTGTGCTGGCTGGGGCTGGTCTGGAGAAGCCTCAGCCTCCTCCCGGTTCCTGCTTCAGTGGGAGATGGCTCTGTGCCCCCGGGCTTGGAGGGTCCTTCAGCAATTGCCCACCCCAAGTGTGTTTGCAAGTAGACACAAAACAAGCGCAGGAGGAGGGCTTTTGCTTCTGAGGACGCCGGTGCCTGCCAGCCTGTTTCCCCACTCCAGGGAACTTGGCTGCCCAGAGAGAAGAGGTTCCTGCTGGCCAGGGCTCTTGGCAGGAGCCTCGCTTGTGTGTGTTGTGTAGTCTTTCCCTCCTCACACGCAAGAGGGCAGTGGTGTCCCCCACAACAATCCTTTGCTTCCTGATGCTGCAGGATGAACCCAGGAACACACAGGGCACGGTGTGTGTATGTGGTGTGTGTGTGTGCCTGAAGCTGTGACAGGCCAGGTGGAGGCAAGGCGCACTATCCTCTTTAGCCGGTCTCCATCTTTGGTGACCGCAGGATTCTTTTCCAGCTGGAAGCAGAGAGAGAGAGAACAGGAGAGACAGCCAAGAGCAGGCCGGCTATATCAGGGCAGCCTCCCCCCTGCGGGCGGGGGGCCTTGACCGGGCACCCGACTCCTCCACAGTGCGGATGTGGCACCAGAGACGCTGGGCTCCTTTGGGCTGGGCCCATTTTGGAAAGAGCTGCAGGGAGGCAGGCAGATGGTGCTCCTGGAGCCTGACTCACCACTGGCTCATCCCGCTTGGCTCTCTGGCAACCACCAAGGCTGCAGCAGGGAGGGTTTGGGGTTTGTCATCGGTGCCCCATTTTCCCTTGTCTCCCAGAGCCCAGGTCGCATGAGGGGAATGCCTTTTGGGGGTCCAACCTCTTGCAAGACCTCCCGGACACCTGCTCATGTGTTCCCCCTAACATCCTTCTCACCCACTCCGCTAAGCTGCCAGGCTTGCCCGTCCGGCCCTTTGGCCTGCCTCTGGGGTGGCCGGACCAGCTGGCTCGGCTCCTGGCTCGGTTTCTCTGTGCCACGCTCTCCCCTCTGCCTGCTTGAGCGCGTGCTTTGCTCCTCTTACTCATCCTTGAGTTTCCTGGTAAACACGAGAGGCCTCCCGGGACCCAGGGTGCAGCGTGGGCCGGCCGCAGCAGCAACAAGAGCTTCACGGAGGGGAGCAAGAGGCCAACGCACATCTGATGCCTGAGCCCCCTTGACTTGGGGCGATGGATGCCCTGTGCATGGGGTGGGTGGGCACACCCTGGGGCCACTGGTCCTGCAGGGTGGGGGGGTGTTGCTTTGTTCCCCCTCCTCCTCCCAACCAGCTCTTCCAGATCCCTCTCCTCACCTCTGAGTCACTGCAGCCCTCCCCTCGGTCTTGTTTTCCATGGAGGCTTTCCATAGAAACCCACACCAGTCGTTGCCACCACCTTCAGCGGGCAAGGCCCCGGCTGGGATAAACACTCAGCCAGCCAGCCAGGGCCTGAATCACAAAAGCCCTTCCAAGAGGAGGAGGAGGGGAGTGGGAGCAACTGGCGTGGGCTGCAGGCAGAGAAAAAAGCCTCCACCAACCGGGAACTGGGGAGGGAATGGCAGCGGAGGGGCTGCCAGGGACCAGGCTATGCCTTCTGGATCCTGCCTGCCTCTTGGCCAGGGCTGGCTGGGGATGATGGGAAGCCTGGAGGGCCGTGCGTTCTCCTAGCCCTGGCTCAGGATGAGGCCCACACCTCCAGGGCATCAGAGCTGGCTGTTGTAGGCTTCCCGCTGCACCCATTTTGCTGAACTGCTCCACTGATCCCCGCTTGAATTGGTAGTGGAGCCTCAGGGTCAACTATTTTAAAACTTTCTGGGTCGGGTGGAAACCATGAGGCTTCCAGTGGTTGTCGGACTGCGACTTCAGCATAGATCCTAGTCCTTACGGCATGATCTTGGGCTGCCCACCCATCTCTTCCTCTCTCCCACCACCTGGCCGACCTCACCAGGTTGTTGTGAGGCTTCTGGCGAGAGTCCAGGCTTGATTTGCTCTCTGACCCATGGATTTGTCTTTTTAGCCACCCAGGGGCTGCCCAGATTTTTCCTCCAGCACTGCCTTTCAAATGTGATGGTTTTCATTTCCAGGGGGAAAGTAGCCCTCCTCGCCCCCCCCCCAATTCCTGGGTGTATACAACATGTGTACACACACACACACAAGCACACACAGGCCTTCAGCTGCCCAGCCAAGGCTTGGCTGACCTCTCCAACTCTCCCTCTGTTTTTTCCGGGGATGAGGATCGGAGGGGGAACCTCTGATTTATGGCCCCTGGCAGGAACAGGCCGGCAGTGGCGCAATGCTTTGGTCCAGGCCTGGGCTGGAAAGTCAAAATAATGCTGGTGTGTGTGTGTGTGTGTGTGTGTCAGGAGGCAAGGAGAGGGGAAACTCTTTTGGAAATGTCTGCAGGCCAAGATATCTGCCCGCCACTCAGAGGAAGCATTTTTGGGGGGTCTCTCCATCTTTTCTGTTCAGGAACTGATGGGAGGGTTGAGACTCCTACCATCCTCTAGTGCACAAGGGACTTTCTCTCCCAGAATCCCCACCCAGTGAGCGTGCCAAGGATTCTGGGTGCTGTTGTCCCGTTTTCCTAATTTGTAGCTGCGGGTGGGTCCTCTGTAGGGCCGGAGGGGACAAGGTGCAGCCTCCTCCCTATGTAGCTGGACTGCAACACCCAGCAGCCCCCAAGACTGGGCTGGGGAAGTTCCCAGTGAGAGGGGGGGAAGCGGCTGAGGATCCCACCCTGAAGGGAAATGAATCTGGAAGGGAGCTATCCTGCCCCCCCACCCCAAAAGTCCCCCCTCTGTGGCTGAGCGGGGATGTGAACTGCTGCCTCCTGCGCTCTGCCCATTAGGCGCCACTGCCTTCTCTCTCTAAGGCTCAGGTATTAGAGCGGAGATGGAGCCTCCCCTCCCAGGCAATGTCTATCTCGTCAGCCAGACTCCAGAGGAACGAGAGGGCTTGAGGTGGGGGCGAGTAGAGGTTGGGGATTCTGGGACCTGTAGTTCCCAAAATCTCTTCTCCAAATTCGGAAGGGGGAGGGGTATTAGACCTCCAAGGCAAAATGATCGACAGGGGGAGAGTTTGGCCTTGTAAATGGTGTGTGTGTTGCGTTCTCGGCCTGAGGAATCTCCCTCTTTGGAGGGTTTTAAAGAGAGGCTGGAAGGCCATTTGTCGGGAATGCTTGGATTGGGTATTCCTGCAGGGCAGAAGGGGGTTGGACTGGATGGCCTTTGGGGACCCCTTCCAACTCTAGGGGCCTATGACTCGGGTGCTGGGGGCTCCCGCGAGGGTCCCAGGTCTAACTGCCTCGCCCCTGAGCACGTGCAGAGGGCTGGCTCCCCCGGGGCGCCCCCTGCCGGCCTTCCCGGTCCCTTCGGCCGCGGGGCGTCTTCTGGCGGCCAGAGTTGCGCAAGGCGGCGCGGAGGGCGGGGAGGCGCCGAGGAGGAGGAGGAGGAGGAGGAGGAGGAGGAGGAAGAGTTGCGGAGCGGCTGCGGGGCCGAGACCAGCCAGGGACGGAGGAGTCCGCGCCCCCCGGCCGCCCCTCCACGCCCCCCACTCTCCCGGGGCGGTGGTGGTCGTGGGAGAAGACCCCTCGGCCAAGCGCGGCTCAGGTGCGTCTGCCAAAGAGGGTCCGGGGCAGAGACCCTTCTGGGGTCCGGCTCTCTCTCCCCCTCCTCCCTTTCTGCCCCCCAAGAATGACCAGCTCTCCACTTTCCCACTCCCCAAACCCTCCCCGAAAGGGGGGTCCCTCCCGCCGCCTTTCTTCCGCCCCCTCCCGGGACCCCCTCGCCAGGGAAGCGGCCAGAGGCGGGGGTCTCTCCTCCCCCTCCGCCCCCCTTAAGCCTGAGACACTTTTCCAAAGCGGGGGGCCGGGGGGGGCGGGACAGACCCTCTGAGAGGGGAGGGGTGGGATCCGGACTTTTATATCCACTGGGTGGGGCGGGGGTGGAGGCTCAGCCCAGTTTGGAAAAGTTACCTTTGTGGACTGCAATTCCAGCTATGCTGCCCGGGGCTTCAAAAAAGTAACTTTTCCAAGCTCAGAGCACCTTTGAAAGCCGTTGTAACTGCCCGGGGGTCCCCCCTCGTTTCCCCCCGGGTCTTGGGTTTTCCCATTTTATCTCAGTACAACAACCCTGCCAGGTAGGTTGGGCATAGGGAGGCTGCTGGGTGGTCGAGGGGTTTTTGGACACCCTTCTCTAACTGGACCCCTAAACGCCCGGCCCCTCCCTCCCTCCCTCTCTTTCTCTCTCTGCCCCTGGTGAGATTTATAGTTCCAAGGAGATCATAGTTCTGAGCCATGTGCAGAGAGCTTCCTGAGCAGAAGAGCATCGGCAAAGCAAGGTGTGTGTGTGGGGGGTCTGTCAAAGGTTGGTGGCTTAAGCCCCCTCCCCAAAAAGAAAACCCTCCACAGGGACTGAGTTGCTGTGTTTTGGGGGGCTTGTAGTTGGGGAGAGAGGGGGCTTTGTTGTGGCTGCCATGACCAATGGGCGGAGCAGGAAGCCTGGAACCTGGTGAGAGTCCTCCTTTGGACACTTTCTAATTCCTCGCCAAGTTACTTCTCCCCAAAGTTACTCTGCCTTTGGTTCTGCTTTGCTGCTAACTTCCAACATTATTTCTCCTCTTCTGCCTATTTTCTTGTGGGGGGGACCAGCCAGCCTACCTGGCAATGGGGTGGGGTGGGGATTTATCACACATCTGGCCAGGTGGGGGGGGTAGTGGTTGTTCCACAAAAGAGCTGGTGACCAGCGGCCAAGGGGCGGCCCCAGCAGGAGCAGCAGTCTATCTGAAGGGTGAGTGAGATGGGAGGGAGGGAGGGAGGGAGGGAGGGGGTGAAAAGGCTGCTCTGACCAGCTGCCCCCCCATGTGCTGCCCAATTGCCTCCTCCAAAAAAAGACACACACACACCCCAGCCCCCCAGTCCCCCCACCATGGGCTGGCTCCGCTGGCTGGGGCTCAACTGGGTGAGTGAGCAGCTCCGGCACTTCCTGTTCTGGGAACAGCCTGTTCCTTGCGCCGGGCCAGCGCCGGGCCCTCCAGAGAGTCAGCCGTGGCTTCTGCTGCTGGCACATTCCAGAGCCCAGGACGGAGAAATCATTTCCAGATGTGGCTCCGCTGGCAGCCCCACTGTGTGTGTGTGAGAGAGGGAGGCAAACACACAGAGGAGTGGGTGAGCAGGAGGGAGCTGGAGGAGGGGGTTCTCATAGAATCCTAGAGATGGAAGAGACCCCCGAGGCCATCTAGTCCAACCCCATTCTGCCATGGAGGAACCCCCAATCCAAGCATTCCCAACATCTGGCCATCCAGCCTCTGCTTAAAAACCTCCAAAGAAGGAGACTCGACCGCACTCCCAGGAAGCAGTGGATTCCACTTCCGAACAGCTTTTACCATCAGGAAGTTCTTCCTAACGTTTAAGTGGAAACTTTTTTCCTGTGGTTTGAACCCATTGCTCCGTGTCCTAGTCTCTGGAGCTGCAGAAAACAAGCTTGCTCCTTCCTCAGTCTGACATCCCTTCAAATATTTAAACAGGGCTATTGTGTCACCTCTCAGCCTTCTCTTCTCCAGACTAAACATGGCCAGCTCCCTAAGCCGCTCCTCATAGGGCATCATGGCTTCCAGACCTCCCACCATTTTGGTCGCCCACCCCTGGGCACGTTCTCTTTCCCTTCTCCCATCTCCCCCAGCCCCACAAGACCGCCGTCTCTCCAGAGAGCCTGGTGCAGCTTCTGAGAGCATCCCTTCTTCACCCAGGCAGGGCCAGGCCAGGGCGTGGGCTTTGCTATGAGGCAGAGTGAGGCGGCTGCCTCAGGTTGCTGATTCCAGATGTCCTGACCAAGTGTGCATTAAAGCGAGAGAGCCAGCACGGTGCCATTGTTGGACTATGGTTCTAGTGACCAGGATTCAAATCCCCACTCAGCTGTGGAAACCAACTGGGTGATCTTGGGCAAGTCTCACTCTCTCAGCCTCAGAGGAAGACAAGGCAAAAGCCCCTCTGAACAAATCTTGCAGAGAACACCCTAGGTGGGCCATCTTGTAGTTGGGAGAAGGGAGGTGATTCAGCTCCTGCTTTGGGGGGATCCAAAAAAGCACAGGTGGATGGAATGTGGACTAAAGGAGCAACAATACCCCTATGTTGCAGATTTCCCAGGGGGATGAAACCTTTCCTGTGCCCAATTTGGACTTGGTTCTGGCCCGGGAGGCAACGCTGGTAGCTGGACACCCCCCTGTTCCTGGCCCTCCCCAAACAGTAAGAGTTTATGTGCAGTGGATGCTGGAATCTGCACATGATCTCCTCCTGTCCAGGGAGGCCCAGCAGCCCAGCCGGATCCTGCCCGGAAGAGAGCGCCCAGCCATTGGGTGCTGGAGGCCAAGGCGAGTGACGCTCCTGAGGAGGAACCGTGCGGCAGCCTTACTTCAGAACCAAAGTTTCCAAGAAATCCGTTTCCAAGGTGGGAAATGGCTGGGACTCATGTCTTGGTGTGGATTGACACCACCGAATGGGGACTCTTTGCGGGAGGGGGGATCAGGCCACGGGGACTCTTGCGATGGAGATCTACACATCTGAACTTACCATGACTCCAGAAACAAGTAAAAGGATATACAGTTGTCCCTCCGTATCCACAGATTTGGTATCCACGGATGTAAGTATTCACAACTTGGAAATATTCTTGATTTTGCCATCTTATATAAGGGACAGCATTTGGCTCTGCCATTGCATATCATGGGACTGGAGTATTCACGGATTTGGGTATCCACGAAAGGGGGTCCTGGAACCAAACCCCAGAAAATATGAAGAGAGAACTAGAATAGTAAAAAGCTGCAGGCACTCTCTGGCCTGAATTCTATTGGTAAATCAGAGTAGACCTATTGAATCTGTGGGATTTACCTGTCATTCAACAGCGGGTTCACTTTAGTGGGGGACCAACCAACCAGATCCTGGGTCTGTTTTAATTTATTATTTGGCTTTCAGTGAGCCATTTGGATCCCTTCTGAGGAGTGGCTTTTCTCGAGAGCTGGTTGGACTGTATCTCCCAGAATCCTCACCATTAACTATATGGTGACTAGGATGCTGCTGGGAGTTGCAGTACCACACAGAGACCCTGTGATGTTTTTTTTCTGGTGTGGAGGGCTCAGCCTTGGCAGGCAGGTTGCTGTTAATTTTGGCTCCTTGCAGGGGGAGGCGGTTGACTTTCCCCACCCTTCGTTACAGAGACAGTGTCTCCTGAGCTCCCTGTAGGAGCCTGTAGTCTCTGTCTTGAGTTCTTGGGGTGGGGGGCTTCTCACTGTCCCACCACCCTCGGGGGTACTTCTGGTGGGAATGCTGCAGACAAGGCCTTCTTGGTGGCTGCTCCCTGGCCGGGAACCCAGAAAGCCCAAGCCAAAGGTGTGGTCCTTCTGTGCCTCTCTCTCTGCCCACCCTTGTCACTTTATTTACTCAGAAACAGAGGGGTGAACATGGGTGCAAAACCTTCCATTTGCATTTAGCTTAGTGCTTTAGTTGTGCTTAGGGTTCCTGCCTGGCAGAATGGGGTTGGACTAGATGGCCCTTGGGGTCCTTCCAAATCCCGGATTCCATGCATGTAGTCCTTTCTATACTCTCCTCTAGATACACCTCTGGGATCTGTATTCATTGGCTTTCGATAAACACAGGCGCCTGCAAAGAAGCACTCCACGTTTGCTGTCATTCAGGCCTGGGGAAGGAAAGGTTGCCTTCTGCACACACACACACACCCTTTCCAGGCGGTGCCTTTTTTTGGAGCAAGCATCTCTAGGGTGGGCATCTCCCAAAGAGTTTGTCAGCCAAGGAAAGGCTCAGACTGAGCAGGATCCCGACCCACCCTCGGCGCACGGCCTGCTGCCGTAGCCCCCTGGTAGGCCTGGGAGCCCCCTTGTAGGCCTGGGAGGCTGTTGGGGGACCACCGGACCCAGAGCTCCCCCATGCTGTCTCTCCAGCGAGGGCCCCTCGTGCTGCCGGCCCCCTTCTTCGGCTGCTTGTGCGCCCAGGCCGGGCAACCATGGCTGTAGACTGTTACCAACCCACATCCACACAGTAACAATCTAAAGCCACGGTTGCCCTGGAGACGCCGGATGAGCTGGCATTGCCTCCGCTGTGATGAATGGCATCCTGACGACTCTGTCACGGCTGTTGCTGCTGCGGAGGATCACAGAAAGAGAGGGGGGCTAAGAAATCAACCCCCGTCCTCCCCCCCAAACGCTTTCCTTGTCATACAACTCTTCTGAACTCACTTTCAATCCATACTATTTTCAGCAAGAATGCACCCTGGATAACAAACACACACACACACTTTGTCCCAAAAGCTGTGCCACACACTGCCACACCGCCATGGCCAGGGTTACTGCAAATGACCCTCGGCACATGAGGCATGGCGCACCAGAAGAGAAGGGAAAGGAAGCAACATGAAGGCATTAAAACCTGCAGAGGTAAAAGGGAGGGGAGGGAAAGCAGGCTGGCTCTTAGGCCCAAAAGTTAGGACTACTGCCCGGCTTGTCTTTCACAGGACAGACCTTTGTTCCTGCTGTCCAAACGTAGCAGTAAAGAACCATCTTGGTAGAGTTGGCCAAGAGGGGTTGGACCAGCACTTTGGGGGGATTCACACAGGATAGGTTTAAAGCATCCATTCCCCAGCTCTCCCTCTGCTTAGAGGCCAAAAAATTGGAGGGAGAGGATCCTACTGTCCAGGCCAGGGGATGCTGTGTGAGGCAACCCTTTTGCAAGGTTCCCTGGCTAGGCCTCCTCTTGAAGAGATGGTACAACAAGCAAAAGTGCCGTTGCTTCAGCACAGCTCTCCTCCATGCCCCCTCTCTTCACAAAAGCACACACAACACTTTGGGACCACAGAGAGTGTCTCCTTTGGCTCTCTCTTGTGGCTCCATTGTTGCTGGACTCCCCCTCACCAAGACACAGAGGGCCAGTCCACTACCTCCCCCAACCCTCAGCCTGGAAGGCGACCTGACTTTGAGCGGTCATTCACAAACTTTGAGCGGTCCTCCTCTAGATGCTGTTGGAGTTCAACTCTCAGAAGCCCCCTGTTGCCAACTTGACCCATGGTCAGGGATCCTGGCAGCTGATGTCCAAAGCACCTGGATGACCAACAGCCGAGAACCCCTGACTTAGAAGAGAAGCTGTTGGGTCTCCCTTGGAGAGAATAGCAGGACGGGAGTGTTTGGGGATTAGCTTGGCACCCCTGCAAATGCTCTATGGCCGCTGGAAACAACATCAGCCGCCCGCTCTGGGAGAGACACCCAAGCCAGCTCAGAGGCTCAGCCCTGTTCCTCAATCCAGGTGACCAGGGAGTCCAGGGACAAGAATTCTCCTGCTGCCTTCATTGTTTAGCTTTTTGGTCCTTTAAAACTTGAAGTGGACCTTTGACCTTAGAGCTGTTTGGGGCCATTCTGACCCCTGGACTTCCTGACTTTGCCCACTCCTGGGTTAAGACCTTTCTGGGTCTGTGTAGTCAATGCCACTAGTTGCTAAATCCTCCATGGCCATCAGTTGCCAATGTGCCAGCTAGGCGGGCCTTGGACATGAGCACAGTTTCAGGTTTCCTGTTTTTGCCTTCCCAACTGTTCACTCCCAAACTGGCCATTGTTTATTGGTCCTCAACTGCCCAGTTTCTGAGAGCATTCCCAAAGACCCCCACATCTCAGAGAAGCCCCCGCAGCCTGTGGGAAGGAAGGACAGCAAATGGCAGACAGAACCCAAAGTCTGGGCCCCGTCTTGCCTTAGCGATGGCGGGCAGGCACTTCCATGGGCTAGGTCAGTGCTGTTCAAAATGGTGGCCCAAGGGCTAGTGCTGGTCCATGAACCATCAGCTTCCAGTCCCTGGAGAGTCAGTGGGCTCAGAGATGCTATTGATCCCTGGCATATTAGGGAAAAATATTTGCCCGCCCCTCACATCCGATACTTTAAGAAACACTGGGCTAGAATATGCTCCATCTGAATAGGAAGTTCCCATTTGGATTTCACAACAGAACTCTGATTATCGAGCAGCCTAAACATTCAGTACCTGTATTGTCAGTCAGGCCACCTCAGTTTTGCCTGCTCTGACTGGCAGCCCTGCTCAAAGGTTCCCTCCCTGGAAATGCCAAATCCGGACTCTGGGGCTTTCTGCCAGACCTCCAGCACTGACCATGGCCTCTGGCAGAGAGCGAAAGGGGCTACCAGATCACTTCTCAACTGGAGATGCCGAGATCCAGCCAGGCTTGCAAAGCTGCGCCATTCCACTAAGCTAAAGCTAAGCTAAACCATCCCTTCTGCCCTCTTGTTCAGAGCGCCTGGATTTCCAGAGGCATGCATGAAAGCAAGTGTCCTCTGCCCATGTGCAAAATGCCCATAGAAGCTGTCACACATTTCTGCTGAGTAAATGCATTTAAATATTTCATGGTGATGTTAGGATGACAATCTGGGGGAAGGAGCTGTTTTTTGGGTTGCTGAGCAAAGGCCCAGCAGTGAAAAGCAGGCCTTGAAGAAGGGGAGGTGGGGAGAGGGCCCCCCCACTTCACTGGGCCTAAGAAAGAGGGGAAATGGGGGTTTGGTTGGAATTTGGGGGGAGCCTGCCTGCCTGGCTGAGGGATGTTTTCTCTCTGGTTAAGAGAGAGGCCAGGCCAGGATCAGCACCACGGACAGCAGCACAGAGGCCACCTTCTCTGGACAGGGCCGGAGCACCTTTCATCAGAGGAGGGGGTTACTCTCCCCCCAACAAAGCCAGGGGGGTACTATGCTTTGCCCCCCCCCATCCTGGGCCTTTAGGCCCCTGGGGGGCATCTGGAGATGCTGGCAGGCTCACCAAAGTCTCCCTCTGTTTGCCCCCCAATTCCAACCAAACCCCCATTTCCCCCTTCTTGGGCTCAGAGTCCCTAAAGTGGGGGTCACCCCACCCCATCTCTCTCTCCCCCCTTCTTAGACCTACTTTTCACTGCTGGGGCCTTGCTCAGCACCCCAAAACACTGCCCGCCCACCTCATCCTTAAATCATCATGAAACGCATTTACTCACCAGAGAACAAGGCCTGTTTCTTATTCCTGCTTCATTCTTTCCATATTCTCTCTCTCTGTCTGTCTGAACCCCCCCCTCTGGCATTATACACTGTAAGCTCCTTGAGGGCGAGTGCCTCTTCAGGTTGGCTGTTTTCTTCTCTAAGACAAGCCATGTTTGCTGCCAGGCTCCAATAATCAATGCAGAGCTATCTCTGTCCCATGTTAGCCATGCACTTGTCTCTGGCAGGACTTTTTTGCTATCTAATTTCCTACTCTAGAGGCAACAAATAATAGGATTTGGGCCTCTTGTCTCCAGTTCTACCCACCCCAAAGAACAAGGCCTGGCATTCAGAGTTTACGTGGCACGCCTCTGGTTTCTTGGGCCCACAGAAGCTCACCCTGCAACCCACTGGACAGTCTTCGGGGTCACACAGGGCTCTTCGCAGGTGTTGTGTGTCTCTCTTGTTTGTTTGCTAGAGCTGCTGCCGGTGAGGCCCCGTTGCCGCTGCCAGACTTCAGTAGCCATGACTGTGGACTGTTACTGTTTCTCCCATAGTACTTAGCAGTAAGCAGTCTAGAGCCAAGGTCCCGACGCGCTGGCGTGGGTGGGGTGGGTGCCTCCCGGACCCCCAAATCACACCCACACACCCCAACACCCATTCTTGCCCTGGAGGAGCGCAGACCGCCACCGCGGGATCCGCCAGTGCCTTTCAACTGCAAAGGGACGCAGAGTTTTCTCCAAGGGTGGTTGTGCCTGTGTAAAGATGCGTGCGGTCTGCGTAACGTAGTTCTTGACATGCCTTAAAAGAGAAAAGCCAAGTTTCGGATGGCAAAGTTCAGAGGGTGGATGGATAACTAATAATATATTACTATTATGAGTTAGAAAAGTAGGTGATTTAAGAGGATATAGTAAGTGAGGAAGGTGTGTGTAAGTATGTGGAGGGGGAGAAAAGGGGAGGAAGTGTGTAGAACAAGGGAGAAAAAAGGAAAGAAGGAGAAGAGAGGGGTCTTTTTTTAAAGGAAGGTTTAAGAAGAAATTAGAAGGGAAAAGACTGGAAGAAAAGAATGGGTTAATCATATGAAGGGTTATATAACATATGGTTATGACTACTTTATGATTATGTGTAAGAATAGATGATGTAGTAATGATTATGTAAATTATGTAAATAAGAGATAATGATAAGAATTATTGTTAATAACGTTACTGATAATAAAAATTATATATGGGAGAAAAAGAGAAAAGCCAAGTTTCCAGCTCTTGTGATCACAGAATATAAGGGGGAGCAATGGAGAGATTCATGGCACGGAGAGAAATCCCACCTGAGCTCGTGAGGAGTAAATAGAATTCAGCACAAGAAGCCACAAATTCACACACACACACGCACACGCACTTGTAAAATACCACTTGTAGTAGCCAAGCTAGCCACAGCATCCCCCCAGCATGCCACACCCCTTAAGACAGCAGGGCTTAGGTGGGGCCCTGAGAATCACTGACTCCGTGGGAACCCCAAAGGCCATCTATCCCAACCCCAGCCAGTATAAGAATCCACTGCCTCTTCAAGATGTCCATTGCATCTGACACTTGAAGGTAGATTGTGCCTTTAGTGGTTGGGGGACTTGTTTTAAATGTCTTATTATATATATATATATATATATATAGGTATACAGGTTCTTTCTGACTGTCTCACTGAGTATGGGGTTTTTATATTGTAAGCCGCCCCGATTGCGTTGCAGAGGGGCGAGATATAAATAAAATTTTATTATTATTATTATTATTAATATTATTATTATTAAGGCTGGCACAGGAGCAAAACAGCCAGCAGGCTGTGTGCTTATGGGAGATGTAGTTCCAGGGTCCCAAGATTGTGGGGGGTGGGGTGGCGTTGTTAGAAGCTCTTTGGGGTGGGAGGAAGAATCAGGAAGATTTCCCAAATATTGCAAAAGCTAAAGCTGCCCCCCCCATTTAAAACAGAAAAAAAAATCCTTTCTGATGTAAACAGCAAGATGAGTCTGGAGTCCTCCACTTCCGGGGGCACTTCCGCCTGCCCCCCCTCCATCCCAATCTTTTCCCCTTGTATCTGAGCCCCCCCCCCAAAAGCGAAGGGCGACCCCCTCCCTCCCTCCCTTGGAGTGGGCTGCAAAAACGCGGAGAGCCTTTTTTGGGGTGGGTTGGGGGGGCTTAATTCAGGATTCCTCTTTTCTGTCTGAATGCCACGGGGGGGGGGGTCCCCGCAGAAATCAATGCTCTCTCCCCCCCCCTCATTGCCGTCCTTGCAGCCCTTAAGCTCTGCCCGGGCGGAGAAACCTTGGCATTTGCAGGACGGGTTGGGATATATAGTGGGGTGTTGGGGGGGGTGGCTAGCTAGTGGGCGAGCGGGCGGGCTTGCACATCTCAGCCCCCCCCCCAGCTGCCAGAAAGCCATTGCTGAGCTCAAGGTGAGGCAGCCAACAACAGCCGCCCCCCTGGCCAGGTAGGCAACTGGGGGGATGCAGGAGGGGGAGGAGGGGAAGGTTTGCATGGGGGGGAGATCCGGCTGCAGCCCCTCTCTTTGCCCCCCCCACCCCGCTTTGCATGCATGAAGGAAAAGGGGGGGCAGCATCAGCCTGGCAGACGCAATGCAACAGGTAGCCGGGCGGGGAGGGGAGGGGGCGGATCCGCAGGAGGAAGGCAGGCGGGGGGGGGGGTCCGAGGGGAAAATCCAGGCAGACCCCCCCATCTCCCCCTCCCGGCCCTCGACCACTCAAACCCCCAATGCATAGGGGTGGGGGGAGCCATGGAGGCCCCCCATCTCTGTCCAGCCCGCACCCCCAAATAGCCCATTCCGCACCCCCAAAATAGCCCATTCCGCATCCCTTTCACGCCCCCTCCCTCCTTTTGGCTGGAGAGGTTGGTTTTCGGGTGCAAAGAGGGGTGGGCGGGATGGACCCCCCAAAAAAAGCCCCCCCCCGCAATGGAATAGCCATTAATAGTAATAATAACTAGGATTATTAGGAATCACCAGGATTTGGACTCTTTCTACCCCCTCCCACCTCTGAGACCCGTCCTCCAAAAAAAGGGGATAGACCCCCCCCCACACACACTAGGACCCTCGGTTTCTTCGGTTTGGGGGGGAGCAGACCCACAAGCCCCCTCCCCATAAACACAGGGGGGACCTGTTTGGAGGGTCTCTCCCCCCCCAAAAAAAACACCACGTGGGTGGGGAGGAGTCATGGGGCCACTCCGGGTGAGACCCTGTCTTTGCCCCCCAGAAAAAAGAGACACAGAGACTCGTTAGGGTTGTGGAAGAGTGGAGGGGGCAAAGTGGAAGACCCCCTCCCCAAATTAGAAGGAAATCAATCTTGCAATGGGGGGAGGGGAGTTGTGGCTGAGATTTTGCTTTGGAGGTGCGGGACTGCAAGTCCCATCATCCCACAGCCAGCTCCGCTGGCTGTGGGATGATGGGACTTGCAGTCCCGCACCTCCTAGCTGCTCACCTGTCGCCTCTCTCTTACCTCCATCTGATGTCTCTTCTTCAAGTATTTTTTTTGGGGGGGGTCTTTGCTTCTTCCCAAACGACCCCCTTCCCCGGGGTGGAGCTGATGATGTCGAGGAGCCCCTTCTCCAGCAATATTGGGATTTTTTGGGTGGGTGGTCTTGATGGCAGAAAGTCGCCCCTCCTGGGCTGGCGAGCGATGGCTGGCTGGCTGGCTGGCTGGCGACCGTCGGGGGCTTTTTATCGAGTCCGGCTCGTAGTAACGGGGATCTCGCGGCTCATTCATAGAAAAGCATCAACCTACACAATGACGTGGGCGTGACGTCAGCGGGAAATTTAGGAACTGGCAAAGGCGGCTATTTTTATATCGCCGGGAGAGGAGAAGGGGGGGGGGTTAGAAAAGAGAGGAGAACAGGAGCAATTGGGGAGGGGGTGAGGAATTGGAAAAAAGAGGCAGAAAAGGGGAGAATTGGCAAAGAATAATCCCCCTCCATGGCCATCTATAGAATCTTAGGAAGGGACCCCCAAAGGTCATCTAGTCAAACCCCCTGCTATGCCTTTGGAAGGGCTTTTTCCCCAAGGGAGACAGGAGCAGATTCTCTCAGGAGGGGTGGGGGAGATTGTTTCCCGCCTCTCAAAACCCAGATAACCAGAAAGGGGGGAGTCAGAAGGGGGACACTCCGGGAAAGAGCCTTTCTCTCCATTACCACCCCTGAGAAAAAGAGACACAGGCACTGGCTGGGATGGTGGAAATGGGAGGCTGATGGACGTGGGGGGCAAGGTAGAAGATCCCCCCACTTCAAAGCCCAAAGTGTGGGTCGCTAAAATAAGTCACGTGGCAAGGCAGCCATGGAAGCGGAAGATGGAACCTCCAGGCCGAGGGGCAGTGTACCTTGGATGTTGGAGGGAGGCTAAACCACAGGCAAAGCTGGGCGGGGGGTGTTTTGTGGCCAACATATTGGGGTGGGTGGGAGTACCTGGTGTGGTTGAGTGGGAATGCAGCCCAAGTACCAGGGATATAAATCGGTTGAGTTTCTAAACAGGCCCGGATCCTTCCCAGTTACTTCCAGCTTGAGCCAAGCCACGGATGCATTGGACTCACCATCAAAGAATTGAGTCAGTGGGTCTCCTCTGGCTGGGATGGACCAACAGGTTTTTGCGCTGAAATTTTATCTCTGAAATGCAGTTCTGAAGGACTTGCGGTTTTCCTTCATGGATTGAGGATAAATTGTAAAAGTTTCCAGGTGAAAGCTGAACCCTGAAAGGTTTCCCATTGCCTCCCCAAACTCCACACCTCTGCAGCCTTGGCCCTCCTGAAGCTATTCCCAGACTACAGTGCCCATCATTCCCACCCAGAATGTCCCAATGCCAAGGTTGTGGGAGTTGTAGTCCAAAGGATTGGAAAGGTCAAAGGTCTCCCCCCCACACTCTATATTTTGGGTCTCTGCTCAACCAGGAAAAAGTTTAATGAAAACATTAAAAACAAGACAAATAATATTTTTAAAAAATATTCCCAAAATTTGCTTAAAGTGTGTTTTTAGGTGCCCAATCCATTGCAACTCCAGCTATCATAGAAAGGACACCAATGGAGCAGCAGAGTCCAAAATCATCATAAATCTGTAATGGTGATGATGTCTTGGATTGACGACTGTAATACAAGACTCCTGGGTCTGTCCCTAAAGACTTTGGAAACAATAGTACGTAGAATATTTCTCCTCTGTCCCCTTAACTGATTGTCCTCTGGAAGTTTTGGATTCCATCTCCCAGAACTCCCACCCCATTGGCTGTGCTGTTTGGGGCTGATGGGATCTAGAATCCAAAACATCTGGAGAGGGCATGAGGTTTAGGAAAGCTGCTAGGCTTAAAGCTGGAACCAGACTTAGGGAGCACATCACACACCAGGGCCTAAATAGTGGTGTCACCTTCTGGTCCATTTGTGGGCGCAATCCAGCACTTCTGGAGAGCTGCTGGTTGGAGAAATCTTACCCCTGAAATCCCACTGGAGTCCCGAATCATAGAGTTGGAAGATACCCCCAAGGGTCATCCAGTCCACCCCCCCCTGAAATCTTAAAGGCAGAGACAAGTTTTAAAACTATTTATTTGATAACTGTACATCCCTCCTCTCTCCAAGGAACAGGCGCAAAAAGCTGACTGCAAGATTTAAAAAACAGGTACAGCAAAAATCCATTACAACCAGTGAAGACTGAAGCACAATTAATTAAGATATCATGTTAAAAGCCTTTGTAATAATGGCAAATAAACAACACCAACCAAATTTCAACAATAACAGTATATTCGGCATCATTTATGGCCAAAAACTCTAGTTGACAACACCTGGTAGACAGAGAACCCCATCATCCTCATCCTCATAAATAAAATATATGTTTTTTAAATGGCCTCCAGCCATCTCAGGTGCGACACCAGGTCTGCCTCTCTTGTCCAGGCGATAGGTTTGTCCATCCAATAGAAGTAGTCTTGTTTATGCAGAAAGGCTGCCATGCTGTCCTCACTTGGGGTGGGGATGACTGGGGACCCTCCAGATGGTGGAGGACTCCAGTTCCCATCACTCCTAGCTAGCCTGGCCGATGGGAAGGCATGATGGAAATAGTAGTTCATCAACATCGGGAGGGCAGGGAGAGGAATCCCCACCAATCCCTGCCATGAAGGAAGCCGCCACGCTACCCGAAGTGGCAAGAGTACCTCTGAGAACATGCCGAGTATATTATTCCCCAAGGAAAACAAGCAAAATGCAGCATGGCAGCGACATCGTTTTAGGAGGGAGGGGGTGCTATCCAAAACTGTGTGCAGAAAAGAAGGAGCACCCATCCGGCCTGCCCTCCGCTCGGCTCTGTCGGTGCCTCCAAGAGCTGCCCTTGCAGGGGGGTCTTTGCAAGGAGGGAGGGCCCTGTTTTGTTTTCTAACCCCCTCCTCCCTTTGCATAGAACCCCCCCTCCCCTTTCATGCCCCTCTCTGCTCAGTTCTTCCAAAGTCCCCCTTTTCCTGTGCGCTTCTGAAGCACTCTGTAGCTAAGAGGCATTGCATGTGGGTGGTGGCATCCATTATCTCTCCGAGAGATTCAGAGGCAACCAGCGAGCGAGCGGGGCGGGTGGGTGGGTGGGTGGGAGACGCAGCCTTGACAGCCACCCTGGAGCCCTCCCTCTCCCCACAGCACAACCCAGAGGGGGGCAGAAACCTGTTGTTGATGATAGTTGTGTGTGTGTGTGTGTTTGCGTCCTAAGGGTGGGAGGCGGCAGCATCATCTCCTTCCTCTCCCACATTGACTTTGCCATATCCAAGCCCTCCGCCTCTTTTTGCCTATGGAGGGAGGGAGGGAGGATGGTGCTTGTGCCCATTTTAAAGATGGGGAAGCAGAGGCCAAAAGCAAACTGAGGCAGAGGTTGGCACTAAGGTTGGGATCATCCATGGGAGGAGGAGGCCTCCAGAGGCTGTTGGATGGCAACTCCCAGCACTCTGCAAACTTGGGCAAGTCACACTCTCAGTCTCAGAGGAAGGCAAAGGCAAAGCCCTTCTGAAGAAATCTTGCCAAGAAAATCCAGTGATAGGTTGACCTTGGGGTTGCCATAAGGCAGAAAACGGTCAGGGTTTGTAGATTGCCCAAATATATATGAAATGGATGCACACCACCACAAGAACAAAGTACATACCTGCTCAAATAATTAGATTTTCCAAGGGTTGCTCCTTCCCCCGCCCAACAACAGCTGTCTATGAGGAGTGAAGGTCAGGACTGTTTTTTTTCACCAGGAATGATATTTCCTGGTGGCCTTTTCCTCCAGCCCAAGAGCTCCTGTTTACCTGTCAGAACAGAACAGATGGGACTACAACTCCCACCTGGCTGGTTTTTTGTTGCCTTCTGATCTTTTTGCCACAGCTCCTGGAGACGGAAGGTGTTTCCACCTGCCTGCGAAAGAAGCATCCTGCCTGGGAGGAAGGCTGAAAACTTATCTAAATTTGCAAAGGAATTATGATTAGTTCGGGTGGGATTTTTCTACCTCCTAGTTTTGGGGGCAAAATTATAATGGGAAAGGCAGAATTATTGCAACCTCCCATCTCCACTCACCTCTGTTCCTATACCTTCCCCAGCTCTCCAAACATGTTGGACTACAACTTCCATTGCAGCCCCCCAGAGCTGGTGGCCATGCTGGTGTGGGGATAATGGGGGCTGGAGTCCCAGATATCTGGAAGGCTATGGGTTTGGGAATGGAATAAGGCTGTAACAGGCCTCCTTTTCAGTTTTGCATCTTCGATTAGGAGAGCAGGGGAAGCAGATTTTGCTGATTTGCCTCAGGCAGGGACGGCTTTGCACTAAGGTACATTTAGTGGATGTCCTTTAATTAATCTTTACACCTCAGTTTAAAAAAAAGAAAAGGGTTGTGCTCCGGATGGGCTGTAAGGTGGCAAAATCTGTTCCATGTAAGGCATTCACACAAGCAGGTCCAGTGATGCAGGAAAGGACTGACTGGCAAGGAAGGCCTCTACACAACCCCTTCCATGTGTTTGTGTGAGTGTCTCATTTGCATGCACCCTAATTAGGGGGGCGAAGAGAAGAGGGGGCATGCGGGGGGGGAGGTCTTGTGGGGCAGTCCCATTTTGCCCCCTCCGATGTTAAGCCAGAAAAGGCCCTTGCCAAAAAATGACATTGGGGGGGGGGGAGGCAGCAGGAAAGGGTCTGGCTTAACCCCCTCTTCCTATCATTCAGACAGTCTGAAAATGAGATTATTTTAAATACGAGGATAGGAATATATGAGTTTATTCTAAACTCCCCTCTCAGGAATATGGATCATGTGCCCCCTCCCTGCTCCAGGGACCTTTCCCTCTCCTTATCCAAATCCAGTTCCCTCTCTTTATCCAAATTTCCTTCTGGTACAATAATGGGGTTCATCTGGCAGGTGCCCCCCAAACTCCTGGTTTGGGCTGAGCCCTCCTCTTCCTCTTGGGGGACCCAGGCCCTCTTTCTCAGGGGGCAACCAAGCGGAGGGGGGCGGCAGAGCATGGAGAGGCCTTCACGGCGTTGGCCCCATTTTAGGGTTCCAGATTTTGGGGGGAAGAGTGGGGGGCACAGGATCAGAAAGGATTTAAGGCGAATGGAAGATGAAAGAGGAGTGGCAGCTCCCCTCACTCCTTCTGCTTCCTCGCCCCCCACCCACCCAGTCGACCACCAGCCCCCCTTTGCCCCCGGCCTTCCTTGGGGTGGGCACCCTCCTCCTCTTGTGTGCAAGGTGCTTTTGCAGCCACCAAATGTGGGTTTTTTTTGGGGGGGGGGTGCTAATTCTTCCAACCCTCCCGCCCACCGCCCCGTCTTTAAATTCGTGGGAGGCAAGTGCGAGTCTGTCACAAAGACTCTGGAGCCACTAACACACATACACACACGATTCCTTGCACGCACACAAGAAATTGCGTCCTTGCAAAATCTTTGGAGATGGGGGGAAAGATGAACCCGAATGATTGCAACGCCCCTTTCCTCCCCCTTTCCTCCCTTTACTTTCCCCAGACTCCCAGATATGTGGGGCTGCAACTCCCATCGCCCGCGCAGCCCCCCCCAGGTCATGCTGGTTGGGGATCATGGGAGCTACAGTCCCTTCCCATGGAAAGGGGAAGAGTTTGGGGGGCGAAGGGGGCGCAGCTCTGCCTTCTCTTTGGATTTTTTTTTATTTTTGGTTGGGGATCATGGGAGCCGCAGTCCCACAAATATGGGTAGGGGGAGAGTTTGGGGCGCTGCTCTGCCTTCTCTTCCTAACCCCCCCATCCTTTTTTTTGTTGTCGTTGGAAGCAAAATATCCCCCCCCCGTTTCCTGACCTCATATTGTGCCCTGGAAGAGCATCATAGTGGTCGCCATGGCAACCGAGGAGGAGGAGGGATGCAGGGATGGAGGGATGGATGGAGGGGGGGTTGGATGCTCCTCGGGGTCTGGACCATCTCCCTCCCAGGTTGGGGGGGTTGTTATCAGTCTGTGTGTGTGTTTGCACGGGGGGTCGTCTGGGTGGGTGGGTGGGTTGCTCCAAGACCCCCCCAATCTGCTGCCTGCCTTCCTCCCCCCCCCCGGGAAGGTTCCCTTTCATGCACCGGAACTGCCGCAACTAAGGGGGGGGGCAGAGGAGGGAAGGAAAAGCATGAATGGAGGGAGGCGGAGGGATGAATGGAGGGAGGGGGGAGCAGCCACACGGGGGGGCACGGGTTCAGTCACGACCCTCTCCTCCCCCCAAGTCGCCCCCCTCCCCCTCCTCCTCCAGGCTGGCCAGCCCTATATAGCCTCACAGCGACCCCTCCCAAATTGAGATTTCCTCCCGCCCCCAAGTACAGAGCCCTATACATTTGTGGGGTTCTCTCCTCCCAGGCTTCGAAGGGGGGGTCCCCCCGCCCCCAGAAATGCCTCCGTGTCCAAATCCTTTCGTGAAAAAGGGGTTTGAAGTGTCCCTGAGCATGTGCAGAGCGCTTCTTCCTCCCCCCCATAGAACCTCAGCCGGCTGGAACTGGAGGAGACCCCCCCCCACCCGTCTCGACTCCCCCTCTGCCCTCCCAGGATCGAGGCCGTTTCTCTGCACCCCTCAACCCAGAGATCTGACCCACTGGACAGGGAAACCTGGGTTTTTCTTCTGCAGTGGATCCACAGGCAGAAGTTCAGCAGGTTGAGTGCATAGGTGGAGGAATATGCTGCACCGGTGGAATTTTCACCTGAGAGCTGGCAAAGCATCTCAGCCCAGGATGCTTGGACTGTGGATTTCCTGAATTGGACTAGATGGCCCCTGGGGTTCCCTTCCGGCTCTTTCATTCTACAACACTTTTGTTTCTGGAATTTGGAAGCATTACTTTTAAAAAAACAACACACACACACACACACACACACACACACACACTACAGCTCCCAGAATCCACTAGCCAGCATGGCCACTGGCTATAGCTATGTTGCCTAGGGGATTCTGGATATGGCAGTCCTCCCACAGTGGAACATCCCTGAAATCTTGTTTTGTTTCCTGCATGGAAGCGCCTGCCTGCAAGATGAGAGTGATGTAGCCGGGGCCCAGGTGCGAATCACTCAAACCCCAACCCCAGCCTCGTAGCAGGTGGGCTTTACCAGGCAAGGGGGTCTTTTCGTGGGAAAAAGCTCCAAGCTCAGCGGCAGCAGCGACTGGCAGCCATCGCTTTCTGAGCCAATTGCATTCCCGTCACTTTGCAAAAGGTGGGCGCCGACATAGCTGAACTCAATGGTCACGCTGTCCTTGGAATAGATGTGTCACGTTGTTGTCAGATGGGTGCAGAGAGAGACGTTGTTCCCTCAGATGAGCAAACTCAACAACAAAAGAGATGGATCTACAGGATGGAAGCCTGAAGTCCTCCACAACATGTATGTGGCCCCATATTTTGCATCCACACTACACAAATAATCCAGTTTGAAACTGGATGATTTGCCAGGGTTCCTTCCTATGGAATCCTGGGATTTATAGTTTGTGAGGCACCATCACTCTTTGGCAGAGAAGGCTAAAGGCCTTGTAAAACTACAAACCCCAGGATTCCATAAGAAGGAGCCATGACAAATAATCCAGTTTCAAACTGGATTATTTGTGTGGTGTGGATTAGGCCAATAATCTGTGTATCTCATAAAACCCCCAAAGGGTTTGTGGGGTGCAATTTTACCACTGTTATAGGCCCAAGAGAGGCCTTGTTTCCAACAGGAAGTAACCCCGAAATTGTTTCCTCCACTGGGCTTAACATAGCTAAAAGGGGGCCAAAAATTGGCCAAAATTAGCCCCATCTCCCCAGGGGACAAAACCACCCACCCATTTGAGGATATACAGTATATATATATATTTTTTTTCAAGGACTGGCGCAGTCCTCCAAGGTTCCCCGGTGGGCCAATGCGGCCTTCTGACCCCAGACCGTGGCCCACCCTTGACCCATAGGGTGGACGCATTGGTGCCAGGACCACCTGGCTAGCGGTTATGACGTCACCAACTCAAACTCTCTTCCGAGGGCCATTTTGCAACTTCAGAAGGAGACTATTGGTTTTTATGGGAATAAACCATGGCGATGACCTTCTAATGACATAAAAGCATGGAGGCCACATGCAGAAATGGAAGGAAAAGAAGCAAAAAGGATCCCTCAGCAGTCAAAACAGAAAGGAGTCAGTGGGTCAAATGGGGCAGGAGGGCCAGCAACGGGTCATGGTCAGGCTTGATGGGTTTTCGAGAGAAAAATGCCTCTTTTTCCAGCAAAAAGGACCACAGAATTTTATGATAGACAATTTGGAATATAAGATTCCAGCCCATGTTTGTGCCGCACCCCATGGCCAGTGGAGAGGGAAACCCCGGGCTCCATCCCCATAGCCAAAGTGAAGAGCTCACCTGTGGAGTTTGTTGACTAATTCAGATAAAGCAGGATGGTCATAGAATCACAGAGTTAGAGGAGACCACAAGGCTCATCCAGTCCAACCCCATTCTGCCAAGCAGGAAAATCCCATAGATTTGCAACAGGACTCTGGCTTGGGGCAAACACAGTTCCCAAGATGCCTGGGAATTGCAAAAGGAAAAAAAGGCCCTCTGCACATGCACAGAGGGCCTGTGGAGGGGCACTTGCTTCTTTCCACTGCCAAATGCCGGTATCATTTGAGAAACCATCGCCACAGCTTGGGTGAGCGCTGCTGTGCCCACCACCCACACCCACCCCAAATATCAAGCCCTGGCTTATTGCTCACAGGCCCACCCGCCCTTCCTCTTCCTCTTCCTCCTCCTCCTCGCACCCCTGGGGCCAGAACGAGCCCACCCCCCCACCCACCCCATGGGCTCGATCCTGCCGCCTGCTCCATGCTCAGGAAAGCGCCAGGCCAAGCCGTGGCGGCCGGGGCAGGCCCTGCGGAGGGCGGGAGGGGGGTCCGGGAATTGCATCCCCCATAAGCAACGGGGGGCACCTTTCTTTTTGCAAAAGCGGGGCGGGTGGTCCAAACGGGCAACTGTGGCTACTACAAGCTGGCACCTTTTCCGGCTGCATTGGCATCCCGGGCATGTCCGGACCCACCGTGCAAAGAGACCCCCCACCCACCCATCCAAGGCCCCCCAGGCCACCGCCGCCCCCTCCTCGGTCCGCGGGCTTCGTCAGCGCCGGGTCTGGCTCGGAACGGCGGCGCGTGCTGCCCCCCGGTGGCCGCAGGAAGGTACTGCGCGCTGGAGGTTGCGGGCTGGTGACGCAGGATGCAGGGCCAGCATCCCTAGGCAGGCAGGCAGGCAGGCAGTCGCCCGGGTGGGCAACGACTTCTCTGCCCCTTAATCCTGTGGGCCATTTGAGGACACGGGGGGGGGAGCAAGACCTGAGGAAATGGCTAGTGGCCCCCTTGCCCTGGTTGTGGTCGGTGGGCGAGGGGGGCTCTCCCGCCCCGAGGCTGAAAGAGACTTCCACCAACCTGCCCCCCCTCCTGCTGGGTAGCACTGCGACTCCTATCATCATCTTCAGGGTGGTGGGAGTTGTAGTACATACAAGTCCTCTGGAGGGCACCAGGTTGGGTCCGGAGAAAGACCAGAGTGTCCTGTTCTGTGCTTGACTGCCTCATTCTTTGGGACCAGCCCTTGGCAAATGTGAGGGGACAGTGGTTCTTTGCAAAAGCACTCTGCACATGTTCAAAGGCACTTCCTTTTTAGCTAGAATTCTGTTTCCAGGATGGGAAAAGATCTGGAAACCAGCACCTAGGAGGAGAGATTTACGTTTAGCTTGAAGAAGGGAAAGTGGAGAGGCCATCTTTAAATATCAGAAGGGTCATCATGGAGAAGATGCTGCTCCAGAGACTACTTGTCCTTGTGAGCCTTCAAGCTGTTTTTCACCTGTGGTGACCCTGTGGAAAACCTCTCGCAGGGTTTTCTTGGCAAGATTTCTCCAGAGGAAATCTGCCATTCATGGCCTTCCTCTGAGGTTGAGAGAGTGTGTTAGCCCACTTTCAGGAGTGCTTTAGTTGTGAATTCCTGCATGGCAGAATGGGGTTGGACTAGATGGCCTTTGGGGGTCCCTTCCAAGTCTGTGACTTTGTGATTCTGTGTCTAGAATCAGAAGTTACCAAATAGCAGCCAAGGACAGGCTCTGGCACTGCATAAGGGAACATCTTCGCAAATACACATGTGCCGCCATCACCCCTGTCTCCTTCCTTCTTCCCTTTCTTCCTTCTCTCTCCCCCTTCCTTCCTTTTTCCCTTCCTTCCTTCCTTCCTTCCCTCTCCCCCTTCTTTCCTTCCTTCTTCTCCCTCTTCCTTTGTCTTTCCCTTCCTCCCTCCCTCCCTTCCTTCCTTCCTTCCTTCCTTCTTTCCTTCCTTCCACAATGGCTCATTCTGACTGAGTGCCAAAAAGAGACATGACACCCCTGGACATCCAGTTGCAAACAGAGCAGCTTTGCCAGTTCCTGCAGAAAGCAGAGGGAAGGAGGCTGAGGAGTGAGAGAAAGCGCTTCTTGGGCCAGGGATGGTGGGGGTCTCATCGGATATGGAGGCAGTCGGAGGACGGGGGGGGGGGGCTGGATTGTCAGCACATGAACATGAACAGCGCATGAACCCTCCGGCCCAGTCCCTCCCAATAAAGCCCAGCCTCCTGGGCCTGGGAATTCTCTTCCTGCCCAAAACCACCCTTGCCAAGAAGAGGGGTGGGATGGGATGGGAGACAGATTTTGGGGGGTCACACTTGGGTTAAGCCTCCCCCTTCCCCGGCTGGTGTGGCACAGGGGAGCCTGCAAGCAGGAAAGCGAGGAAGACCGCCGGGGGCTCCGGCCTGGCGGCGCACTGCGAGTGGCTTGGTCCGGGCAGCCAAGCACTGCTAATGGAAGCCAGGTGTGGGGGGCTTTGGGGAGGGGGTGCTGGGGGGAGAGGGTTGAGTCTCGGAAACTGGGCCTTGTATCCTGTCCAAGGCGGCTGGCCAGGGCCCACCTCTGAGCATGCGCCAAAACCACAGCTGGAGGGGGGAGGCAGCCTCTCTCCCTCCCCTCCCAGCATCTGGCCTGATGTTGTTGCGTGATTAATTGTGGGGAGGGGGCACCACGGGCAGTGGGAGTTGGGGGAGGCCCAGACCCCCCCACTGAACCAATGGGTTCACCAGAGGCAGTTTCACCAGTGTGTGCATTTAGGAAAAAACACCCCAAAGGCTGGTGCCCTTCCCATGCTCCCTCCCTGGGCCCAACTCTTATCCTACCCAAAACTGCACACACAGCCCTGGCTGGGACGCCAGCCCCCCATGGACAGCCTGGCACCCCCGGGACCCTTTTGTTTTCTGGCAGAGGGTGTTCTTTAAAGAGAAAGAAATACGCATTCCTTATTCCTGACCCTGCCATAGAGAGGGTGTGTAGTATTATTGTTTTTTAAATGAGAACCAAGACATTTGGGCCTAGAGAGAGACCGGGAGATCTCCTGGTGTCCAGGGTCAGGGAATGTTCTCCCAAAGGCCATCTAGTCCCACCCCTTCCTAGAATCATAGAATTATAGAGTTGGAAGAGACCCCAAGGGCCATCCAGTCCAACCTCCTGCCATGCAGGAAGACACAATCAAAGCATTCTTTGTGTAGGAAATCTCTGGCACAGAACCATAGAGTGGGAAGGTGTTGCAAGGACCATCTAGTGAAGTCCCTGGCCATACAGGAATACACCGTGGTGTCCACCCAGACACCGTTTCAAGACAACCAACAAGGGAGAGTCCGCCACCTTTGAAGGGAGTCATAAAAACATAAGAGTTGGAGAGGACCCCAAGGGCCATGTAGTCCAACCCTGTGCCGTGCAGGAATATAGAACTACAGCACTGCTGAAAGATGGCCATCCAACCTCTATTTGAAGACCTCATTCCCCTCCGAGGGAGTCTGTCCCTCTGTTGAACAGTTCCTTCTGCCAGGAAATAAGCCCATGTTGGTGTTTAGTCAAAATCTCCTTCCTTGTCCTTGGGGTCCAGAGGTTGGGGTCCAGCCCTATGGAGCACAACTGTCCCAAAGGGAGAAGTTTCCCCATCGAGACGCTTGGAGACTCCGGAGAGGCCTATCAGGATGTGTTCCCCCTTTTCCAGCTCACTGTCAAAGGAACTGGGAACAAGGAACCACCTTCTCCGGCGGTGTTTCCACACTACTCAGTTATACCACTTTGATACCACTATAACAGCCAGAGCTCCATTCTATGGACTCTTGGGATATGTAGTTTGATGAAAGGTTTGACATGCTCTTTTTAGGGAATACTAGCCTCCTTCCTCAAACTACCACTCCTAAGGTACTCTGAATACCTGTCTACGCTGCAGAATGAAATGGATTGAACTCTCAGCCCCTCTCTTCTCAGGGTACCTTGGTCCTTACTAAACAGGGCAAGTAAACTACACATCCCAGGATTACATTGGAGGGAGCCGTGGCAATTGAAGTAGCATCAAACTGCTAGGGCCATGTGCACCATGGATACAAAAATCAAAGCCAATTCATCCCTCTTTTTCCCCAGTTAGGACGAGTCAGCTACCGGAGGGTGATGGGGAGGGGATCGTGGGTGTTTTGTTTTTAAAATTTTAAATTCAATTAAGTTTGTTTCGGGATTCTTTCTCCCGCCTCTCCAGATGGAGTTTTATTGCAGGGGAAACTGTACGGTCCCACCCGAGCCCACCTGCCGCCGTGAGCGTGTGCCACACACGCCTGCGCAGGCACTTTCCTTCTTGGATGGAAGACCTTGACCTCCGACCTCTTCGCAGGGGTTTGGTGTTACCTGCAAAGAAGAAGCCTTGGCCACCATTTCCGAAGGTCAAGCGGCTGCTGCTGTTGAAGGCCCAGCTTGTTTTCTCCTAGCTGAGTTGTCATAACAACCCTGCAGTGCGCTCCAGGCACGAGAACGGGAGGCCAAGTGTGCCGAATCAGACCCACGGCCTCTCTCTGCTCTGCCCCACACTTCCCCCCCTCCGTGGCCTAACCATTTCGCCAGTGGGAAACCCACACGCAGGGCAAAAAAACCCACAATACTCTCCTCCATGTGGCTTTTCCCAGTGTACAGCCTCCGGGGCTGGAGGCAATTTGTAGCCGCTGCAATGCATTGCCATCAATAGGAGGCAGGGAGAGGGTGAGTAATTTTATTTATACCTCACCCTTTCTCCAAAACGGGGAGTCAAGGCAGCTTAAAATTTTAAACAAGTTGTCATTGTTGTTGCTGTGTGCTTTCAAGTCATTCCCAAGTTATGGTGGCCCTAACGTGGTTTGCATGGCAGGTTGTCTTTGTATAACAGAGCTAATTGGCTTAAATAACCTAAAAGCATGAGATCCTGCCTGATCTTGGAAATTAAGGAGGGTCAGCCCTGGTTAGTCCTTGGATGGGAGACCACCAACGAATCTCAGATGCTGTAGGTGGTATTTCAGAGGAAGCAACTTGCAAAACCCCTCTGAGGATTCCTGGCCTATGAAAACCGTAGGAAATTCATGGGATCACCATAAATTGACAGGAGACTTGAAGGAACATACACATACATTATCATTTTTATCATCATTATCTAGGCTGAGAGCCTACATCACAGTTGACATTCTGTAACTTTACATATCTTCAGCTACACTGCAGAAGCGCAATGAAACCGTTAGAGAATCGGGAATATGCGCATCCAGACGCTGCCATGAAGGCTCCAATGCATCCGGGGACTTGCGATGGTCGGGTGCTCCTGTTGTGCTTCAGCCTGGGTAGAATTTGAATCACTCCCGAACACCACGTGGACTGTCACAGAGTGTGAGATAGTAGCTGTCCTGTACAAATTTGGGCCTTTCTGTGCCCTCACCCCACCCCATTTTAGGGAAGTGGGGAGGAACCTTGCAACAGAGGTGAACTCCTTGCGCAGAGACACGCCTCCTTTCTCCGGGGCACCCCAAAATGTCAGTCAGCAGGTCTTTGCAAAGCCTGGGAGAGGCCGGAGGCTGCTGTCTCCAGGTTGCATGGGGGTGGAGGGTTGTGTGTGTGTGATTTATATGTAACAGGCCGATAAATTACCTGGAGGGGTCCTGGGGGAGCCATTGCTCACCCCAGCCTCCTCCCACAGCCGCTGCCAGAATTCTCTCTCCAAGAGTTTGTTTCCAACAATTAACAGAAGACGGGGCAGAGAGGGGTGACAAAGAGTGGCAGCGGGTGGTGGGTGGGCATGTGTGTGCGAGACAGGGATGTGGGGTTCATCCACATCCACACCCAGCTCCCCTTCACTCCTTCCATGTCTGCCTTGGGGTGGCTCTGATGTCCAGTGGACGCGTGCATACCCTCCAGCATTTCGCAGGCGAAAACGGAGACACGCGTGCAGCCAAGCAACGTCAGAGTGTGGTTAAGAAGGCAAAAGTGATGAGGACCAGCCAGGAGGGGCTGCAGCCGTTTGCTTTGGCCTGAGCTGACTGGGAAGAATTGAAACCAGCCACCTCCTTGCCTCTCCTTTCTTTTTCTTTTTTGAGTTACTGGAGTGCAAAATATTTTTTGCACTTTGAACTCAGTCTGCAGGAAACGAAGTAAGCTAAGGACAAGGGGGGAAAGTTGGAGGGGGAGAGAGAAACCAGGACATTTTAAAATACCTAAAAATGTGGGATGACAGAGGAGCAACTGGGATTATCCCTGCCAAACTGGGACAGTCAGAGGGTATCTTCTTTCTTCTTGGGTGCTTCTGATACTTGTTTGGGGCATATCTGGATACTGGTTTGGGGCATATCGTGGTGACTCCTGAAAGATCCCCAAAGGCTGCCAAGGGCATCAACACAGGTCTCTTGGCAAGTCTTCAGGCATGGCATGGGCTAGGGGCGTCTTCCCCCGATCCCAGTTAGAACTGGAGATGCTGGTGGGGGAATTGGACCTGTGACCGTGGGCACACAAAGGAGATGCACTGATTGGTCTGTTTATTTAAGTATTTATAGCCAGCCCTCTATTGTACAGTCTCAGGGCAACATGCAAGAACCCACTGAACAGTACACAGCAATGAGAAATAATTGAAACAGACTTGAAAGCAGGCCCAACGATTTGGCCAATTAAAACAATAAAAGGGAAGTTGAAAAAAAATGGTATTTTAGTAGCAGAGTAAAATTAAACATGCATTTAGCAGAGCATTTTTCAATATAGATCACAATTATTAAGCCAGCCAGCCCCTTTTAACAGTCTAGCAAAACAAAGAAAACAAGTAATCAGACTTCATTAGAAGTATATAAAAATCAGTTTACTCACAGTATCTTGTGCAATAAATCACACAGGTACAGCTACTTGAAAATAGGTAAGCAGGGAGGTAAAATATGCAGTTCTACATGCTACAAATCTTCTAATACTGTACTTGGTGCTACATTCTTGAAAACAAAAACATGTCTGCTCCTGAGAGCAGTCCAAAATAGAAAGACAGCCCCTTCAAAACCTAACAAAGGATCAAAGCATTTCTACTAGCAGGAAGATGGGTTGTAAAAGATAGGAAGTTAGTCATAAAAATTCCTTACATACAATCTAACTCTTTTAAACTGCAATACCCCTCATGCATGCTAGGTTGCACTTTTTCCAACAAGGCAAACCAGTTAAAACCATTTAAAGCAGAAGGCCTGTCCTGTGTGGATTTGGATGAAGTCCCAAAGGCCGAAATAAAAAGTCGGAATGGCAGGAGTGTTGGGGCCAGGTGGGCCGGCAAGGGGAGGGTGTTACCAAAGATTAGCAAAGGATTTTGCAGGCTCTGAGCAATTCTAATATTTTTTTCTCCCTTTCAGATAGACAGACACACAGACACATTTAGGTGTGAGTGTGGTGGGGAGAGATTATTGGATGACAGACAATACAGAGAAACAGACTGACTATGTATCCCTGCATGGTACAAGGGTGGACTAGATGGCCCTTGTGGTCCCTTCCAACCATACAATACTGCCAATTGCTGGGTAATGTTGGAGAACATTGGGAAGAAAAGCATGTAACGGATCTGCCAGTAAACAGATGTCCTGTTTGTTAGCCTTGAAAGCCACAGCCACAACATCGGCTGTCCAAAGGCATACTGCTCCTGAATACAGAAGCTTCATTTGGGCGGTTGTTTATGTCCTGCTAATAGACCAGGAAGACCACCAAGTAGTCCCTCTGTGGGAAGTGTGGTGATGGAAGGAGAAATTTTCTGGCAAACTGGGAACCTCTTCTCCAGTTTTGGGGTGGCCCAGTGGCCCCGAGGTCTCTGGGGGAGCAGACCCTTCTCTCCAGCGCTGTCTCAAGCTCCAGTCTGGGCTGTTTGAGGGTCTCTATAAGTCAGAAACAACTTGAAGGCACACCACAACCACCACCATCTCCCGATCTGCTCCTGCCTAAGATCTTTGAAAGGACCCCTCTTTTCGTCCCACCACCCTCCCTTTTGTACATTTGTAGGGGTGCAGAAGGGCCCCTTCTAGGTGGCTGCTCCCTCCCTTGGGGGCATAGCTTAAAATATTAGCAATGGTCCATCTCCCCTTATCAGACAGTCCAGATGAAGTCTTATACTTCAACGCCCACTGATGTCAATGGATGGCTGTTCCTGCAGACCCATTGATTCCCATGGGAATAAAGTGAAACCAGACTCAAACTGTGCTACTTACAAGCCATACACCAACTACCCAGAGGGCAAGACTTTATTGTCATATTCAGATTTTATTATCATTTACTGATCATTTATTAACTGTTGGTGGTTTTTCTTCCAGCTCACCAGGTTTATTAAGCAAATAAAAGCATTCTTTCTTTCCTTTTTTTAAAGAAGGAGATGAAAAACCAATATTGGAAAACAGTTTAAATAAAACCAAAAGCCAGGCTGAATAATACCATTTTAACTGGGCTTAGCAAGGATGGAGCCAGCATGACTTCCCTCAGAAAGGAGCGCCACAGCGGAGGGGCCGCCATGGAGAAGACCCTGATTCTTGGATCCTTAAGGACCCTCTGGAAATGGCAAAAAACGACAATGGAATCAGATCTAAGTATATAATAATAATAATAATAATTATTATTATTATTATTAAATATCACCAATGACCACTGGAATGGAGTTTGGTCATCCCCACCTTTTAGATCTATGCCAAAGAAAATGTTTTGAAGATAATGCACAGCACAGCGGTGAATAGCTGAGGAAATACTGTGAATAAAGTTGTTATATCTAAAAGCACTTAAATGCCTAAATACCATAAAAGCACCAGCTCTTGCCTGGTCTTGGAAGCTAAGCAGATTCTGCCCTGGTTAGTACCTGGATGGGGGACCACCAACTTATTTCAGAGGACGGAACTGGCAAAACTACCTCTGAGGAGTATTCCTTGCCTAAGAAAACCCTCTGAAATTCATGGGGTCACCATATGTCAACAGGTAGCTTCAAGACACACACACACACAAAATATGAAGTTTTGGAAAACTTGGGCAAATTACATTTTGGACTACAGCTCCCATTACCCCCAGT
Organism: Gambelia wislizenii; assembly: GCA_030847615.1. NCBI lineage: Eukaryota > Metazoa > Chordata > Lepidosauria > Squamata > Crotaphytidae > Gambelia > Gambelia wislizenii. The sequence continues at coordinate 19,336,733 of JAUMIR010000017.1, read as the reverse complement.
GGGTCAGTTGTAGAAGCTGTTGTTGCAAAAAACAAAACAAAACAAAACAAAAAAACACTTTTCCAAGCTCTGTTTGGCTGCCACTGCTAGGAAGTTGCATATTGTTAAAAAATGCTGAAAAGTTTGCAAAGTGTTTTTTGAAGGGATTTTGGCTGCCTAGATGGTCACAGTTGCAAGCAGTTCAAAAGTAGGTGGCTAATAATAATAATAATAATAATAATACAATAATAATAATATACTGTGCTGTGGGAGAGAAGAATCAAAGAGGGAAAAGATCTTGAAATACGGAGACCTACAAATGGAAATGGAATCACGTCTGGGATAAGAAAACAATTGTGCTCTGGGAGGACAGGCCAAACATCTGAATGAAATTGCCATAGATAGGATCAATAGACCACGGTTACAAAAAGCAACACTGCTTGGAACATGCCATGCTATCCTGTGAGACCTCACTGAGGCCTAGAAACTTAAACAGAATCTGAATTATTGATAGTTCAAAATCCCTGTTAGTAATACCTGGGAGTCTGAGAAACCAAGATAAAAACAGAGGAGAAGGAGGAGAGTGGATGCTCTATGAGCAAGATTGCCATAGATAGAATAGCAGTGGCACAGTTACAAAAAGCCACACTCCTTGGAACATCCCACATTATCCAATGAGGACTCACAAAGGCCTACATTCTCACAAACACAGTCCAAATCCACCTAAAAATTAGGAAGAAGTTCCTGATGGCCAGAGCTGTTGGTAGAGGAATGCGTTGCTGCTGCCTTGGAGTATGGTGGAGTCGCCATCTTTGGAGGTTTTTAAACATGGGCTGGGCGACCATCTGTCAGGAATGCTTTGATTGGAAGAACGGGGTTGGACTAGATGACTCTTGGAGGTCTCCTCCAACTCTAGGATTCTATTGAATGCACCACCTGGGAGTGTGGTGGAGTTTCCTTCTTTGGAGGTGTTTAAACAGAGGCGGGATGGCCGTCTGTCAGGAATGTTTGGATTGTGCATTCCTGCATGGCAGAATGGGGCTGGACTAGATGGCCCTTTGGGGTACCTTCCAACTCTATGATTCTATGATTCCAATATGAGTGGAATCCGCTGCTGCTGCCTGGGAGTGTGGTGGAGTCTCCTTCTTTGGAGGTTTTTAAACAGAGGCTGGATGGCCATCAGTTGGGAATGTTTGGGTTGTGTATTCCTGCGTGTCAGGGGGTTGGACTAGATGGCCTTCATGGTCTCTTCCAACTCTATGATTCTATGAGTCATTGAGGGCCCAAATCTCCAGACAGTAAGGCATGGGAGACTGTGGAACAAATGATGCCAAGGATGTTACCCTGGTGTTGCGCTTTGTTCTCATGCACTTTCGTTTCCAACAAGGGTGACCCTATCATGGGGTTTTCTTGGCAGGCTTTCCTCACAAGGGGCCAAACCATCCTGGCCTCTGCCTACACACAAGCAAAATCACCTTGACCTTCTGAGTCATAACCATGGCCCCACTTTGGCCCTTGCATTTGGCCACCACGGAGAAGAGTTTTGGGCCCAGATCTTGCAAACTGGTCCTCTCTGCAGAGACAGGCTGTGTTTATGTACCCCTAAGCATGCATGCATGCAGGAACACAGTCATGCACACTCTGAGGCCTATTCCTGTTTTGGAGGAATGGTGTTGGTTGTGGGAAAGGAGAGCAGCCCTAGAGATGCAGGGATGGACAGATGGGTGGACAACTTCCCTCTTCCGGACCCCCTTCCTTCCCTTCTCCCCCATCATTTACACCACAGGTAATATTGTTGTTGGTGTTGTTGGGTGAGGCAGGCAGAAGCAGGTCAGCCTAACTTGAACCCAGAGCCCCATTGCTAACTCTGCATGCATACACACACACACACACACACACACCAACATCCAAGCTTATTTATTTAATACATTCTTATCTCATTTCCCAGCCCACAAATAAAAGCAATTAAAACAGTACAAAGATAAAAAGTATTAGGTGACGTGTTCTTTTTTCCTTTCTTCCTCTGAAATAGAGCCTCCAGCATCTGGGATTTTTTCTGGGCTTGGCGAAGGGTCTTCTTTTTGGACTGCCACTCCCAGAATCTGGCTGGAGGATTCTGGGAGTGACAGTCCAAAAAGGCCCCTTTCCCCATGTTCTGGAAATTCTAGCATTCGGGGGAAAGGGAGGAAAGTCAGATCTTGTGTGCCTTCAAGTGTCTTGGCAATTTAACTGGCAATCCCATGAATTTTCTTAGGGTTTTCTTAGGCCAGGAATCCTCAGAGGTGGTTTTGCAAATTCCTTTCTCTGAAACCGAGCCTCCAGCACCTGGTATTCCTTGTCGGTCTCCCATCCAAGTCCTAACCAGGGCTGACCCTGCTTAGCTCCCAAGATCAGGCCCCTTGAGTTCATTTAGGCCTCTAACCGGCTTTGAGGATCACAGCATTTCCTGAGCTTTTTTTATTGCTGGTTTCACTCTTAATTTGATATCCTGTACTTTTCATTTTTTAAAAAATAAAATAAAATAAATATTGGCTGTTTTTTTGTCTGGGTTTTTCTCCCCATTGTTTCAACGCCCAACGAAACAGAAATAAATATTTAAAAATGTAAAATAATACTACTAACAACGCGGGTCGGGTGTGAAGCGAGTTTTGTGACCAAAGCGGGTGTGCCTTTCTCTTTTTAAAGATTGCTTCAAATTGTGTAAAACATTTTCCTAGTTACCTTTGCAAAGGGATTTCGTATTGCTTGGCCTTTTAAAAAATAAATGTATATATGCCGCTTTATTTGAAACGGTTTCCCCCTCATCTCTTCTTTCCATCGCGGGGTAAGAAAACATGAAAATGCGGATTTATCCCGCATTAAGGTCTGGACGGTGGGAAATCCTTCTATCCAGGCGGACCCGGGGGAGAGAGAAAGAAAGTAACTCCGGCTCCCTTCAGTTCCTTCAACGGGGAAAGAAACGCGTTACTCCGCTTTCGTTCCTTTCCCCCCCGGGGCCAAAGAACGGCCGGTTTGCAAAACGTCGTTCCCGTTCCCTGAAACTTTTCCGACCGAAGGAGGAAAACTCGGAAATAAAACGGATCCCAGAAGGAGTAAAAATTTTTTTCTTTAATTCTGTTTTATTTTCGCTTATTGAAAAATACATTTTGCTCTTGGTGGGAAAGCTTTTGCGACGCTGGGGGGAAATACGGGCCCGTGAATGAATCCATGAAAGAAATAATCCCATTAATTAAAAATATTATAATGATAATTATAATTTAGGAACTGGTGCTTGCAATTCCGACTGTCCTTCTGGGGCTGGGTGGTCCAAATGCGGCCTTTGGGTCCCCCCAAAACGGAGGGAGGGTCCTTAAAAATGCCCTGGGGGTCTTCTCAAGGGAGGGGGGAGCGGGGACCCCGGGGGGCAAACCTGGCTGGGGGTCTCCCTCCCACCCCCGGCTTCATGGAAGGGGGTCTCCCTGGCCTTTTGGGCCCCCCAAATTCCCTTCCCTGGGGGTTTTTCACAGACTCCTCCAAAAGGCCGTTTGCATTTGGAGAGGCGCGGCTGCTCTCCTCGACTGTCTATTTTTTGAGTCTAAAAATGGAAATAAAGTCCTTTTTTCCGCCCCTGGAAGCGCTTCCCCCTTGGAGAAAAAGCCCCCCCGGCTGGATTTAACTCTCTTTTCCCCCTCCCTTGTAAAAAGGGGGTCTCCCCCAAACCTTCCACTTGCCTCCTTTCCCGACGAATATCGAATCGAAACCGGCTGCGACCAAACACGAATTCGATCCCAGCTTCCAGAAAAGCAAATTTAATTCGATTGCGGGGGGCAGGAAAAAAGACCCCTAGATCCAGATCTAAATTTATGCATTTATTTATTTAGTTTTCTCTTGGGGACCTCATTCAACTTCTTAGTATTTGAGCCAGAAAATCCCTCCAGTTGCAAGGAACAGAACCGCGCCAGCAACCCACCCAGTTATTTCCACCGACAAACCTTCCTCTCTTATTTTCCGGGAACGTTGTCCCGTTATTCCGTGGTCGTTCCCGTTGTTCCGACTGGCAACGACCCCGAGTCGTGGCCACGGACACCCCCCCGCAAAAAAAAATGCAAAAGAAAAATACATTGGAGCAGATGTTATTTTTTTGCAAATGTTACAAAAAGGAGCGCACGTGGGGATGGCGGCCCCATAAACACGCAGGTTTGCTTTCGCCCCCAATTGGGACTGGGTGGGGAGAGAGAAGCGGGGGGGGGGATGCCAGAGGAAATATTCACTTAAGGGGGACCCAAGAGGGGGGAAATCTCTTTCTCCTTCTGTTATAGGGCGGCGGAGAGCCCAGCCTGGAAAGTCTATTAGGCTATTTTAAATTTTACAAAAAATATTACAGCCCTGGAGGTTTTGGAGGCAGAAAGAGGGAGGGAAGGCAGTCAGAGAGAGAGGCGAAACCGCAACTCGTAAGGAGAGAGGCCCCTTCACACGTGACGACCCCTTTCCTCGCCCCCCAGCCCTGGTTTGGGGACCCCCAAAAAGAAAACCCGCTCGCTTTTCCAGGGCCAAAGTCGAAGCGCCTTCGATGAAACCCAGAAGCGAGGAAACCCCGAAGCGAGGAAAGGAGGACCTCCCAAAAAAAAGGAGGTCGTGGATCCCCCCTCCCCAAATTAAGAATCCTGCTCCCCGCCTCCCATGACATTTCCCTCCAGACTTCCCATTGCATTCAGCTGAAAAGTTTGGAAAGAATTTGAAAAGTTTGAAAAGTTTAGGCATTTGGAGAAAAAAGGGTCCCCTTTCTTTCCTCCCCCCAAATGCTACAAATTTGGGGGCCGAAAGGAAAGCCAGAAGCGAGGAAAGGAGGAGGGGGCGCGGAAAAGGAGGGCATGGGTTCCCCGTCCCCAAATTAAGGATTCTGCTTTCCCCCTCCCCTAATATTTCCCTTTCTGCCTTCTTCCCATCGCCATCAACTTCACAGTTTGGAAAGAGAGTTTTTAGGCAGTTGGAGAAAAAAGGTTCCCCCCTGGTCTCCCCGCAATGCTACAAATTTGGGGGCCAAAGGAAAATGTCATTTTAAGGGGGACAACAATTCTTATTTGCAGTTTGGAGGGTTTGCTTTTTGCAAATAAATATAAAAAGGCCATCTTTCCAGCATCCGGAGCTGTGTGTCTCCAAGACTATAGAAGGAACGAAGGAGAAAAAAGGAGCGGAAAAGGGAGGATGAGGCAGAAAGGAAGATATTCCTCAGGCTGGGCTCCTGCCTGTCCCCCGTTCCTACCCCAAATTTCCTTTTTTTGGGGGGGGGGGCTCCCACTTTGAAGGTGAAATGTTTGGCGGAATAAAAGGGGAGGGGAGAAGAGTGGGACGGGGAGGAACCCCATTTTTTTCCTCCATGGCTGCCTCGATTTCTCTCCCCCCAAAAAACATCGGACACTACCTCGCCCTACGCCCCCAAGTTGGGGGGACACCTCCGGACCCCCCCCCGGCACCTGAAAAAGCAGCCAGGGGGTTTCTGTTCTCCGGCAGTCCCCGAGGCGGCCACCAGAGGTCGCCAGGGCTGCGGGTTCCCTTTAAGACGGAGGGATGCTTTTTTTCGGGGGCGGGTGCCATCCTGGGATGGGGGGTCGCAGCCGGAGGACCCCCATCCCCACCCCAGGAGAGAAGCGCAGGGGGAAGGCCCCCCCGCCCCGAGCTAAAGTCCTCCCCCTCCTCCCCCTCCCCCTTTGCAACAGGAGGAAGCCCCCCCCCAAAAAATAAGAGAGGGCTTTTTGGGGTGGGGGGAGCCGTAGGACCGGGAGGCCGAGAAGCGGCGGCGGCGGCTGCCCCCCCCCAGCCCGAAACCGCCGCAGAAACTCACCTTCCGAGGCGGGGGCTCAAGCTGAGGGGGGGTGTTGAGCGCCTCTTGTGCCCCCCGTCCCAGGGGGTCCAGTTTCCCCCCCCCGTGGCCGGAGAGCCCCCTCCCGCTTCTGGTGGCCGGCCGGGGGCTCTTCGGAGGGGGCGCCCGGCCACCGCGCTGCCTTGGGGCTCCGGCCCCCCCGGCCCCCTCCTCCCACCGGGCGCCCCTCCCCCGGACCGCCCCCCAACTCCCCACCGAGGGAGGGAGGGAGGGAGGGAGGGAGGGAGGGAGGGAGGCGGCTTGGGCCCGCCCGGGTTCAGCCCCGGGTCAGGCGGAGTTCGCGGCCCGGCCGTCCCCTTCCTCGCTGGCTTCCTCCGCCGCCGCCGCCCTCCCGGCCCCACAAGCGGAGGGGCGCAGCCCCACAAGGAGCCGCCGCGGCAGCCCCGGAGGAGGGCCGGAGACGCCCCGCGGCCATGCGCGTCCACCACCCCGACCTCGCCGGCCTCGACGACCCCACGGGGATCCCCGGTGAGACAGGGCGGGGGTGCGGGTGGGTGGGGGGCAGAGAGGGGAGGGACCCCCCTCCCAGGGCACCCAGTCCCTGCCCCCCCCAGAGAGAGAGAGAGGGAGGGAGGGAGGGAGGGAAGGGGGAGACGACCCGGGCCCCCTCAGAAAACAAAGGGGACCCTCCCCCCGAGTGTGGCCCCTCTTAGGAGCTGCCCGTCCCCCCACCGCCCCCATCTCACGGGGACCCCGGGCGACGGCGCTTCGGAGGCTTCCCCGGGACGGACGGACGGACGGGGCGCCCCTCGGGGAGGAAAGGGCCGCCTTGGGGAAGGGAGGGAGGGAGGGAGGGTCCCCCGCACAATCCCCCCATCCCCCGGGGATGGCCCCCGCCCGCCGGAGCCCCTCGGCCCCCTCCGCCCGGCCTTGGCGGGCCCCCCAATTCCTTCCCTGTCCGGGGGCGAAGGTCCGGCTCCTCCAGCCCTTCTGCCCGGCCGCCCTCCTCCGCCCCCGGGCGCCGCCGAGCGAGTCCGGAGTCCCCGCCGGGCAGGGGGTGGGGTGGGGTGGGAGAGCCCCCTCCCCAAGTGCCCCCCAAGTTTTCCTGAAGGCCCCCCCCGGCCCCCTTGGCATGTCCCAGCCGGGAGAGACCCCGGGCCGCCCCCCGCGCCCCTCTGAGTAAAGCCTGGATGGCAGCCCCCCTCGCCGCCGGCTTTCCCTTCCGCCCCCCACGTCCAGGGACTGCTCCCTGGCTCGGGGGTCCCACCCTTCGGAGACCCCGGGGGGGGGCGAGGGGGGCCGTCTGTCTCCCCCCGCCCGAGACGCGTGCCTGTGCCTGCCGGGGGGGGGAGGAGGAGAAGGGGGGCTCGGTGCGTGAAAGGCCCTTGCAGGCGCAGCCCCCCACCCCGCCCCCCAAATCCAGGTGCGCCTCCTTGGCCCGGCCCCCCGCAGCCGGGAGGGGGGCGGCGGAGACACCGGCGGGGGGGCCCTGGAAAACCAGCCCTCCTCCCTCCCTCCCTCCCTCCCCCCTCCCCTCGGCCCGCCCGCCCGCCCGGGAAGCCCCCCTCGCTATAAGGGGCCGTCCGTCGGGGAAGCGGCCAGAGGAGGCGAGGGGCGGCCGGTGGCCGGGGCGGCCGGGCTGACTGGGGCTCTCGCTTCCTTTCTCTCCCCCGTCCGGTCCCGTCCGGTCCGTGGCCCCCGCCCCGACCCGCCTGCAGGCTCGACCATGCTGGAGGCCCCTCCGCCGGCCCGCTCGCCCTCGGCCTCGCCCTCCTGCCCGCCGCCGCCGCCGCCGCCCTCCTCCTCCTCCTCCTCCTCGTGGTGCGCCTGGTGGGGGGCCGCGCCGCCCTCGGGGGCCCCCCACCCTCCGCCTCCGCCGGCGCCCCCTCCCCAGCACGCCCGGCAGCTCCTGCTGCAGCTGGACGCGCAGCGCTCGCGGGGCTTCCTGTGCGACGTGGTGCTGGTGGTCCAGCGCGCGCTCTTCCGGGCCCACAAGAACGTGCTGGCGGCCAGCAGCGCCTACCTGAAGGCCCTGGTGCTGCACGACAACCTGGTCAACCTGGACCACGAGATGGTCAGCCCCGCCGTCTTCCGCGCCGTCCTCGACTTCATCTACACCGGCCGCCTCCTCCTCCACCACCAGAACCACCCCCAGCAGCACCAGCAGCCCCAGGGGGGTCCGGGCCGTCGGGGGCCGGGGGTGGCGGAGGCGGTCGCGGAGCCCCCGCCCAGCCTGGCCTCGCTGCTGGCCGCCGCCTCCTACCTGCAAATCCCCGAGCTGGTGGCCCTCTGCAAGCGGAAGCTCAAGCGCGCCGGCAAGGCCGTCGGGGGGCCGCTCCGGGGGTCGTCCGTTGCCCTCGGGGGGCCCCCCTCGCCGCCCCGCGGCCTCCGCGCCGCCACCCCGGTCATCCAGAGCTGCTTCGGGGGCCGCCCCGGGGAGCCCCCCCTGCTGCTCAGCACCCACTGCGCCGAGCTCTACGCCGCCCCCGCCGCCCCCGCCGCCCCCTCGCCCGGCCCCCTCTGCGGCCTCGACCTCTCCAAGAAGGGCAGCCCCGACGGGCCCGACGCCCCCCCGGCCGCCCCCGCCCACGGGGAGAGCCGCCTCAGGGCCGCCGCCGCCGAGGGCCGCCCCCCCAGCCCCGCCGCCTTCCAGGAGCCCGGGGGGGCCCTCCCGCCGCCGCCGCCGCCGCCCCCCCGCGACCTCCTCCTGCCGGGGCCCTTCCCCCACCCGCTCCTCCTCCACCATCATCCCCATCATCCTCCCCCGCAGCTGGCCCGGGAGCCCTCGCCGGGACGGGCCGAGGCGGGCGCCGACTTCCTCTACCGCTGGATGAAGCCCGAGCCCTGGGCGGGGGGCTACGGGGCCGAGGAGGAGGGGGAGGAGGGAGGGGGAGGACGGCCGGCGGCGGGGAGGGGGAACGGGAGGAGCACCGACGACGAGGACGAGGACGAGGAGGAGGACGACGAGGAGGAGGAGGCGATGGCCATGGCGGTGGCCGACGGGGAGGACGACGAGGAGGAGGAGGAGGGGGCCTCGACGGGCGGGAGCAGCGGCGGGGGGCCCTCTCCGGCGGGGCCGGCGGCGGGGTCGTCGTCGGGGGGCGGCCTGGAGCGCTTCCTGGGCTACGGGGAGCCCCCGGAGGGCTTCGGCGGGGACAACCTCTACGTCTGCATCCCCTGCGGGAAGGGCTTCCCCTCCTCGGAGCACCTGAACGCCCACGTCGAGGCCCACAGCGGGGAGGACGAGCTCTACCGGCGGGAGGCGGAGGCGGCGGCGGCGGCGGCCGAGGGGGTGCCGGGCGGGGGTCCCGGCTCGCCCTTCTTCCCGGAGAAGCCGCCCCCGGCCCTCCCTGCCACGCCGGGGCCCCCTCCTCCTGCTCCGGCGCCTCCGGGGCCTCCGGGGCCTCCGCCGCCGTCGGGGCTGGCGCTGCTGCGTCCGTACCGGTGCCCGTCGTGCGAGAAGGCCTACAAGGACCCGGCCACGCTCCGGCAGCACGAGAAGAGCCACTGGCTGACGCGGCCCTACCCGTGCGCCATCTGCGGCAAGAAGTTCACCCAGCGCGGGACCATGACGCGCCACATGCGCAGCCACCTGGGCCTCAAGCCCTTCGCCTGCCAGGCCTGCGGGATGCGCTTCACGCGCCAGTACCGCCTCACCGAGCACATGCGCATCCACTCGGGCGAGAAGCCCTACCAGTGCCGCGTCTGCGGGGGCAAGTTCGCCCAGCAGCGCAACCTCCTCAGCCACATGAAGATGCACGCCGCCGCCGCCGCCGCAGCATCCGCCGCCGCCGCAGCATCCTCGACGGCCGGGGCGGCCAAGGGCGGCGGGCTGCTGATGCTCAAGGGGGAGCTCCCCGCCGGCGCCGGCGCAGAGGGGCTGCTGGCCATGGCGACCCCCGAGGGGGGCCCCCCGCCGCTCCACCCGCTCTTCCTGGCCGAGTCCAAGGCCGCCCTGCAGAGCCTCTACCTCGGACTCAGCCCCGACAAGGCGGCCCACGTCCTGGCCCAAAGCGCCGCCGCCGCCGCCGCCCAGCTCCACAACGACCACCACCCGGCCCCGACGCCGCCGACGCCCTTGCACGGGGGGCGAGCCATCGAGCGCTTCTCGCCCCCCTGACACCGACCCACGCGGGACCCCCCCTCCCCAAAAAGGACCTGACCCCAGGAGGGGAGGGGGCCTCACTGAGCCAAGAGGACCGCCCTCCCCCTCCCCAAAATGGAGACTGGTGAATCCTTTGGGGTCCCCAGCTCAGCACCCCCACTCTTTCCTCTCTGCCTGGCGGGTGGGGGGAGGGGAGGGGGAGAGATCTGGGGGGGGGCAGATGGACCCCACAATCCGGCTCAAGTAGGAGCTGAGCGGCTCAGGAGGCAGAATGGAAGGGGAGTCTTCCTACAGCAAGGAGGGGGTCTTGCCAAGCAGAGCTGGGGCTGAGGGGGGCTCGTTTCCACCCTGTTGGACTACAACTCCCAGACAACCCCCAGGCAGCTTTACTGGCTGGGCGATTTCGGGAGTTGTAGTCGGAATAGTATAAGACAGGACAGCCCTTGCTAAGATGTGAAGGAACTCCCTCCCTGCCTGTAGAAAGCTAGCTCCAGGAGGAACGGGGTTTCCAGGCACACACCCCTTCCTGCTGGTGCGCCTTTCACTGCAGGCTTCTATGGTTAATTTTTACTTCCCCAGGGATGGGAGGAATTGGGGGGGGGCTTTTGAAATGCCCCCTGCACACAGAATTCAACCACTTTCTTTCCTTCCTTCCTGGCTGAGTCTTCTGCCAAGGCAGCTCCTGGGGGGGGGGGAGAGAGAGAGGGATTTGCACCCCCCCCTCAGATCTATCCAAGTGATTGGCTGGACTTTCCTTCTCTCCTCTTCACCCCCCCCCCAACCACCAAGGAAACTCAGCTTGCCTGGCTGGTAGGGGTCTCTTTCTTAGAGGTGGGGGCCAGGACAGACCCCCTCCCCTTTGATTGCAAGCCAGGGACCCCCATGCCAATCCCTTAAGTTGGTTGGGGGGGTCTCTGTGTCCTGGGCCTGATGTCTCTCCCTCTCCCCATCTCCAGGGATCTGCCTTGACTCCCCACAAGCAAAGGTCTAGAGGCTCCAAGTTTGGCCCTTGCTCACTTTTTTCTTGGCAAGTTTCATCATAGCTGAGCAGCTCTATCAAAACTGTTTCTTGCAAGAGAGTGTTCTTTGAAAGAAGTATTATGGATATTGCAGTAGGCTACGGGATGATGGGAGTTGCAATCCACCTGTTGGAGGAGGGCCTGGGAAAACCTTAGATGCTCAGTTGCGGGTCCTTGGTTGTTGTTGTGTGCCTTCACATTGATGGCTACCTTAAAGAAAACCTATCATAGGGCTGTCTTGGCCAGATTTGTTCAGATTTGCCTTTGTCTGAGGCTGAGAGAGTGTGACTTGCCCGAGGTCACCCAGTGGGTTTCCATGCCTGAGCTGGGAGTCAAGCCCCAGTCTCCAGAGTCATAGTCTGACATTCAAACAATGGCACCGTGGTACCCAAGTGGAAATGCAAAGGTGCAAGCAAAGGGTGACCGGGTCTCCATTAACTAGTTAATTGTGCTTTGATACCGCTTTAGCTTGCCATGGCTCCACTCTATGGAATCCTGGGAATTGTACTTGGGAAATGGTAGCACTGCAACTACTAGAGGGAATATAAGTACCCCCTTCCCAAACTACAAATCCCAGGATTCCAGAGGATGGAGCCATGGTGGTTGACGTGCTATTGAATTGATTTTGGCAGACTGAAGATGTCCCACCGTCACCCTCCTGTCCCAATCCTACTACAATGTTATATTGCCATGATGGTGGAGGCAAGCAAGGATCGTGTGCGAGCTGTCCAGCTCTGCTTGGACTGCAACTCCCATCAGTCCCAGTCAGTAGGGGTGTGGGGATAGTGGGAGATGCAGTCCCAGAAACAGCCAGGGGAGCATTCAACATCCACCCTGGCTTCTGTCTCTTTTTGGTGTGGCCATTCAGGCCTTTTCTCCCAAAGTGGTCTAGTTCAAAGCTTCTTAAACTATGGGTCATGACCCCATATGGGGTCACATAACTGAATGTGGGGGTCTTGAAAAAATTGGCAACAGTACATTTGATTTGTATGCTTTTTATATATACCTATATATCCGGGGTCGTGTAAAGATTTCTTGGGCAAAATGGGGCCATGAATGGAAAAAGGTTAAGAAGCCCTGGTCTAGCTAGTGGTGCTCAGGCACTCTGTCCCTCTACTGACCCTCTTTACCAGTTGGATTTTTAAAACCTTGCTCCTGTGTGCCCCAAGGCCTTATCTAGGGAGCTGTGGGGCGGATCAAAATATGGCAACCTGAAGCCTGAAGGCCCACCTTGTGGGCTCCTGGCTCAATGTCAGGCGCCAGCTCCCTTGTAAACCCTCCCCAAGAGCTGGCCTGCTGTGTGTTTGTGATGGGCCTCCTCTTGACTACACTGAGCCTACTCTGCAATGTGAAGAGGTGGAGGGGGGATTTCTTTCCCCTTCTCTACGTAAATCTACTACAGATCTGTGACCAGAAGCGGCAATCTGTGCGTGTACATGGGTGCGTTGTGTATGGGGTGGTGGAGGATTTGGAAACCTCAGTGCCTACTTCATCTGATGATGATGATGATTTTATGCGCCGTCTTCCACTGTTCTTCACTCCTCCCAAAGCCACAATTTTTCTGGGAGTTATGTATTTGTGGGGTGGGGCAACTGTGTATGTGTCTCGTTTGACAAAGACAAAACACTCCCCATTTGTCAGCTACAGCCAAGGATGGGGTGGGGAGACCCACACAGGCCTCTTCCTTGCCCCCTTTCTGGGAGGAGGCATCTCCCAACTCCCTTCTCCCATCGCCTGCACTTATGGGGAGAAGGATATGGTGGTGGGGGGTGCAAGCAAATACCCCCCTTTTCCTGACCCCTGTCCAGTCAGAGCAGCTGCCTCTCAGCTTCTCCCAGTCAAAAACCAAAAAGGGAGTGAAAATGTGAAGCTTACCTCTCCTCCTTTGTTTTGCACACACCTGCCCCCCAGCATGTGGGGCTGTGCCTCCGACTGAGCCAACTGCCCCCCCTCGCAGGACACAGCAGCCTCTTCCCCCCCACCCAGCCAAAACCCCCCAGAAGGGGCCAAGGAGAGGCCCGGCTGTGAGTCTCTGGTAGCATTTTGTACATGGGATTTTGCTCCCCGTCTTTTATACCTAAAGCAGAATGGGGGAGAAAAAGGCAATAAACTGTTTTTCCTTTCTAACACCACTAGGCCTCAGTGTCCTTTTGGGGTGGGTGGTTGTCTTTGGGCTGAGATTTTCAAATTGTAGTGGTGACAAATTGGAATTAAGCTCCAAGTCCATATGAAGGCAGGCAAGGGCATGGCGCTCCCCTTGCTGTCAGCATTTTGAACTTCCCCTACCACAATCCCCTGCTTTGTTGGCTGGGGATGATGGGAGATATAGTGCACACCAAGAGGAATGGGGAAAAGGCAGCCCAAGGAGTGTTGTTGAACTGTGGCTCCCATCACCCTGCGCCGCCTATACCGTATATAGACGTTGGCGTCTGGACTGCCGGAGAAGCTCCTCCTTTGTTCCAGAGCTCACAAGGACCTCACATGGGGTAACCCCCATGAAACCAGCCAAGCCTACCTTGCAGGGTTGTGGGGTTTATTAAGAACAAAGACTCCTGAGTCAACAGTGGTCCCTGAACTTTTCAGGGTGGAGGGGACAGGGAATTGCACACAAACAGCGGGGAGTGGGACGCAGGGGGCAGGTTTTGCTATTTGCAGAACAACACTCCCTGGCACAACTCACGGGGTGTGTATGTATTGGTGGCTGTTGGGCAATTATTAGAGAGGTGCCACCTTTAAGATGAGGGGTACTGGTGCAATCCCACCTCTGCTGAAATGGGGTCTCCTTGTTACAGACCCCAACCAAGCCTTACTTGCTGCCCCAAACAAGAGGGCCAAATGGGGCCATCTTGGCCCCCCTCTGCACTGTTTGGCCAAAGTGGCAAGCAGTGGTCAGCCAAGACAGTGGACCACTGGGGAGCAAAGGACACAGCAAGATGGCCACCCAGCCACCTCTGAGGTCACCACTCTCCATGCTGGCAAATGGGTGCCTCACACACCCCAGGACAGGCATGGTCCCCACGTCCCACTTTGATTTTTAAGCAGCAGAACTTTGCACCCAATCCTTGAAATTGGCCCACCAAAACCCCTGGATCCATTTGACTTCCTCCCAGAACATGGAAAACACCAGCTTTTCTTTTGGGGTTGTGGATGGATGATTACAACTACAGGTCAAAACTACCACTCCCAAAATCCCCCAGCCAGTCTGGGCTGGGCAATTTTGGGAGTTGCAGTTCCAAAGCAGTCACTTTTCTAGAGTTCATCTTCCCCTGTTGTGGGGATTTGGGATGGATTCTGCGAAACACCGGCAAAGCCAATTTTTTCGCCGCCCTGCCGCAAAGAATCCCAGACACCAACTGAAGAGGATGAGAGTTTAGGAAGTGCCAGCCCTTGTGGGCTTTGTGTGTGTGTGTGTGTGTGTATACACCTCCTCATGCCCCAACCAAAATGAGGCGCAGAAGCTGATCTGAATTCTGGGGGGTGGGGGGCGTGTGGCACCCAGAAGCATCCCTCTGACCCCACAGCTTCCTCTTCTAGGGTTACACTGAGGCATCTCCCCCCCAACCCCTCAAAAACAACAAAACAGGACAGAAGAGCAGCACCAACATGCCCTACTAAAAATTTATTATGAAAAAAACACAACAAAAACGGTCACAAACCCTCCATCAAACCCAGACAAGCAAAAGCAGAACCAGGGGGTGCAGCCTTCTTGGCCAATAAGTACCCCCCCTCGCATGGGGATGGATTCCTCCCCGCCCACCCCCCTCCGGCTTCACCCTTCTCGGCTGCCAATGCCAGCGCCCATGCGTGTGTTGTGTCCAGCACGGCGCCTCCGGATCAAAAGACGGTGCAACCCAGATCTCCTCTGAGGAAACCTGAAGCCAAGGGGGCTCCCAGACTTTGCCACGCCGCCGTTGTCTTCAACCAGAACTGAGTCCACAAGCATGAGGGTCTTTTTTTTGTGGGTGGGGGGCGATGAGGTGGAGACAACGCTGGGCTTCCCCTGAGCAAAGCCCACAGGCCCCATGGAGGGGCCACCTCCACTTCCCCCTTTGTGACAGATGCAGAGAAGTTGCCTCTTGAGTTTTGCGAAGCGTGGGGAGGCCGGGGGCTCTGTTTTGAAGAGTCATGAGGTACACAGGAGAGCCCCCCAATTAGTGTACCCCTTCCCCCGCCACAACCTTTCCTTACAGGCTTCATGACAGACATCACAAAGCGGCTTCACTCCTAGAGCAAGTTCTCTGTGTGATTTCCTACAGACAAGCTCCCCCGGCACAACCTGGCTTTCTGCACACCCTCCAGACTCCCCTATGAAGACCCCATCACCCTTGCCTCCCACCCTGAGGCAAGCCCTACACTCTAAAGACAGCAATATCCACAAGCTATCATCCTCTCCTCTCTAAATCACACCAGTAGTTAAGCATCACACATACATGTGTGTGTGTGTGTGTGTGTGTGTGTGTTTGTGTGGTGGGACTGGAAGCAAGAGAACAAGGGAGGGGTCAAAGAAACCCACGGGCAATGGCTTTGCGGTGTGGACAACGCAAAACAGGGGATGGGGAAGGGTCTGGATATCTCAGGATGGGAGGCAGGAAGAAGAAACGTCAGACACTAGTCCTGTGCGCCACCCTTGCGGTGCTGGCGTGAGGAGGCAGCGCAGGATGTGGGGTGGTGGTGCTGAGATGAAGATGATGATGGCAGGTGGGCAGGGGGCTTTGTCCCATCCCGTCTGGGTGGTACTGGGAGGAAGGGGCTGGGGTCCCCAGAAATAGCTCCCCGCCTCCCAACTCTGCCCTCCTCCCCCCTTGGCAAGGGGGCGTAAAGAGAGCCCCCCCCTTCAGTGGGATCTTCTTCCCCATCAGGGCAAAAGCCCTGCGACACACCTTTTTTTAGCCTCCATGGCCACAAGAACAACAACAACAACCTTTCCCGGTGGGCCTGCCGCCCAATCGCTCCCCCTCTCTCTCTTCCTCTCTCGCACCCCACAGCATGGCCATTTGGGTGGGGTTGGAGTCGCTGCTGCGTTTTATTGTTCATGGGTGGATCTCAGAACGGTGGTGTGGGCGGCAGAGCAGCAGAGGTGATGGCGGCGGCAGGACTGGCGGCGTCAACATGGTGCTCAACCCACCGCCTCAAGGCCGCCCATTCATGGCAGCAAAGAGCTACGCAGCTTCCCCTTCCCTGGGGGTTGGTGATGGTGGTGATGTCCGCCGGGGGTCTCCTCAGCCCTCCTGGGCCCACCTCAGAAAGGTGGGGATGTCCCTCACAGGCACATTGCGGGTGAGGGCCTTCACGCGCAGGTTCCGGTCGTCCGTCAGCAGCACCACCTCCCGGAGCAGCCGGATCGGGTCGTCTAGGAAAGGTGGGAGGAAGAGGAGGCCTCAGTTGGAGGAAGTTGGGAGGGCCAGCCCTCGCCTCTGGGACCTGTCATTGGCCGACAGACCCGCCCGTGGCTCTCGGCCCGAGACCCGCCCTGTCCGGATCCCTCCTGAAGGGCTTAACAATAACTGTCCCCCCCTTCCCGCCCGCCCGGACCCCACCCTGCCGCTCAGCCCGGGTGCTGATGTGGATTGTTACAAACCAGAGGCTGTCAGGTTGTCAGGCCTCATCCGCTGTAATCCCCTGATCGTCCGATTCCGCCCCAGCGAGGCGTAAACACTCAGAAACGCCTCCTCCGTCAAGCTGACAAGTTAAGCCGAGGAGAATCTGGCCCCGGAGGGCGGAAACCAGGGGCCTCGGGCGGCAGCGGTTCTCCCGCCCACCCCAGGAAGGCCAGGATGGGCGAGAGGTGGTGGAGAGAAGGGAGAGGGGTCTTTACACCCCTCACGTGGCCTGACAGGAGGCGGCCCCGCGGGACTCCCAGAACCTTCGGGGGGAGGAACGTATGTTGTGGTGCCCCCACTCCTCACAGAATGCACCACGACTCCAAACATGGAGCTGGACGGGGTGAGTGTGTGTGTGTGGAGGGGGGTGGGCAAAAAGGAACTTCTGCCTTCCTCTGCCTGCCACAGCAAACAGGCTCCAAATCAGGGCAGAGCACCTGGCGCCCCCCAGATGTTGTTGAGCCCCTGACTGTTGTCCCAGTTGGGGATGATGGGAGTTTGAGGATGGCAGGTTCCCCACACGGATCTCACTTTTGAGGAAACCAGCTCCATTCTAGCACAACTTCCTCTCCAGCCCACTGCCCCAAAATATCACTTCCACATTCAAAACTGTCGTGCTGAGGCAGTTGCTGTCCTCTGCTCCACACTGGAACTTTTTAAAAAATTACCCAAAAGGGCCAGAAAGCTTTATGCCCCAACACCATTTTAAGGAGCAACCAACCCTACGTTCAGCTCATGAGGGAGTGAGCCTGGATGAACGTGGGAAGATGGTCTCCCAAATAAACTGATCTGCCACTTCTCAACCTGCAAGTGGGGTCCTTAAGAAGACCATGATGAA
The DNA here is from genome assembly GCA_030847615.1 of Gambelia wislizenii. Lineage (NCBI taxonomy): Eukaryota > Metazoa > Chordata > Lepidosauria > Squamata > Crotaphytidae > Gambelia > Gambelia wislizenii. Next base: position 19,319,392 of record JAUMIR010000017.1, on the reverse strand, counting down.
GCCCTGGTGGCACAGTGGTTAAATGCCAGTACTGCAAGCCACCACATCGCAAGTTCGATTCCAGCCGGCTCCAAGGTTCACTCAGCCTTCCATCCTTTCGTAGGTCGGTAAATTGAGTACCCAGCTTGTGGGGGCAATTAGCTAACACACATTGGAAACTGCTTCATGCAGTGTAGATGTGTAAATAGCTATTGCTTAAAACAGTTTGTAAGCTGCTCTGATAGCCTTGTGGCTGAAGAGCGGGAAATAAATAAATAAATAAATAAAATAAATAAATAAATAAATAAATAAATAAATAAAAAAATGATCAAGGCCCCCTGCCTGACCATTGCGACTGCCCTCCGTGGCCCTTGTGCCTGCTGGTGAGGGAGGGGGTCTTAGAGGTGTCTTTGTTGCCCCCCGCATGGGCCGCCCTGGGTACCTTTGTTGTTTGGCATGAAGTCCTTGGCCTTGTCGTTGCAGTAATGGAGGCAACAGGAGAGGATCAAGTCATCATTGTTTCCCTGAGGGAAAAGAGATGAGAGTCAAGGCTCAGCAAGACCTCTTGAGAGGAAGGAAGGAAGGAAGGAAGGAAGGAAGGAAGGAAGGAGAGAAAGAGAGAGAGAGAGGAAGGAAGGACGGATGGGCAGATGGACGGAAGGAAGGAAGGAAGAGGGTAGGCTGTCTACCAGTCTGAGAGCCAAGGACTTTAGAAAATCTGATGGCCGTTTGGCCAATTCCCAAGGACTACCTATTGCAAACCAATGCTATTCTGAGGGCAGCTTGCAAGTCAGTGCTTCTCATGCTGAAGTTTGGGATGGCAGGGCTTTTTCCTCAAAGTGCAAGGGACTGGCACCTTATTTGTGCCACTGGCCACAACTCTTTCTTTCTTATGTGGAACTTTGCCATGGACAGGAAGGCAACAGCTCCTGGATGGGTCTGGGCCCCCTCTGTTATGAAGTTCCCCCCTCCCCAACACATTCTGTGAGAGGAAAGGGCGCACTGGAGGATGACACACCCAATGGCAGACCCGCAGACTTTGCAGAGGACAGACCCAGACCCACCAGCTGCCTGTGTGGTGAGCATTCAAGTTGTTTCCAACTTATGGAGACCCCAAGGCAAACCTTTCATAGATTATTTTTTTTGTGGGGGGGGGGTGTTGAGATTTGTTCAGAAGAGGTTTGCCCTTGCCTTCCTCTGAGGCTGAGAGAGAGTAGGACCTGCCTAAGTGGGTTTCCATGGCCGACTGAGGTTTGGATTCTGGCCCCCCAAATCAAAACAAGGGCTCTAACTACCAAGCTGAGCGCTCTCCGCCACCACCAGCTCCCTGGAGTGGTGGTGGTGGGCTTTCCCTCTCCCTGATATTCTGAGCTGGAGTTGCCAGAGGCTGAGCCCGGAACGCGACCTCTCTCCCCCCTCTTCCCTTGGCACCACCAACCGCAGCCTAAGGGGAGAAGCCCCTGTCCTGTCCTGTCCTGTCCCGCCCGCCACCCAGCCCAGGCGGCCTCTGGCTCCTCCTCCTCCTCCTCCTCACCTGCTGCCGGGAGATGTCTTCACTGCGGAAGGAGATGGACTCCAGCTCGTTGCCCCGGCTGGTCAGGGCCCGCATATAGCTGTCCCGCTGCTCAAAGCGTGCCTCCAGGAACTCCACGGCCTTGCGGGCCCGCTCCTGCAGCAGCCGCGCGTAGCCCCCCGCCCGGTGTTCTGACTCTGGGCCCCTGGCCAGCCCATCCAACTCGTTGATGACTGCAGAAGAAACAGATGAAACGGCACCTCTCAGGAGTGCTTTGAGTTGTGTATCCCTGCATGGCAGGGGGCTGGACTAGATGGCCCCTGGGGTCCCTTCCAACTCTTACGATTCTGAGATGTCATGCATTTGCTTTGGGACAGGACTGGGAAGGGGGTGTCTGTTGGTCTGGAAAAGGGCTAAATATAGCTCCCCCCAATACTGTAAATCCATTTTGGAGGGGGGAACAAGGGTGCCCGGAGTCCCTGGCAGCACCCACAAAATACAGTTCACGCATTTGCTAACGCCTCCTGCCATGGACCCAGGGCCGCCCCTCCGGCCTTCTTCCAGAGATGGTTAATCCCCCAAAAGTGCTCTTTTTCAGCCTTCCAGCCAAACGCTGAGATCAAGTGGGAAGTATGCATTCCTCCCTGGCGGGAACAGTGTATGTGTGTGTGTGCGTGTGAGTGCAAGGAAAGGGCCTCTCCCCAGGGGTTTGAAATTCCGTCCCCACACCACCCTCCACCATGCAGTTCTGGGGATATTCCACCCGTGGTGTGTCTGCCCCCCACTTCTCAATCTCAGCCCCCTAAGCCCACAGCCAAGACAGGGCTGCACGCCCTGGGAGGAGGGCTGGAGGTCCAGGGAGTGCAGGGGACATCAAACAGAGCTGGGCGAGGCAGGGGAGAGAGAAAGGCTGGCATCTTCCCTCCCGAAATCCGCTCTCTAGCTGCTGCTTCCAAGCCAAACAGCCTTCAAAGGGGAAACTTGTTTGCGCTCCTGCCCCAGTGAGCGGATCCGTTGGGGAGGCAGGGCAGCCAGAGGAGAAAGAAGACATAACACACACACACACACACACACACGCGCGCGCAAGGGAAAGGCGTGCTTTAACCCTTAGTGTCTCCAGCCTCCCAAGGAGCTCAGCAGGCCTCCTCCACCCTCCCCCTCTTCCCAAAACCTTACGGGTGGGACCCCAGGGCCAGCAATTCCCCACTCCCCACTAATGCTACCAGTCAGGAGAAACTATTGCTCAGTCACATGCGCTCAGCTAAACCCACAAACCAGCCTGTGGGGTGACCTGTGCCACTGCCCCAAATATTGAGGGGGTGGGAAGGGGTTGCCCACTGTAGCAGGAAATGCTGAAAACACTGCAGGGGGGGGGGAAGACGAGGGGCTGCCTGACTGCCCAAGTCTGCCCCCACAAACAAGCGGCATTGCTGTGATTTGGTTCACTTGCTCAAGACACTCGCCCCTTTTCTAACTGAAACGGCTGTCGCTGGGTGGAGGGCCCAGGGGTGAGGCCTGGGGGGCCCACCGACAGCCTTCCAGACTGCAAGGAGGCCAGAGGTGCCAGGCAGGAGGGCGGCCATGGGGCTGGAATGGCACATATTGTGTGTGGGGGTGTATGAAGGGAGGACTCACAACCGGAGCTGTTTGTGGCGCTTTGTGGCAAGCGGGGGGCTCAACCTGAGCAGGAGAGGATAATTTGCTCTCTGGGTTGGGGGACACGAGCCGGGACTCCCAGGAACTCTCCACCACCACCACCACCACCACCACCACCTTGCCTGGCTGATGTTGAGCCCCGCGAGTGGCTTCCCTGCTCCCTCATATTAATCCTCCCAGGAAACACAGGTCCTCAGCAGAGCCTGAGGAGAAACGTCCCCTTGTTTGGGGACTGACCACTCAAGGAATTGTGCTGGTTGGGGGATTCTGGGAGTTGTAGTCCCCCAAAGGAACGTTCCTCCCTCCGCTCTCACTGGGCTGCCCTGGCCAGCTGTGCCCTCCGCCTCTCTCCTGCCCGCTGTCCCCTGGAGTGGCCAGAGTCCACAGACGCCTTCCCTTGGAAGGAAGGCGTGGATAGCCGCGTGTGCCCAAGCCCCCCCTCCCGCCGGACCACCCAGCAGCAGCAGTGGTGGCAACAGCAACAGCAGCAGCAGGCTCTTATCTGCCAGGCCCGAGCCTGTTTACCAATAACAGGAACCAGCTTTGCTGAGTCGCTTGGCTGCTGCTCGGCAGCTTTATAAGGAGAAAAGGGAGAGCCAGGCTGAGGGCGGCAGGACACCCGGGATGAGCCGCCTGGCTCTGGCGGACAGTGGGGGCGGGGGGAGAGGACACAGAAGCCCTGCTGGAACCGCCGACCAAAGCCGGCCTGCCCTCCTCCCTCCACGCGGAGCTCCAAGTCTAACAGGAAGCCAGCAAGCAGGGCCTGAAAGGGTAGGGGCCCTTCCTTTCCCCAGTTCCTAGTGTGCTTGATCGTGGTTAGTATTCAGGGTAGACTGCCTTCAGAGGTGGAGGTTCTAGTCTAGAAATATCCCATTAGGGCAGCCCCTGCAGCAGTCTTGAGAAAACAATGTCTCCTCACCTCTGTCTGGACACCCCAAGGAAGGAAAGTCCACCATCTTCCCAACGAGTAGATTCAACCAGAGGTCTGGGGTCCTGCTTTCCTATAGGAGCCAAGCTGGTGGGGGGGGGGGATCTCACCAGCTCCCAGGCTGCTTAGCTACCCCCCCCAAAAAAAAACCTAGGAAAAGGCTGCTGTGCCACCTGAGGAGGAGGAAGGCACTCCTGAAATGGATGGGAAGCAAGTTCATGTGGCAGGCAGTTCTACAGGCCAGTTATGCAAAAAGGAAGGGCTTCTTTGTGCAGAACAGGATTACTGATCTCTGGTGGTCAACACAGGGTGGTGGGACGGTCCCTCAGCACCCAAAGCCTTCGATTCTAAAAGCCTGTCTGAATTTAAAAAAAGAAAAGAATCGCTGCCCACTGATGTCTCAACCAGCCAATGGATGGATAACTCCCAAAGGCGCCGTGGCCGTCCACTCCTGACCTTCAAGAGAAGCCTCCCCTCTCCACCACCTCTGAGCCACCCACTCACCGATCAGGGGAACCACAAGGATGAACTGCCGGCAATCGAGCAGCTGGATGAGGCTGCTCAGGTGGTCGATGAAGCCGTTGGTGTCTGGGACCAGGAAGACAGGGCGGATCTCCAGCTCCATCTGCCTCACTTGGGCCTGGTCCTTCAGCACCGCCTGGGAGAAGAAGGGAGGAAGGAAGGAAGGAAGGGCCATGTAAGTCTACAGAGGACCATCAGAGAGAGCAGCATGAAGTGGGAAGAAGACTCCCCCTTCCCTGCCCACCAACCCTCCAGAGGCCTCTCTCCTAATTTGGTCTTGTTAACTTGTTAACAAGTCCCCTGTTATCAAGAAGTTCTGGTCAGTTGTTGTAAACTCAGGGTAGCCTTCCTTGATGGAGTCTCTCCACCTGTAACGTGGCCTCCCTCTTTTCGTCCTGTCTTCTACCCTCCCAAACATTATTCTCTTTCCTATGATCTGTCCAAAGTACGACAGCCTCAGTTTAGCCATCTTGGCTTCCAGGGAGCGTTCAGGCATGGCTTGCTCTCAGATAGATTCAACCCACAAGCGCCCTCCAGTCCAACCCCCTTTTCCCCTCCAGGAACACACCATCAAAACACTCCTGACAAATGGCCATCCAACCTCTGTTTAAAAACCTCCAAAGGAGGAGACTCCACCACCCTCCGAGGTCCACGGTATCAACAGCACTCTCCTTCAGCACCACATCTCAAATAAGTTGATTTTCTCCCTATCAGCTTTCTTCACTGTCCAGTTTTCACAACCATATACAGAAATCAGGAATACAATGACCTGGACAATCCTCACTTTGGCCTCCCACGGTCTATCTGCGCACATCCCTGCCCTTCCAAGTCCTAGTCTCCTCCCGAATTTGCACAATGCAAAATGAACACGTGCCCACCCACCAGCCCTGCTCCTCTTGCAGGATCCGTCCCACCAGCCACAGAAAGCACCATTAACACCTCTTAAATGTTTATGGCCAAGAGACCCCTTTTTTGAGGGAAAGGGAGCCTGAGATGGGGCCCTGTGCTGGTGGCACCTTGGGAATCCCTTTCCTGGCAGAGCGCTAGCTGCCTGCCAGTCTCTGGGGGCATCCGGGGTCTTGATTTCAACCTCCCCTTAAGTGCTTCTCTTCTCCACCCTCCCAGTTCCCTTCCCACATTTAATTTCCTGGCTACTCAGATGCCTGCTTCCCAGAGTGCTGGCCTTTTTATCACTGGCTTCTTGATGTCTTGGAAGCTGCTCTGTGATTAGGAGGGGGCGAGGTACAAAATAACAAACGGAGGGATTGATTGAGACCACACAGGAAGTCTGCCAGCTCAGACCTGACCTTGCCCAAGAACTTCTCAGAACCCATGGGTTTACCCAAACACCCGTATGGGCTAGGGACTTGTGTGTATGTGTGTGTGTACACAAAACAAAATTTAAAAAGGAACTACACATACATTCTGAGATTCTCAGTATTTTGAATTTTAAATGTATGAATAAAGTTTTGTTGCAACTTTTTTGGGCGGCCACCTCTTGGGAGTGGCTTTAGTTGTGTATTCTTGCGCGGCAGGGAGTTGGACTAGATGGCCCTCAGGGTCCCTCCCAACTCTGATTCTAAGCATAAACTGACCCTGCACATTGGAGGTCTATTTATTTACAGGAGCATTGGAAAGTTATTTCTTCAAACTATGACTCCAAGAACCTCTAAGATGTTCCCATCTCTGTTACTCCCTACTGGCTGCCTCTGGGGATGTTTTTATAACACGGTGGAGAACTTGGTGCCCTCTGGACTCCAACTCCCATCGGCCTCAGCCAGGCAGGCCACTGACCAGAGATGAGGGGAGACGTAGTCCAGTAATATCTGGAGGGCCAGGCAGAAAAGGATGATGACCACAGCACTACAAACCCCCTTAAGAAAAAATGGCCATGAAGTCCGTGCCGAGTCCTTCCTGGGAGGAAGTCCTCCTTTCGCACCCGTGACCCGAGGGGCCGGTGCCCAGGAGACGCTCTTGGCTGAAGTCCGGCCCTCCTGGCAGCGGAGAGTGAGGCCTGTGCCGGCCGTCACGTCCCATCCTGCCCTCTCCGGCTGGCCATGGAGAGGACGACAGGATGTGCCTTGCCTTCGTTGTGGGACGGTGCCAAGTCCACCCCACACTCCCTGGCTGGCTGACCGGCTGACCAAGAGGAGAGGCTGTTCAAGGAGCTGGAGGGGAATCGCCCGCCTGCCCGGCAGCAGGGTCCAGAGGCCACGGGGAGGTTTGTTTGTGTTTGGCAGCTGCTGGCCAGGCGGGGTCCAGCGAGGAAGAAAGAGAGAGGGAGGAAGGGAGGGAAAGAAGGAAGAGAGAATGGAAGAAGGGGCTGTGCACCAGAGAGAGTTGCAACAGGCTTCAGGAAAGCAGGCAGGTGGCTACAGAGGGCGCCCACTGTGCCCCTGAGCATATGCAGAGCGGAGGGCACCTTCAGTAGTGCAGCCTCTGAGCAAAGTGCTGAGGGCACCTTTGCAAGCACAACCTATGAGCAGATGCACCCAGAGGGCACCTTTGCTAGCTCAGTCTCTGAGCATGTCCAGAGTAGCAGGCCTTGCCTGACAGAGAGAGAGAATCAGAGGAGGCCGTGGGGGTCCATAGACCACCACCGCTGCCGCCTTTTCCTTGCACCCTCTTGGGGATGGGGGGGGGGCTTCCCACGAAACCGGGAGACGAGGGCTGGCAGGCGGCACGATCCGACGTGCATACCGGCACACTCTCCCAGCACCACCGCCGCCATCCTGGAGCCACTTGGGGTGGGGGGTGCCCTTCCGCTGCAGGCAGGTGTGCGGCTGTGCACGCGTGCTGGCTCAATTGTTTCCCGGCGGGAAAAGGGTTGGGTCTAAAATTAGATGCCCGCTCCGCTCTGCTCCCACCCCATCTATGCCTCTGCTCCCCCCTGCAGGAGGGCGGCTGGGTGCGGAGGTGGGCGAACACACCGCTGCGAGAGGACTATTTCGGGAAGGCCTCTCCAGACCTCCCAGGGGGACGTGGCTGCCTCCACTCCTGGGCCCAGATGAAGAAAAAAAGAGAAAAGAAGCCAGCATTGGGGGCTGCCCTCTGTCCAGTCCATCCGGAGGAAAAGGCTTGTTATGCTTCAGGTGGAGAACGTGTCTCAGCTGCTCAGGAAATGCCGCCACTCTCCCCCAGAACAAAGGACAGTCGGTGTGTGTCTTTGTGTGTAGTGGCCATAGGGAGTGCAAGACACAGGCGGGATTTTTCAGACCTGCAGAAAGCGCCCCCCACCATCTCCCCACCAAAGGAACTTAACCTCAGCTCGGCAGCCCCCTCACCTAACGATTCCTCGGTGCTCTGGGCAGGTGGAAGTGCTGGCCAAGACCTTGGCATCCCACCACCCTTGCCCAGACATAACCAGCACAACGGGGCAGGGGGAAGATGGTGGGGGTCTTCCGAGGCCATCTGTCCTGGCCACCCCCATCCATGGGAACCCTCTCCACAAGGGTGCTGCTATCCTGATCAGAGGCTGGGAGAGGTGTGCTGTGAAGGAATACAGCATCCAAGGGGGCTGCCTGGCCGGGCGTTAGAGCTGTGCTCCAGTCAGCGAGCCAAGTTGCCTTGGCTGTCCGCTCCCTCTGTGACAGCAAGACCTGAGCATCCGTACTTTCAAGTGGTACCAGGAGCCAGGCATCAACTTTCCCCCTGACTGTCTCATGAGCAGCCAGAAGGCCACGGAAGCCACAGAGGATTCCTCTGTCGCATCATGTGTCTCAAGCTCTCTCTATCTCACACAGAGTCAGAGAGGCCTGGACTTCTCTTCCTTCTGCAGGCAAGCAGAACAGCTCTGCGCATCAGGCTGAGAACATAGAGAAAGACGGAAAGAGAGAGAGAAAGGAGAGCGCGAGTGAGTGCGGTAGTTCTGGGCCCGCAGCCAATCCCCGGCGGGTACGCATGTGTGCGCTCCCTCCCTCCCTCTCCCCCAGCAGGGCCTTCAGCGGCCCTGTTTTACAACCACCTCGGCACAGACTCCAGAGTTCACGCATCTGGCTAGACAGATGTGTTTGGCTGGCGTTCAAGGCTGGGAAATGAAGAGTTATGGAAGCGAGGAGGGCCCTGGGCATTTGGGGAAGGAGGGAGGGAGGGAGGGGGGAGGGAGGGAGGGGTGTGTGGGTGCGGTGGTGGCGTTGGGGTGGTGGGAGAGCAGGGGGAGGAGGGAGGCAGAATTTCCCTCCCTGCGGGAGTCAGTCAGCTGCCAGGGGGCACTTTCCGAAGGGCCCAGCACTGGAGATGCTTCAGAGGGGGGCTTTTTGTTTGTGTGTGCATGGCTACCCTTATGCCTGAGGTGGGGCAGGTGGGAATGGAGCCGAGGTTCCCTATGGTGGTGGGGAGAAGGGGCCATGGAACTTCTCACAAAGGGAAGTAAGTGGAGGGAATAAAGGGCTATCAGTGCAGGACCACTGAGGGTCATCTTTTTTCCCCACCCAACCCCAAATCCCTGGGGCTGCCTCTTTTGCCAGCAGGATCTGGGGGTGGTGGTGGTGGCAGGTCGTCTGGCGGACGGATGATGGGCCGGGATGTCTGAGTGATTCAGGGGTGGGTGGGAAGAGACGGCTGGGGCTCCCTTGACCCTCCTTGATCACACCCCTAAGGAGGAAAGGTTGAACCTAAAGGGCCACCTCAGCTCTGCTGGCCACCCTCATCAAGTTGGGAGAAAAATGTTTTTTTTGGACTGTTGACCCTTAGACCCCCAGCCACCTGGGGCATTCTGGGTGTTGCAGTCCAAAAACACCCAAACATCCCCCAGCTTCTGGGCCTTCCTTACACCCCCTAGTAATCTCCCTGGTTTACACCAAAGCTCCGCTCCAATCTATTCCCTCCCCAAATCTGACCTGGATTTTGTCCTGGCGGCGCTGCTGTTCGGCCACCTTCCGGGTCAGTGCCTGTTTCTTGGCCCGCAGCTCCTTGATGTCCATTTCCCCGCCACTCTCTTCGGCCTCCGAGTCATCCTCAAAGGCCTCGATCCGGATGTCATCCTCCTTCCCGCGCAGGCCCGGCAAAAAGAAAGCGAGAAAGAGTGGGAGGGGGAACAAGGGGGGGGGGAGAACTTGAGTAGGAAAGAATTGTTATGGTCACCTGCTGTCCCAGGGGCTAGGAAAGCATGGCCCAAGACCCATTTTGCTGCCCCCAGAGAAACTTTGGAGATCTTTCCAAATAAATGTGAAAAGAAGTTTGGCCAAGAATTTAGCTAAATAGCTTCAAAAAAGGCTGGAGGACCTAGAAATGCCTAGAGAGGATGCTTCTCAAGTAATTCTCAAGGCATGTCTAGGTCCCTCAGTGCGATTCTGTGATATGCCTGGGCTGGAAGCTGACCACAGAATTGCACGGGAGGGCCTAGAAATGCCAAGAGAGAATGTATTCTTTTTGGACACATGTAAGTGAAACGGTGTATATCAGTTTTGTGTATACGGGGGTCGTACTGTAGTTTCAAATTGCATGGTGTCACTTGTAAAATCTTTTTAGACTTTGATCTTTTAAAGGCGTAGGCCGCCTTGAGTCCCAGTCTTGGGGAAAAGGCGGGATATAAATAAAGTTATTAATGATGATGACGATAAATCTGAGGTTGAAATCTTATGTTCTAAACCCAAGGTTCCTCCAGAACCAGAGTGGCCTGGGGCAAACGCATCCCCTGGCTGTCGCTTCACCCCTGCCTGGTTCTGTCCTGCAAGTCTGGCAGAGGGGTGGCAGGGACGTGAAATGGGGCAGCCCACAGAGAACCCCGGGTTACAGGAACAAGCTGGGGCAGAAAAACAAGAGGAGAAATTCCTTAATCACATCAGGATGTGAGAGAGGCAAGGGAGGGCAAGGAGTGTGCGGTGGGGGGGGGCACAGAGAGACGCCAGCAGGCCACCGGCTCCCTCTTCCTGTACGTGTGTTGGAGGCTCCTGCTGTTCAGCACTGACACCCCTGTGCCCCCTCCCCAGCCAGCCAGCCAGCCAGCCAGCCAGCCAGCCCCAACTCCCGGGTCTTCTGCCACACAAACTCAAACTGATCCGGAGCATGAACCCTCGCTGCCCTTGCCCTCCCTCTTCCTCTGCCCTCCTCCCCCTTTCCTGCTGAGCCTGAGCTACAGTTATTAAAGCTGTGCCCCCCTCCCCAGAACCCACCCACCCTCCACCATCCCTTGAATCCGTTATTTGCAGAGCGCATCTGGAACTCATCGCCAGAGAGAAAAAGAGCGAGAGGGAGGGAGGGGAGAGCTTTTGGGTGGGACTGGCAGGAAGGGGCACATCAGGAGCAAAGCACACTCCAGGGACAACACTGCGCACAGATTTCCCCATCCTCCCCCCCCCCACCGCCTCACACTGGCCTCTGCCTGCCTGCTATAAATAGCAGTGGTGTGTGTGTGTGTGAAGTGGAGGGCAGTCCCCCTGTGGGGGTCCTGCGGGGGTCCCTGCTCCTGCCCCCCTTGTGCTGCCCCCCTCCCTCTCCACCGGGTACCTGATCTTCCAGTTGTTTTCCCTCCTGGCTGGCCACTTCCTTTCCCATGGCGTCTGGGACCGGGGCCACTGACACATACTTTCCACCCTTGAATGCCAGCAATGGCTCTTCTTGGCCACAGAGGGCTTCCAGGAAATACTTCAGCACCGTCACCCTCTTGCAGTCGGCCGCAATAACCTACACAGCCAGGGAGTGGGTGAGTGGGGAGAGGTGGAAAAGAGAGGAGGGGGTCTTTGTGAGAGAACCACATGGGGAACTTTACAGAGTCAGAAGGAAGCCGGGCTGGAGTGTTACCACTCAGGCCATGGCCGGGCCATCCAGGAAGAGGTTCGTGAAAGTGCACCCCCTCCCCCAGGGCAAGAAACGCAAGCGAAGGGGATGCCGTCTGAGCAGACACAGAAAGGATCAGCAGCAATCCCGGCCAAGGAAGAGGCCCTCCTCTCTCAGGCTGAGCTCCAGGACCCTTGGGGGCGGCGGATGGTCTCAGTACCACTGGAGCTCCAAGGAGGATGGGGAGAACAGGGACGGTCCCAGTCCTTCTGGATCCAAACATACTTGGGCCCCAGCACCTCTCCTTAGAGCTTCAAAGCATCCCTCATTTCAACTCTAGTTCCCAGAATATGAGAAGGGGGCTGGACTTTTGAGGGACTCCCCCCCCCCCCGCCGCAAGAAACTCCAAAGATGACTTTCAGCAAAGGGCTGCCCCAGCATGTCTAGGCGGGAAGGATGAAAGGGGCAGACACTGGCACAAGAGAAAGAGGCCTGGCACACATCTACCCTCTCAACACAAGCAGGAATTGGGGGGACGGGAAGGGGCTCAGGTACAACAGAGTCTGTGTCTTCTCTCTGCCCCCACCCCACAACCATTACAAGGGCCTGCCTCACAGGGCTGAGGGAAGCAAGTTTCTTTGAATACAGCTCGATTTCTCTATTAGGGTTTGGAGTGTGTCTTGTCTGTGTGCGACAGGTCATGTTTTTGCGTGCCACCCGCCTGCAGCAGTTGTCAAGGCCACGATCCAAACAGCCATCAACAATCCTGAAATCAATATGATCAAGTGACTTAAAAAAAGAAAAAGGGAAGCAGCCAAACCAAAAGAGAGAAAGAAACAGGGGCGGAGGGGGGGCAGCAAGTAAGTAATGAAATTAGAGAACTTTTAAAAAGGCTGAAGAACTAAAACAGTTGGCTTAAAAAAATGGTTTCACCCCTTATCTTAACAAGCAAGGAAAAGAAGAAGAAGCCTCCAGGAGAGTCAGCTGACCCATCTTGGGAAATGTGGGTGGGTGGGCCTTCCATCACTACGCCCGTTTCTAGGGCAGAGAGCAGGTCAGGAAGGTGGCTGAGTCGTATCAGAGACCCAGGTTGTATCTACACACCCAACAGAAAGCAGTTTGGGAAACGGTTTAAGACTGGGGGAACGCAGCCTTTCTGAAGGGGATGGAGTACAACTCCCATCATCCCTCATGCACTGGGAGCTGCAGTCCAGTGAGAGGTCAGGGGCACGTGCCTCCCCCCTCCTCTTTTGGAAGAGCTGAGCAAAACCAATGCTCACCAAGGCACTCTTGAAACTACAATGCTCAGGATTCTCAGGAGGGGGGCACCATGGCCATGAAACACACCCTAAGTCCCTTGGGATTTGTGGGAGCCGTTGTGAGCTGGCTCTTTGGAAAGCAAGCTCCCCTCTCTTGCTCTGTGTCCTGGAATTTTGCTCTGGCCTCCCGGTGTCCAGCCCTAGATCAGACCAGAGTTGGAGGTCAGCCGCAGGGCATTCAAGGCCAGAGCACTGAGATTCAGGCCCTCCTCCTGCCCTACCTTGAACCTGGCACAGTCTTGGGCGGTTGGCTCACGGAATCCAAATGGGGCCTGGAAGGTCTCCTCAACTGTGTGTGTGTGTGTATGTATGGGGGAGAGGTACCACAACTGACCAAATCTCCCTCCTTGCTGCTTACCCTGCCAAGGGGCACTCCCTAATCTGGACATCACCAGGGCTCCTCCCCGATGGGTCTGCCTTGGACCTGTTTCTTCTAGCCCCCCTCCCTCCCTGAAAACCAGCCAGGGGAGGCCATAGGGAAAGGGGCGATGGTGGTGGTGGTGGAGGGGAATGCCAGCTCTGCCCTTTGGACCCCTCACCTGCCTGCTCCAGCCGCTCTGCAGGAGGAGAGGGTCAGAGGGAGAAAGGGAGAAGCTCCCCCCCCCCTGACAATGATCTAGTTCTTGGCAGAACCGCTGGCCAGACATTACCAGTGCTGGTGGAAGTGGAGCGTCTGGGGGGGGGGCTGCAGAAACCCAGAGGAGGAGGAAGCACACCGGTGGAAGGGTGTGGGGTGGGCTTGCGGTGAAAAGTAGGAGGTGGGAAAGACTGGGGAGCAGCTTCTTCTTCGCTCAGGGAGTTCAGGGAAAGGCTGACAGGACCTCTCTGGCTCCAAAAGGGCCAACCCCCCCCCCATTCAAGGAGCTGCAACTACACACATACACACACACACTGTCCTGGCCCTGGAGCATCTCAACAAGCTGCAGCTGAAGAGGCATCGCCCTCTCCTCGCTCCTTCCCCGCCAAGTCACCCAGGCCAGAAACAAATCTCGGTCCAGATCGGAGTTAGCTCAGCCTTTCCAAACCGAACCCAGCGGAGGGGAGGGTGGGCGGGCGAGAGGAGGAGGCAGGGACGGGCCACAGCTGGCCAGCTGCAAACCTGGGCGTAGCTGCGGGCAGGAGAGCTGAAGAGGAGGAGGAGGAGGAGGCAAGGAGAGGGGGTCCTTCTCCTCCAGCCGGTCTGGTGCCAGCAAAGAGCCGGGTTTTTCCAGCCATTGTCTTCCCCACATGGAGATGCACATTTCCCTCTACTTCCTGCCAGCCTCCCTTGGCCAGGCAGGGCCCCTGTTCTCTCTTGTTTTTTGGATGGGGGGGGCAGCTTTGCTGGAAACAGGTCGATATTCCTTTGCCACCATCCTTCTCCCCCTTCCTAGTTCTATGCCGGCGCTCTCTCAAGCTCTGCCAACAGCAATCGCATCACACGGGACCCAACTGAAAAGAGATTCCAGAAGGGACCAGTCCAAGGAGAAAGGCAGGATGGGAAAAAGAGGATGAAGCAGCTCAATCCCCGCAAGAGCGGGCCAGCCAGAGAGCAACTGTGGAGCTCTGTCCCACAGTGGCACTGAGGGCAGTGCGGTCAAGCATGGCCTTTGAGGTCTCAGACTGATCGTCTGGAAGTGCCCTCATATGTACTGAGTTTTTTGTATGGACCATGACCAGCCAGGGCAGTTTGCAAGCAGAAGTCCTCCGGCTCAGTCTGTACAGACATCTCCCATGGGGCCAGGAAAATCTGGGGGAGGGAGAAGATGAGCCTCCACCAGTCATGGGATACCAGCCTTCCCCAACCTGATGTTCCCCCTCCAGAAGCAACTGACTTCAATTCCCAGAATCCTCCAGACAGTACTGAGCTAGATAGAGAAGTAGTTGGATGTGGTGGTAGAAGCTCCCTGCATCTTCCTATACAAGCCTGTCGTTCAGTAAAAAGAAGCTGGGAGGGACCCAAGAGGACATCCAATCTGCCCTCACCCTTGTGTGGGGGAAGAGCTGCTGTTTTCAGGATTCTTCAGCCCCCAAGAAGGGGACTTCAAAGTTGCTGATTTAACCACCCAGAAGATTTGGACATTTGGAGCCCCATGTGCCCCTTCGCCCCTCTGCCTCATTTTGAGGCTGCTTTTCCAGTTAAAGGAAGGAAGGAAGGAAAATCATGCTCCGGAAGATGCCAGGAAAAACACCTCTCCCCATCCCATGTCTTGTGTTCCCTCTGGACACTTCCAGACACAAGGCACTGAAAGCCAAAAGGAAATGGGGAGCTTTCTTAACATGGTAGGTGACATATGGATGCACTGGAGGGGGGGGGCTTACATACATGCCCCCCCAAGACAAGGCAGGCTCTGCCTCTGCCCAGAACAGCTGCATAGAAAAGGAACCTTTTGCTCGGAAGATGACAGGGCCTGCCACTTCTTGACACTCAATTAATTACCAAGGAGCATCTCAGCGACTGGTGGCAAGTCACAGCAGGCCCCATGGCCCCAGTGCTCCCCCCTCCCTGCTGAAACCCCAGGGTTTTTCTTACAACTTTGAGGGGGTAGGGTTGGGGTCACACATGCTGGTTTTGAAAGAGATGGCTGCTTCCAACAGGTTCTTCTTCAGGAAACCCACCTTGCATCTTTTTTGGGGTGGGGTGGAGAGAAGAATGAGGAAGAGAAAGGAGGGAGGATGGGAGAAGAACTTTGATTTCTGAGGTTACCAGGAGTGCCTCTTTCCCATAAGCCCCAAAACGAGGCAGCAGCCAGTGGCAGAAACTGGGGGTGGGCGGATGGGGGCAATGAATAAAGAAGGCGGCAGATCTGGATTTTTTTAAAGATGGGTTCACAAGTCACATCCCAACACCTGTAAATCAAGAACGGCTTCATATTCAGAAACAGACATACATCGAAGCCTAGAAAGGATTCTTGTAAAAGTTCTTTTTGGAGAATTGTGCTCAGAGAAAACCTGAAGAGGGCTAGGTCTGTAATTTCCCCCCATTACCACAGGGCCAAGCAAGAGGCCAGTCCTCATGGAGGTGAGGACCTCAGTCCTTTGCAACTGCACCCAGGTGCAAATATTCTCCCTCCTCTGCTCCCCCCCTCAACCAGCCTGGAAGCATCTCTCTCTTCTTCCTCAGAAGACTCCTTGATGTGAATCCAAGAGAGGTGAGGACATCAAAGGGCAGATACAGCTTGGGGATGGGGCTTTCAAATGCAAATTTCTTCCAACTTGAGTGGGTTGTTTTTTTTAATCCCTTCAAAAGGAAACCCTCAGTTATTAGGGCTGCTGGAATCTCAGGCAGGGCAAGGGATGCCAGTATGCCCTTTGCCAAGATAGCTGTTGCAGGGGTGCCCCTAGAATGGTCTTATTCCAATAAAAAATTCCTGGGTCTGGAGCCCAGGTGATTGCCCTCACTGGAGCCAGGAGGGTTGTTTTTGCTTTTTAAAAAAGGACCAGGGAGCTAATTAGCTAACACACATTGGAAACCACTTAGAGAGTGCTATTGCTTCACCGTTTGTAAGCCGCTCTAACTATGGTGGGGGTCCCTCAAAGGCCACCACAGCTGGGGAATGGCCCAAGGCATAGCGAAGTCTGCCAGTTGGGACAGGGACTTTGGTGAGGAAGAGGATGGAGCCACCACAGCAGGCTGTCTACCTCTTCCCCAAAGGAGGCAGAGGGACTCTCTGGAGATCAGCTGCTGGGGAAGGGGAGATGAGAGGGCAGCTGCCCCCCTCTCCTGTGCTGGGGGGCTTCCCACAGCGGCAACTGTGTGGGCACCATGAGAACAGGCCCTTAGTCTGGCCAGGAATGGCTGCCAGGACGAGCCTCCTCGGTGCCAGCCTGCCAGATGCCAGCAGCCACCCGCCCACCCAAAAACTACCGGGGGCGCCTGATGGGCCTCTTGTGGGAAACAAGGTCTCAGCACTAGAATGGCCACCCTTCCACAACACGCCCCCCAAATTGACTACAGCTCCCATCATCCCAAGCAGGCAGGGTCACTCACAGCTGCTCCTCCATAATCATTTGACTATAGCTCCCATCATTCCGAGCAAGCAGGGCCACTCATGGCTGCTGCTTTTGGAACTGACTACAGCTCCCATTGTCCTAATCAAGCAATCATGTCACCCCTCAATCCTCTCTTCACCAGGCTGAATGTGCCCAGCTTTCCAGACAAGTTGTATTTTCTCTCTTAGCTACGCAATCATCTGGGCCTAAATCCCCTCAAGGCATCAGACCCCACCTGATCTGGGAAGCTAAGCAGGGTCTGCCCCAGTTAGTACCTGGATGGGGGACCACCAATGAGTCCCAGCTGCTGTTGGCTCTATTTCAGAGAAAGGAAATGGCCAAACCACCTCTGAGGATCCCTTGCCTAAGAAAACCCTCTAAAATTCATGGGGTCTCGATAAGTCAACAGGCAACTTGAAGGTGCGCACACGCACACACTCCCCCCCCCACATCCTCTGACTGGGGAAACAACGCTGGCAGCTCTCGCTTTGACAGGAGCCCCTTTTGGTTCGCTTGGGGTCCTCCTCTGACTGGTGACATGGAGAGAAGTGCGTGCACGCATCTGTTTTTGGAGCAAAAGGGCCCCCAACTCTACCCCTCCTCACTTTCCCCTGTTAACTCTGATTTACACAAAGTGAACACTCGAAAATGTCACAAGTGGCTACACATTTCTGAATGGAAAATAGAAATATGGCAGGAGGGAAAAGGGCAATTTGGTGACAGCCCCCCACACAAGGGGTGATGCTTTGGTTGACAAAAAGACTCAGCCAGCCAACGAAGCCAAGAAGCCACCTGGCTCCCTCTAGGACTAAAGGGCCCACACCTGCCACGGCGGGATCCTTGCACACGCTCGTGCAAGCCAGCAAGCCTCCTAGCACAACACACCTTGTCCAACTTGGGTATTGCTGGGGAAAGGATGCCTCTGGCCAAAGCCTCCCGCTCTCTGGGCCGCAGAGCGACATGTTTTTTTAATTTGGCGTAATTATCTCTTCGGAATTACTGTACCCACAGCCCCCCTCTCTCTCACAGGATCCGAGGCAATTAGAGGAAGATAAATTTCTTTCTGTGGAGCTGAGCTGTCAAATGGATGAAGCAATCCGCAGCCCCCCCCCCTCTATTTGAAGTGGGAGCTTTGGGTCATGCCTGGTTTATTTGAAACGGAGCCATCACTTCGAGCTGCTGATCTTTATCTCGGTCCTCCTCGCTTGATGGCAGGGCACTGCCTGAAGTGATGACACCTGGCCGCCTGCCAGGCCTCCCCAGACGGAGGAGCCAAGGAAGAGGATGATGGCGATGGGGAACCAGGAGAGGAGGGGAGGAGGCAAAGGGGGAGCTCCTCCGGCAGAGGGGGCTTGGTGGGTCATGCCCCACTTTGTGCTTTTTCTTGCCTGTACTGATCTGAGGAGCCAGCGTGGCACAAGGACTCGGGGAGGCCAGGATTCAAATCCCTGCTTGGTCACAGAAACCTGCTGGCTGGCCCCGGGCTCCCTCAGGCTGAGAGAAGGCAAAGGCACAGATCCTCTGCAGAAATCTCCCACAAAAGAGCTGATTGGAAGGCACATTAATTAAAAAACTGGCCTAGAAATGGCCTCAGGTCCTCCCAAGAGCAGTTACCAGGCTTCTAAGAAGCCACCCTCTTGCCTGCACTCTCTCTTCTTACTGGCAGGGCTCTCCAGCAGTGGGGGGAATCTCCCATTCTGCTCCCCAGAAGCTGCCCTCCTGCTGAGTCAGACACTTTGGGAGGGGTCCCTCCACCCCAGCCCTCCCTGGGGATCCCTGTTGGCCTTCCCTTCCTAGTACTCCAAAGGCCTGAGCCAGCTGGGCTAGTGCTGGCATTCAAGTAAGACTGGGAGGCTCAGGGCGGGCGGGCGGGTGGGTGATGAAATCCCCCAGAATCCCTCCTCTGAACTGAAGGAGCTGGGCAGTGAACCGGGGACCCTCTTGGTCTAGGAGCAAGCACGAGATTTCAAGTGTCACAAAAACGACTCTCTCCACACACACCACCTCCCTTTAAAGCAAGTTTCCAAGGCTTTGAAGTTGAGGAGCCGGCCTGGTGGAACCCTACAAGAAATCGCACGCTGACGGTGCCAACCCCAAAGAGACCTTGCTGGCCCTGAGCTTGCCCAGGACAAAATTTCCTCTGGGAGCAACTTGAGAAGGCTTCCCTAGACAAGGAGTATCCAAACTGCACAGGAAAAAGAAAAGAAAAGGAGGCCAGGATGCACGGGGCCAGAGCACTCGCTGCCTTCCTCCTGGGAGGCCAGGCTGACCAATGGAGGGATGGCTACCCCTGCTTCCCTTCTGGCTGTAGAATAAAAAGTAGGCAAGGAAAGGGGCCACAAGACCCCTTCCCCTCTTTCCCCTTCCCTACTTTTCACATTGAAACAGGCTAACATGCCTCCCTCTTTCAAAACTGGAATGGGGAAGGCCCCCAGGAAGGGGCTGTGTGTTTTTTGGCTCCAGGAGGGGTCAGAGGAAGCTGCCTCTTTGCCCATGGAGAAGAAAAAGGCTTCTGGGCTGCCACCGCCACCACTCCCCAGGAAAGGAAAAGGCAGCAGCGGCGAAGCAGCACTTTCCCCTCCAGCCTGGAAGGAAGGCTGAGCCCGGGACCAGGGGGCAGCCCAGCCCCAAGGACTGCCTTTCTCCTGCGGCTGCGGCTGCTGCTAATCCCCCCCACACTTGTTCAAGGCTGCCCCACAGAACTCCCCTCCCCCCTGCCCCGCTCTGCCACTTCATCAACAGCTCTGGGATTCCCAAATGAACTTTCCAGACTGACAGCAAAAAGTGCCAGAGAGAGACTCAGCCATCCACGGCAGGGCAGGCGGGCATGGCTTCACCAAGCCCTGTCAAAATGCAAACAGGAGCTGCTGTGGTTGCCGCCTCATTTCATGGCAGATTTGGAGGACTCTGCTTAGCCCAGCCACCTGCAGAGGGAGCACAGGGGACGCTGGCAGGGATTCAGCGAGGGGAGGGATGCCTCTTGCAGTTTACAACCTGTTAGCTAATTGCCCCCAACAAGCTGGGTATTCATTTTGCGTTGTGGCTACAGTGCCAGCATTTAACCACTGCGCCACCAGGGCTCTGGAGGGGGGGCAAAGAGAGGTGGCAGGGGTGCCCCCCCCAACTTCTCCAGTCAGCATACTCCCGTCTTGGAATGGGGACTTTCCCTTGGGCCAGATACAGAGGTCCTGAACACTGGCTTGGGTTGCTCTGCCCTTCCCTTCAGTTCCCAATGGGGTCCCTCGGGCGCAGGGTGGCTGCTCCAGAGGTGCCCCCTCCCCTCCCCTTGCCCTCGCCCCCCTCCTGCTTCCTTTCTCCCCCTGCCTCTTACCTGCGCAGCTGCTTCCTTCCTGGAGGGCTGCACCCCCAGCGGGGATGATGCACGAGAGAGGGAAAGGGGGAAAGGGAGGCTTCTGTAGGTGCTTGGGAACAAGACGGAACAGAAATCACTTCACACCTGGCCCCAAAATTACAGCACGCTTGGCGCACTGCCAACCCAAGCTGGCAGCCTGCCCTGGCTCCGGCGGACATGAATTAAAGGAGGCCGACAGCGGCTCTGCTCCTCAAGATCCTCTGCAGACCCTGCAGCAGCATCTGCCCCCCCCCCACGACCAAGAAAAGCCTCTCCCAGCCCCAGAAACCAGAGGCTGACAGGTGGGAGGCCCCTGGCCCCTTCCCTCCAATTCTGTGCCCCAGATTTATGGCTTAGTTCAATCCGCCATCATCCCAGCTTTCCTCTTTTCTCCCCTCGGAGGCACAGAGATGCTCTCTGCCCTGCGTTTCCTCATTCCTCTCCTTCTGTCTTACACACAGCATTCCCTCAGCTCCTAACTGGTGCCCTCTGGCTGGGGAGGATGGGAGAGACAGTCAAAGCACCTGGAAGATGTCAGGCAGGAGAAGGCAGTCATAACGCAAGGCAAAGTTTCTTTGTCTGAGGTCTCTTCTCACTGAGTAAAAGAAAGGAAAGCTTGGAGGGGGTGCTATGTCCCCCCCCCCCACCGTGCAGCCCAGGAAATCTTCCCTTGCCAGCCTGAAAGAGGAGCACATTCTGCTTTGCTGGACTCCACAGAGAGGGAGGGAGCAGGGCTCAGTGGGTAGAGCAGCTAACTTTGCATGCAGAAAGTCCCAGGTTCAAATCTCCAACATATCCCCGTTTTGTTTTGTTTTTAAAATGGGTGGTGGTGGTAGGGATGAATTTGCTGTTAATGGGAAAGACCCTCCCCTGGTTGAGATCCCAGAGGGCATCTGCCTCAGAACCCCCCAATAATTCCACCCCAGCTGTGCAACTGCAGGAGGAAGGAAGGGAATAAATAACCGAAACAAGTAAAAATAAAACCACAGGGTTGTCGATTCCCCTTTGTATCACTGACGAAACCCCCATGGCCCCAAAAAGTGGGTCAGGGGAAGGAGCAAAAGGTGCTTGTCTCTCCCGCCAGAGCATCACACTCCAGGTACGGCCTAACCAGGGCTGTCTCGAGAAGTTTTGCTGCCTGAGGTAGAGCCCGCAAACAGAGCCCCCTACAGCAGTCGAAATGTGGGCAGCCTCAAGCTAGCTGAGGGAGGCAGAAAAGCTCAGGAGGAAGTAAATAAAGGAGGGGGCAGAAAGCCTGTCTCAAATGTGATTAAATAGTGATTAAATTAATCAAATCAAGGGGCATCCCCATTTTGCCGATTCAGTGCCCCCAATCCCCCCCCCCACCTTGTGCATTCACAAAGAGCTGGGAAGGGTCTGGCTTTTACACTGGATGTCATGGTGACACTCCCGTGTCCTGGTTCACACAGCTAGCAGAGCCAGCAAAAGACAGAGGTCTGGTCTGTCTGGTCTGCACAGGTGAAGAGAGACTGCCAGCATATTGCTGATGGGGCTGGTGCAGTGGGTGGGTGGGAAGGAGACCCTCCCCAGCTGCACCCACAAATGAGGAAAACAGATTTCTGCTGCAGGCGGTGTGCGGGAGGAGGAGGGAAGGTTGGATATTTGGAGGGACCCTAGGGGAAGGTGGGGGCTCCTGGCTTTTTAAAAAAAAGGTATTTTAAAGCCCTTAAAAAAATTAACATGTGTCAGGCTTGGGTGAAGCCTCAGGTTTCAGGACAAGCCCCCCCCCCCAGAGGACCCCTGGGGCTCTGGCATTGTGCAGAGCATTAACCCTTTCTCTCCTGCCATTTGGAAGCTGGACTCTGGCAGATGCCCCTTCAGCCCACCTTTGCTCAACTCCAGGCCCCTCTGTTGTGGCCCAAGACATGCACGCACGCACACACACACTCACAGAGCTCCTGCACACTGAGCTGGCTCTGTCCTGGGGAAAGGACAGCACTCCCTACCTGTGTCCAGTTTCTGACCTCCCCTTGCCCCCCGAAACACACAGTATTCTCACCCACAAAGAACTGTTGTGGCTGCATCCAGACGAGAGAGTCCAGACCCCCCCAACACACCCCATACAAAAATGGCAACAGCAACATCAACAGAATTGAGCCCCTGCCCCAGCCCTGCAAGAAAGAGGTCCCTGGTTCGATCCTCAGCTGTGTCTGGAAGACCAGAGGGCAGGGAAGAGGCTGGGCTGCAACTCCTCCATAGCTGGCTGCGGGATTCACAGCACCACCCTCTGGACCCCCCCCCCAGTTGGGGGAAGGCTGCCTCAAACCCTGGAGAGCTGGGCTAGAAACTGAGAACGGATACGGCCTGGGAAAAAAAAGTTACTTCCCGAGTAGTCACCACACTCCAGAAAGAGGATTCCCACCCAAACGGCTCCCAAGCGACGACTCGTGCAAGCAAGCCAAGCCACGCGTTGCTGGGCAAAGCAACCCTCCCACCCTCCCTTTCATTGTTTTATGTCAACTTTGCAGCCCTGTTGTCACAAGCTATGCACGAACACATACATAGGAAGACCCCCTTGTGGCGTAAGGTTCCAGTCCTGTTAAACCCCAAAACTCACTGGGTCACCAGTTGCTCTCTCTTAAGCCTGTCCTGCCTTGCAGGGTTATTGCTGGGAGGATAAAAGTGGGGGTGTGAGGAGGACTGCCCTATGCACAACCTCAAACCCATCAGAGGAAAGGCAAGATATGGCTGGAACTGATTCAGTAAATGAATAATGACTGAGACAGCTACCCACGCTGCCCGGCAGCATCTTCCCAGGGTTTTGGGGAGCGGGTAGAAACCATTCCCAGCCTGTTGTTTGCAATGTGATAGATATTCTTTGAGCGGAAGCAAGTGGGGGATGGAACTTGGGGGCACCCACATGCACAGCAGGGGCCCACCTGGAAGAAGTCTGTTTGGAACAAGGCCTTCTCGGTGGCTGCTTCCAGGGGCTGTGGAACTCCCTTCCACAGGAGGTTTGGTTGGTCCCCTCTCTCCTCTTCCTGCTAGCAGGTGAAGACTTCCTTATTCAGGTAGGCCTTGGGCTTATAATTAATAGGGCAGAAAGGGCTTCTCATGTGGGGGGGGGGCTGTGCCTTTATCTTTTTTTTTTAAATGATGTTTTAAATGTGTTTTAAAATGCTTGAATGTGTGGTTTTTAATCCAATGGTTTAATTGTATTTTAAACCTTTTGTACAAGTACTTTAAAAAAGCTGCATGTTGTTTTAAACTGGATGTAAGCTGCCTCGAGTTCTATGCTAGGAAAAAGGAGGGGTAGGAATGAAATTTAAACTAAATAAAAAACCAAAGACATACCCACACGGGATGAACCCAAGATGCACTTCCACAAAATGTGGCAGCGCTGGGTGTTCTGTGGAAACAGAATGGTGGTGAGGCAGAGTCTGCAAGGCAAAAGTGTGTGTGTGTGTGTGTGTGTGTGTGTGTATGTAGGGGCACAGAAGAGTCCCTCCTCTCCTGCCCAGAGCAGGGACAAGTGTCAATGGTGCCCGGGCTGCCACCAGTGCCTGTCACTTCCAGCTTGGTTCTTTATCGCTGGGCTGTGAAGAGGAAGAAAGATGTATCTGGCCAGCTTCTTCCTCACGCAGGGCCCTGAAGCCAGCCAGGGTGGGGGGACGGGGCGGGTGGGGGGGAAGGAGGCTGTTCGGTGCATGATGCAAGCCATTTGGAGCAGAGGGGGAGTCCTGCCAAGGCAAGCTGCGCTCTTTAAACAAGGGAGGAAATGACCGTGTATATACAGCATGCCAGCGAGCAAAACTCTCTCTCTCTCTCTCACACACACACAGAGCAAGAGGAAGTCAAGAGGGGGTTTCATGACACAGAGCTGGATGTCAGCGGCTAAAAGGTCGATATTTTCCCTTAACACCCTTTCTCAATGACTTAATCGTGTTCCGTTTGTACAAAAATGCTTCCCAAGAAGAGGGGGGAAAGGCCTGGAGGGGAGAGGGTGAGACGAAGAGGGGAGGGGAGGGGTGCCGTGCCCCGGCCCTGACCTTGTCCGAGGATTTCTCCACGTAGCAGGGCTCCTGTGGGGCAACCAGCAGTGGGACGAAGCCAGAGAGCAGCCGGTCCTCCTCCAGGCTGAGCAAGGCCAGGTCCTCGTCGGGGTCCTTGTACAGTGCCACCTCCGACTGGTTCACGGCGGTCAGGATGTTGCAGAAGTCAGCCAGCGTGGCCCACACGTCCACCGAGACCCTGCGTGGGGTAGGAGGGGAGAGCTGAGCCAGAGAACCCCACAACTCTCTCTCCAAAAGACACCCCTGCAAGAGGAAGAAGGATCTCCGAGCCCCTGGCCCTCCTTTACTTAACAGACGGAAAATGCATTTTTGAGGACAGTCTGGCTGCCCTCAGAGGTCCTCTGTCACATTCTGTTGAGCCCTGTGGGATCTAAGCCAGATTCAACCAAGGAGCGCTTTTGGAGCAGGCACTTTCTAATCAAGCCTCCCCCACTCCGCCGGAAAAGTGTGCAATTGGCACTGTGCCCCCCCCATGTGACTTTGGGTTTCCAGCCCCCTTCCCTCACCCCCCCTCAACTTTAGAAGCACTAGTCAGTCCAGCTGAACACACAGGGTCAGGCTTGGCTGCCCTTCTGGGGATTCAGCACCCCCAGAATCACTGCATTAATTAATATGGGGGGAAAGAACACAAGTACATAACCCAAAGCAAACCCCCAAACCAAGTTACAAGCACTTTTGTTCTTCACTTCTCTCTGTTTCTGTTTTTGCTAAGGGAAAATAAGTTCCTCATTATTTGAAAAATAACACTCCACCCCCACTTTTACCTTTCTACATCTCCATCTTTGGAGGTCTTTAAGCAGAGATTGGATGGGCATCTCCTCTCAGGAGTGCTTCAGTTGTGCATTTCAGCATGGCAGGGGGTTGGACCAGATGATCCTTGGGGATCCCTTCCAAATCTATGATCCTGTTATTTTTATATCCTGTCTTCCCTGCAGTTCCATGACCCGCATACAGGGTTGTTCTGTTCCCGCCCACGCTTTGTTCTCACAACAATAACCTTGCGAGGTAGATCAGGCTGACAAAAGAGAACGATTGGCATGTAGCCCATGGCCCAGCAGTGATGAGAACCAGATCTCCCGAGTCCCAATCCAAATGCGCCAAGCACTATAATGCCCTGCATACACTCACCCTGCAGGCATACTCATACGGTTAGCTTGATGCTACGGATGCCCATGGCGTTTCACAGAGCTGTGTCTCTCAGCCTCAAGGCACATACAGTCCCAGACTTAGACGGAGCACCCAGGAGGCGCAAAGAGGAGCTGTGTGGGAAGGGGTGCGTGTGAGCAATGGAAAATTAAATGTTGTGGGAAATCTGGCAATTGTTCACAATGACAATTGTTCATGCTGCTGCTGCCCAGGTGAGGGGCAGGGCTGAGGGGCTGACCAGCGGTCCCCAAACGCTTCATGGCTTCCCCTCCAAGTCACCCCAGCCAGTATGGCCAACGGTTGGGAATTGTAGTCCAAAATCCAGCTCAAGTGGCACATGGTGGGGTGGGGAAGTTCCAGGTTCCTGGATGCTGCAAGGCTAGCTTGAGACCAGATCCTGGAAAAGTTACTTTTGGAAACTAGTCCTCCCAGAATCTCCCAGCCAGCATGGCCACTGGCTTAGCAGCCAGCTGTCCTGCCTGCCTGCCCATCCATCCATCCACCCCCTTTCGATGTGAAGGACTCCAAAGACTCAGAGGTGTGCCTGGTGGGAACCCCAGAGACAGGGCCTTTCTGGGTGGTGGCTCCCAGGCTGTGGAACTGCTTGCCAAGGGAGGCTCAGTTGGCCACCCTCCCATCGTCCTAGTCCTTCCACTGACGTTTAAATTCACTTTAAAATGGATCTAAACAATTCAATTAAATTTATTACAATGTACAGTCTTGCAATATCACAAGTTTGGGCGTGTTTGTGATCCTGCTGGGAGCCACCATGGTTTCCTGTTCTAGGAGGAGGGTGGGACATAAATAAATAAAGCCAAGCTGCCCTCCAGCCCCAGGGCGGCCCAGTTTCATCTCTGACCACAGATTCACACTTGGGGCGCCTGTGCCTCCAGTGGGAAGGGTGTGAGTGCAAATCACCTCAGTGTCCCACAGAGCTGAGAGTGAGAGCAGAGAGTGCCACTTTCACACTTTTGAGAGTTCCACGCCTCAGAGCTCGGGGTGGATGCAAGTGAGATTTCTAGTATTCCAGGTGTGGGTGGGGTGGGAGACGGAGCTTCAACACCCTCGCAGAACAAGCCAGCAAGCAAAAACACACCAAAAATGCCGCCCGGAATAAATTATGCAAAAACATGTTAAAAATGTGCAAACCTGCAGAAGTCAAAAGATATTCTGCAATTTCTCTCCACACCCCCCCAGGTGAGTTTGCATAATTCAGTCTAAGGCCACTGAAATCCAGCTTTGCCACAGAAACACTGAAAAGTGTACACTGGATCACAGCAAAGACCCCTCTATTTCCCTCCTCTCTCCCACGGATGCCCCCCAAAGGGATTACACCCACAATGGCACCGTCTCCAGCTACAGGCCCAGAGAGGCACACTGACTGAGAGTGGAGCCATGGTGGTCCCTGTCTCTGTGCAGCTTCTTTGCTGCAGAACTCTGGTTCTCAGATGGCAATGCAAGGAACAAACGGTCATCATCAGGCCCTTGTTAGCAAACACCGAGGCCACAGCCAAAGCGGTGCTGCTCTATGGGGAAGTCTGGAGGGCAAGTGACCACCCGCCCCCTTCCGCCACTCAGTGCCATTCTGGGACAGCAGCCATGATGGCACCAGGCACACGGAAGGAAGTCCTGGATGGGGC
This sequence comes from Gambelia wislizenii, assembly GCA_030847615.1. NCBI lineage: Eukaryota > Metazoa > Chordata > Lepidosauria > Squamata > Crotaphytidae > Gambelia > Gambelia wislizenii. The sequence continues at coordinate 19,292,614 of JAUMIR010000017.1, read as the reverse complement.
AACCAACAGTCAAGAACAGCGCTGGGTGGTTACAGGACGTGGGGGAGGAGGAGAAGAGAAGTTTGGAAGTTTCATATTTGGACTGTAGCTCTCAGAATCCCCCCTTAGCAGGGCTGCAAGCATTTTGGAAAGGCTTGGATTTTGCCAAGCTCTGGGGAAGGCAGCATCTCCGAACTCCTAACTTTAAAGAGGGGAAAGCGAGGGCCAGGCTGGATGGCCGGAGGTGTGCATGTGGTGTGACGGGGAAGAGAAGAGGAACCAGGAGGAGGAAAGAGAGCCCTGCCAGGGGCACCCTTTCCCTGGGACATGTTTCAAGGGGAGGGAGGGGCTCAAAGGGAAGGTTCCTGGCAAGCCACACCCCCCCCAATACGACCACCTCTTCCCCCACAACTGACTGACCCCAGGCAAGTCGCTCCAGGTGGACAATCGACACTCATTTATTTGCTGGAGTCAGCGGATGGGATGGGATGGGGGGGGGAGGAGAGACGCAGCCCTATGAAACGAAACATCTTGTTTTCAAGAGTGTCCTGGGAGCCCAACAGAATGAGCGGCCATTAATCAAAGCCCGGCTCTCCGTCAGCATGCCTGCACTCCAGAGCCAAGGGAGGGGCCCTGGGGCCCTTTGGCCCGCTTGCCCTCAGCTTGGAAGGGGCTCCCCGCAGTCCCATCCCTGCCTCTACCCCGACCAGGCCTGGCTGGCTGTCAGAAACATTTATGGGAGGTGGAGTGGGGGACATGTGTCTGAGGAGGAGGAAAGGAAGGAGAGAGCTGGTGGTCCCAGGGCCCCTGTGATGTAATGGGAACTGCCTGGCCCGTGCTACCAGCTTGAAAATAAACAGAGACACTTGCCCAAAGAGAGCAAATATCTCCCCCCCCCACCCTGAGTTTATCTTTGGGGCCTGGCTGCAGGCATGAGGGCCCAATGCGCTAGGGTGGCTCCTTGCCACCTTGGCCAGGCTGTGGGAGGCGCTCCCTCACCCCGGGAAGGATCTGATCCCACCAGCTGCCGGAGCTAGTCACATCACCCTCCAGGGAAGAAGGGCAGTGGTGCTGGTGGTAGGGGGATGCAGGAAACAGAGGGGCAGAGCGGGCCAGGCCGGGAGCCCTCCTTGGGCCAGAGTGAGAGAGAAAAGAGCAGGGAGGGGAGTCTGGACTGGAGCAGCCGTGGGGCTTAAACTGAACTGGCTCACAATTTGGAGGAAAGTAGTAGGGGGACCTCCTCCCCCACCCTGCAAGCACTTTGGAAGGAAACTTGCAGCCCAACGGTGGGGAGCAACCCCCTTTTCTAAGGCCCCCAACGGTGTTAGAATCAGGCACTGTCCCCATGGGATGAAGGGCCAACTTCCCCTCAGGCTCACGGCTGCCTCAAGGCAGAAGGAAACACAGTCTTACAGGCAGAGAAGTCGGAAGGGCAGGGAGAGCGGAGTCCCAGAAGGCCGTCCAAAATCTTGAGGCAGCCTTCTTCCCCCAAGTACACCTTCCGCCCTCATCGCCAGCGAAGGATGCTGGAGAAGGGGCAGAGGTCGCTGCCCACTGGGCCAAGGAGGGAGCAGGACGCCTGACCACCCCAACAATGCCCAGCTAGCCTTGGAGATGGTAGCTGCCATTTTATTTCAGAGCTTTCTAGGCAATGGGTGGGGTTGCTGGGCCCCAACTGGGCAGGGGGGGTGAACTGAAGGGCTTCACCTGGGCACTGCCCCAAAGGGAAAGGAGGCAGGAGTGGGGCAGAGGTGCTGCTGAAATTAACCAGGTATGGAGGAGCAGGCTGGTGGTGGGACACCAGGACTGAAGGTCTGGAGCCTGAAGGCTCTTAGGATGCCCCCCCTTTGAACACAACAGGCCTGGGGCTACACTCACAGACACACACACTCACTCACCAGAGCAGGAGCAGCAGGGATTAATGCCGAACACCATGACCCCCACGTTACAGGCCTGCTGGGGCCCACAGCAGTGGCCATTTCCTGTGTAATACCAGCCTGTTTAAACGCTCTTTCTCTCTCTCACACACGCGCACACACACACCAGCCCTGCAGCTGCAGAACAAACCCGGAAAGCGTGTGGTGGAAGCAACCCAGCGCTGTGTTCCAGATGGTAAACCACTCGGGCCTCTCTCTCATTCTCTCTCGCCCTCCTTCTCTGGGCGGGTGGGCCGGCGGGCGGGCGGGCGGGCGGGCAGACCAGCCTTTCTAACCTCTCCTCGCTCTGCAACCAACTGTTCCAGAGGCCCCCCCAAAATACACACACACACACACACCTCTGTTCTTCCTTCTTGGGGAGGGGGAAACTTTACAGGTAAATCACCTGAAGGTGACTTGGGAGTAAGGACCGAAAGAATATTCAAAAATAGCCAGAAAATGGTCAAAAAGCATGTTTTTTGAGTGCCGAGGAACCCCCGATGAAAAGAATTCTGGTCTGACAACAATTTTCGCAATTCAGGCCTTATTCAACACAAAATTAGCATGCAGTTGTTTTGGGCACAAATGTCATTTTCTGCTTAGGTGTGCAGAAAATAATATTCCTATGTAGAAATGCTATTCCCTGCACAGGAGATGCTGTAATTGGAAATGTATTCCACACAAACTTTGCACAAGCTTGATCTGCACAGAAAACAGCAATTTCTTCACAGGAAATGGCAATTTCTGCACAAGAAATAGTATTTTTGTGGAGAAAAGTTATTTTTGGTACAGGAAATGTTACTTCCTGCACAGAAAGCTGGTTTCTATGCAAAACAGCCACATGTAAAACGTGTACAGGATAAATTCCAAATTGCAAATAGCCTGCGAAAACTGGGCGGTTTTTGCAACTTCCTTGTAGTGGGAAGAAAACCGCTACAATTACTCGCTGTTTCCTTCGAGAAGAGACTTTGCGAAGAACGGCACCCCTACTTGGGAGAGCCTCAACCCCCCACCAGCCCTCTGGGCCTCCTCACTGCCTTTGAAGGCAGAGCATCTCCTTGGTCTGATCCTCTCCAACCCTTTCCCCTGTTTACAAAATAAAAGGATCCCTGGAAGGACTCCTCTTACTGCCTAAGGGGACCCCTGCCGACCCCCGGAGAGATGCTCCAAGAGAGAGGAGGCTTTGCTGGGAATGAAAGGCCACAAAAGATTGGCAGAAGTGGAAGGAGAACCATGTTGCCGAACCTATATACCACCCGGACTCCGCCTCTGATCTCTCCTCTGATTGTGCTTTGATGGGAGGACCCCCCAACACACCCTGGAGGGAATAATACCAGGGGTCTCCAGGAAAGAATGCTGCCCGAAACTAACCCTGGTGAGAGATGGCTGCTGGCAACCAAGGCTGACCATACGAGCTAATTAGACTGCAAGGACCTGACGACCCAGACAACACCCCACCCTAACCAATGTCCTCCTTTGGCCTCACTTCCCTCCGGGGCTCATGCTTTCAGGAAGCGCGGCGTCTTGTGCTGATCCTTTTACCTTATGTTAGCCCACTATTCTGGCTGCCTCTGGCCCCTGGTCTCCCTTTGGAATCCTCTCCATGGACTTTGGGGAAGGACTACAACTCAGTGACAGAGAGAAGACACTTTGCAGATGGAAGACACCCAAGTTCAATCCTCACTAGCTCTAGTTTTTTCCTTTTTTAATCAGGTGAGATGGGGAGGGGGAAGAGCTTTCTCTCTGGATAGCCCCTGCCAGGAAGAGAAGACCAACCCCCCAGTCCAAATGGACAGGAAGTCTAACTGGGTGCAAGGCCAGCTTATCTTCCAAGAGCCAAATTTCGGGCGGGCACTTCCTGGAAAATACAAGCGAAAAAGTAGCTGGGAATGATGGGTTTTTCAGGGTGATGTAGGGGGCAGGACAGGTGTGCTTCAGGTAAGACAAGCCAGAAGGGGGAGGGGCAAGGGGAGGGGCTTTTGGGAGGGGTCACCACAGGAAGCTTTGCCCTGCCCTGCCCGGCTCTGCTCCAAGGGCTGGGGGCTGCCTTCCCCACACTGTAGAGGGAGGGAAAGTTAATTAATTAATTTTAAAAGGAGTGGAGGCAGTAAGAGGAGGTCAGATTCCCTACCAAGAGTGTAGCTACAGGGGAGCAAAACGAGGTCACTGCTCTCCCAAATAAGAATTCTGGCTCCTCCCAATGAGATTTCCCTTCAGTCCCCAAATTTTGATCACCGCAGAGAGAAAGACACACTCACATTGCAAACTCTTCCGCCTGCCGTGCCTGCCCTCCCTGGGTCGCTTGGGCTGCCCCCTTTCTCAGGATGCCTAGACCCTATTTCTAAATATTCCACTGAAGTTTTAAGGTTACTGCAATGCTAGAAATTGGGGGACTACGAGGAAATTTCATTGGGGATGGGGGGGGGCTATTATTCTTATTGGGAAGGCAATGTTCCACCAATGAAGAAAGCAGAGATTCCACACACACAACACACACACAGATCCTGCCCCCTTCCGGGCACTGTTCCAGGGCCAGGTTAGGGGACATGTGTCCTCCCTCCCTCTCCCCACCATCCTTGGGAAGAAGAAGAACACAACACAACACCCTTTGGCATGGGCTCCTGAGCTCCTCACACTTGGCTAACCCTACCTGCCCTTGGAGCGCAGGCTTCCTTCCTAGGCCCAAGGAAATGGCCGCTCCGCCTCCCTGCATGCCCCCACACCTGGTGTTCAAGCAATGCCACATCCTTCCTCTCTTCTCCCCCCCCCTGCGACCGACAAGAAAGCAGAGTGGAATGCAACCCCCTCCCCTCCGTTTCCACTCTGAGGACTCCAAAATCCAGGCGGGTGATAAATGCGTCCCAGGGCCAATTAGGAAGATATATAGCATCAGAAGGCAGGCTAGGCTGTTGCTGCTGCTGCCGCTGCTGGAAAGGGGTCTGGGCAGCCTGGTGAGGCGAGGAGGGCTCTCCAGAGCCCCAGCTATGTTTCCCATTATGTAACCCTGGTCATGGGCAGGCCGCCAGACTCCAAATGAAAAAGAGACTCTGGCTTGGCACAGGTTCTATTTTCCTATCCTCATTCAGGGTCAGCGGAGTGTCATACAGCTGCAGAGAAAGCTCCGGGGATTAAACCTGGGAAGGGCTCCAAAGCCCGAGACCCGGGTTCAAGTACCAGCTGAAAGCAATAAACCAACTGCCACAGCTGGGCTGAGTTTAGCCAGGCCTCAGAGCCACGCTGGCTCCCTGGGAACCCATCAGCCGACCCACGGATGGAACAACGGTGGAAACGGGACTTGCCAAAGCTGGGCCCGGAGGGCCTCGGGAGTGGGCTGGCGGCGGGGGCAGAGGAAGAACAGGGAGGGGGGGTGGGGAAAAAGATTTTTACTCTCTGCAGAGCGCTTGGAGATGCTGCTCTTGTGGCGCGTTGGCAGGGAGGGTCCACAGGCACGCTCCCTCTCTCTGCCAGCGCCCTCTCCTGCTCCAGGTCCTTCGGGAAATCACTGCTCCTAAATTTGGGGGGAGCAGAGAGGGGGCAAAATGTACTTTTTTGGGAGGGAAAAATGACAATCCTGGGAGAGGCAATTCAAAAAAAAAAAAAGGAAGCATTCCACATCCTTTTAGGATGCGGGTAGAAAAGCAAGAAAGACCCAAACCTCATGCCCTGTCCGATGGTCAGGCTCAACAGGGGGAGCGCATGATGCCGCTCGCCATCACTGGGGATTCCTTAGCTGGGGAGGACACAGGCCTCTGTCCCCGGGGGCTCAAAGTCCAGTCCTGGCCACCCCAGTGTGGCTTTGTGTGTATGACCACTTCACCACAGACCCTCTGGCCTATCTGTCCCAGAGCCCCTGAGTTTGGCCAGTTTCTTTGTCCCACCTGCACTTGTGAGCCACAGCGAGGAGGATGCCTGTCAAGACCATCCCGGGGAGCCTGGGGGGCCTTCCTGGGCTGCCCCCAGAGCAGATGTGGGCCTCCGGCACAGCTCAAGGAGAGGAGGGTGGAGAAGAGCCAGCAAGGGGGAAAGGAAGGGAGAAAGCGGAGGGTGGCATTTTGCAGCAGGAGGAAGCTCTGCTCTCAGACTCTCCTTCTACACACTCCCTCCGGCACCCGGATGCCACAGACTGACTGTGGAGTCTTGCAAAAGTCCCTGCCTCAGTTCCCCACCCGTCACAAAGGACTGAGCTCAGGGCAGTAGCCCCTCTCCTCACCAAAAAGGCAGAGAGAGAGAAAGACCTTGGTGCATTTGGTTTACATTGCCAGAAGGTGAGTGGGGTTGATGGGAAACAGCCCTCTCTTTTATTTTGTGGACTACAACTCCCACAACCCCCCAAACACCATCTTTATACTACAGCAGCCATAAAATACAACACCATAACCCTGGCTGCACAGAGGTTAAATGCCAGCGCTGCAACCACAAGGTTATGAATTGGACCCTGCAGGGCTCCAAGGTTCACTCAGCCTTCCATCCTTTCATAGGTTGGTAAAATGAGCACCCAGCTTGTTGGGGACAATGAGCTAAATAACAATGTTTACTGCTTAGAGAGTGCCTAGCAGGCTATAAAGTGGCGTAGATGTCTAAGTGCTATTGCTAAACAATTTGTAAGCTGCTCTGAAAACCTTTGTGGCTGAAGGGTGGGGTATAAATACCCTATAAAAATAAAAATAAAATAAAATAAAATAACCAGCCTGTGTGGAGAACCACACCCACAATCCCTACTGGTAGGGGATTATGGGAGCTGTAGTCCAAAAAAAGGAGAGAGAGGACCACTTCCCAGCTCTGGTCGAAAGGGATGGAGAGTGGACCTCCTTCCACCCACTGAGTAGGTCCCACGGGCCAAAACTGAGGGCTTATGGAGGGGATGGGGGAGGAAGATGCCCCTGCTGTGTGAACCCAAACTGGGAAGGGGGGGCAGGATCAGCAGGAAACTGGCTGCGCCCCTCCCGGGTTGTTATCGTTGGGAGCTCCTGCCCAAAGATGGGCAACGGTTCCGATGGGCGTGCGCAGGCCGCCATCCTAGTCGCTCAGCCAGGCCACGGCAGGAGCCAGCAAACAGAAAACAGACCCACCCCTCTCCCCAAAATGGGGCCCAGCACTTCCTGTGTGAGATTTCCATTTCCTCAGCCAAAATGAGGGGCAGGCAGTGCGGGATGGGCAGGGGGGTGGGGAGAGAAGAGAAGGAGCAGCAGCCAAAAGTGGCAGCAACAAAATGGGGGGGGGGAAAGGAGAGGATGGGAGATGGGTCGGATATCCTGCTGGGCCCAGGCAAGAGTGTGTGTGTGTGTGTGTAGAACCCTGTTTTGTTTTTTTATCAGAAGCCTCCCAGCTGGGTTACTCCAGAGGTTTCCCCCTCATCAGGCCTTGCTGGATTAACAGGAGGCCAGGGGGTGGAAAAAAGCTCTGGGACATGCTTGGAGGGGCCCCAGTGGGATAAGACCCTTGGCCCAGTCCGAGGGGGGGGGGTTGCGCGGGATTCCTTATGGAAAAAGATGTAAACAGAACTCGGCCAAAGCTGCGTTAAAGGAGACCCGGATGGGGGGTACTGAGCCCAGAGCCCCTGCTGGAAGAGTGCCAAGGACACCCCGAATCCTTGTGAGCCAAGGGAAACAGAGAGAGCTTTTAAGAGTTGGAGGGAGGGAGGGGTGCGCAGCACTGGGATGTGGATCCAGGAGATCCGGGTTCAGGTCCTGACACAAGCCACAAGGCCCCCCAGGTGGCCTTGGGCCGGTCACTATTTCTCATCCTAACCAACTCTGCAAGACTGTTGTGAATACAAAATGAGGGGAGAGGGGTTATGGGTGTCGAACAAGGGAACGTCTTTCGGCTTGAGGACCCAATCCAACTTCAGAGAAGTTCTTTCTCAGGAGCCAAATTCTATCGGTGGGCAGGGCCAAAGGCAAAAAGGGGTGCCCCCCCCCCAAGACCAGCATATATTCTTTCTTTAAGCTCTTACTGCCAAAAACTGAGCCTCAGGAGAGGTGCTGAAGCTAGGGATGTAAATCCTCAACTGCTGCAAGGACAAACAGTCCCCACTCCAGGAGAAAATGAGTATTCCTCCCTAGTACTTGAACCCCAAATTTTTGCAAAGAACTTGTTCTGTGGAGAAAAACACTCCACAGAATAAACATGTAGGGTTTTTTTTTGTTTTGTTTTGGTGCAGAAAACTGCTTTCTTTGCAGGGAACAGCTTTAATTGTGCAAAAAATGCACCTGTGTTTCCCTGCAGAGTAATTTTCTCTGCAACATTTTGGGACACTGAAGGCCAGGAGAAAATGGTGCAAAATTCTTGCTGGTCTATCATTCATCCCGACTTGGTTGCCAGGCTGTCAGGAAACCTGATTTTTAATACGGGAATAAATAATGAGAAATAATCTTACCAACCCTAGTGGGTTGTGTGAAACCTCATACAAAAACTGGGAGTGTTGAACTTGTGTAGGCAGGAGTTTAAATTGGATGGCCCCAGGGATCCTTCAAACTCTGTGATTCTATGAAACCAGCAAGCAAGGTTGCCATGAGGAAGGGGCAAGGCCTTCTGGAGAATCCCATGTTCATCCCCAGGGCCTGAGGTTCCCCATCTTTGGTATATAAGTCACCCCTGGCCTCCTTGGAGGAAAGAATCACAGCATCCTAGAATCTCAGAATTGGAAGAGACCACAAGGGCCACCTAGTCCGACCGCCTGCTGCACAGGAACACACACTACAGCACTCCCCAAAAATGCTTGCCCACCTACCCACCCTCTGTTTGAAGACCTACAAAGATGGCGAGTCCATTAGCCTTCGAGGTAGTCCGTATTCTGTTCTCAAACAGCTCCTAAGTGTCATGGCGTTTGTATTAATCTTTAGGTGGAATTTCTTTTCATTTGTATCCTAGTCTCTGGAGTATCAGAAAACAAGCGCTGTTTGGGACAGATTTATTGTCTTGCTAACTCTGCAATACAGGTTGAGCCTCTCAAATCAGGAAATCTGAAAACCTCCAAAAACTGATTTTTTTTGCTGCCGGCTGTCCACTTCCACCTTCCAAGTAGTGGCTGTGGTGCTCCTGCTTGTTCATCTCTAAGATTCTTGCTCTCTCTGCTGAGGATCTGAAAGATGAATGAGCAGAAGCGCTACACCTCAAAAGCGGAAATGGGTGGCAAAAAATTTCGGTTTCCTGCCATTTCACAGATCCTCGCATCTCTCTCCGGCCTCACGTTTCATACACAAAACAGGTAGCAAATGAAGGAGACGCGAGGCTGGAGAGAAACGTGAGGATCTGTGAAATGGTGGGAGGTGTATATGTACGGTCAGAACCCCGTATCCATAGGGATTTGGTTCCTGGACTTACTGTGGATACCAAAAAACGCAGATAACAGCAAACACCACTGAAAATAATGGGATTTCTGGTTTAAAATACCATAGAGTTGCCTTGGAGGACCTACGAAATATCTAGAGGATGCCTTTCTAGGCATTTTCTAGGAAGACTCTATGGTGTGTATGTGTTTCTCTTTTTCTGTTCTATGGATAATTGAAACTGAGGATATTGGTTCCACAGATACGGGGATCTGACTGTATAAGGAAATACAGGTATTTCAAAATAAAAAAACACATGAAATACAAAGCACTTCTGGTCCCAAGCATTTTGGATAAGGGGTACTCAGCCTGTAAAAGAATCACAGAGTTGCAAGGGATCCCAAGGGCCATCTAGTCCAACCCCATTCTGCCATGCAGGAATACACAACTAAAGCACTACTGAAAGACGCCCATTAACCTCTGTTTAAAAACCTCCAAAGATGGAGAGTCCATCACAACCAAGGCACTCCATTCCTCTCAAACAACTCTTACCGTTAAGACATTCTTCCTAACATTTAGGTGGAATCTCTCCATCTGCGCTATTGCAAATAATACAGAGAGATAAAGAGTTTTTCTCACAGACCTCCAACATGCACACGCATGCACACACACACACACACACAGAGACATATCGTTTTGGAAAGTCCCTGGACTGGGTGAGGAAAGAAGGGAGAGAGGAGAAAGAGGGCACTGACGTACGATCGGGGCAGCTCCAGGGTGCTGGGTGGCGGGTTCCAGGTGTCCGAGTGTCCAAGCATCCAGTCCGACCAAACCTTGATGCTGGGCAGAAGCTCCTTCAGGTCTTGCGGCAAGGAGGAGACCTTGATGTCGTCCTCCTCGGAGCCCTCGGGGGACAGACTTGCTGCCGAGAAAGAAGAGCAAAAGAAAGGGGTGGGCGGGAGAGAGGGGCCTGGTCACTGCCAAGAAAAATCTCCCCCAGAGCCTCCCCACATCCTGGCTGTCCTCCACATGGGGGACCCCCGGCTCTGGCCCTCTGGTTCAGACGGAAAATGATTTGGAAAGGAACAAGAGCTGCTAGGCCCAAACTGGGTGTGGTGGTGGATTGAGGGCAGGTTTCCAGGTTGGACCAGAACCTAGGAAAATGGCTTTTGAATTTCCTGAAAGGTGTCTTTTTTGGACTACAGCTCCCAGAATCCCCCCTCCCCACCTGCCTTGGTGCCACTCCCAATCTGGCTCCTGTAATTCCATTTCAGCATCTTCACAACCATAAGGGCTAGAAACCTAAAAAACACACCACCACAAAACCTGAATACCAGATTTGGTTTGTGTGCAACTGTTGGGAGCTCATTTCAAATCCCAGCAGGAGGAAGAAGATCCTCCTGGATGAAGGGGCAAGCCTCTACTTCAGGAGGGCTGGGCTTTGAAAGTGTCCTGCCACAGAGACAGCACTCAGGGAGGGTTTTTCCTGGGGAGAGGCAAGGGGCAAGCAAGCGGGTGGGCTGCTAGACTGGACAACCCAGAGCCCACTCCCAGCCCAACAGAATTGGTGGAAGCTGCGGCCCATCCCCAGCTAACCCCTCACTGGTTCAAACCAGAGGGGCTGGGAATGAGGCAGCCTTTCTCCAAAGGCTGCTAGACTGCAAATCCCAGCCGCCCCCAGCCAGCACAGCCAATGGTAAGGAATGCTGGGAGCCGAAGTCCAACAATGTCTGGAGAAAGGCTCCCCCACCTCCTCTGGTTTACCACATTCCTCTTGTGGTTTGGTGTTGCAGTTAATGGGCTGTTGCCTGGGCTCTGACTTACTGTGACCCTACGAAGGAGAGGTCTTCTCCTCTTTGTCCAGGTCTTGCAAACTCAGGAGAGCAGCCGTGGCTTCCTCCAGGGAGCCCACCCCCCTGCCACGGGGTCTCCCTCTTTGCTTATGCCTCCCATCCCCCCCCCAAGCATTCTCACCTTCTCTAATGAGCCACATCCCCTCATGATGTGGCCAAAGTACGACAACCTAATTTGTTTTTTATAAATAATATATTGTGATTTAATTTTATTTTGTAAATTAATATTTTGGCTTGATCTTTAGTTTAAATGATGGTAACCTGCTTTGAATCCCATCTCAGGAGAAGGTGAGATACATGTCCAATAAATAAATAAACGAACAGTGAGAGTTCAGGCCTTATTTTTGCTCTTATTCTCGTTGGTATCTAGGCTGTTGAGTCCACTCTGGCTTACGGTGACCCTATGGCAGAGAGGTCTCCAAGGAAGCCCTATTCTTCACCACCTTGCTCAAGTCTTGCCACCACCTCAGGGCAGCTGTGGCTTCCTTGACGGAGCCCACCCCACCCTACCCATCCTGTCGTGGGGCCCCCCGCTTTGCCTCCTGCTTAACACAAGGGCCCCTGCTGTTAAGGCCTTACAACCTTAGGGAAGCGGTCTCCTCCTCAAAAGGAATGCCCCAAGAGGAGACATCAGGCCGAGATGCATCCCTCTTCTCCAGGGATTGATTAATGGCTGCATGAGCAGAAAAAGACGATGGGTGGGGCATAAATTAATATACAAATTGGGAGAGTCCATCCCAACTGTCATTGCCTTGGCCAAGGAGGGAGAGAAGGAGAGGCAGGCAGAGCTCCATCTTCCCTCCGCCCAGCAGCAGAACGGCCTTCTCTCCATCCCAGCTGCCATTGCCCTGGCCAAGGAGGGAGAGAAGAGAATGCTAAAGTTAATCCCTTCCCCTACTGCCATCCCCTTTCTTTTTGTATCATGTCTTCATTAGATTGTAAGCTTGAGGTCAGGGAACTGTTTTGTTGCTCTTTTTCTTGTAAAGCACCATGGACATTGATGGTGCTATAGAAATAAAATGCAGGAACGCTGTATTTTTTTAACTGAACTGTCATTTAAATGTTTTTAAAAACTTTTGTTGTGTGCATTGGCCATATCACGAGAAGACATGACTCACGAGAAAAGACAATAATTTTTGGTAAGGTAGAAGAGGCAGGAGGAAAAGAGGAAGACCGCATTGTAGACGGATGGACTCCATCAAGGAAGCCACAAAGGCTGCTGCCCTGAGCCTGCAAGACCCGAGCAGGACTGTTCAGGAGAGGGGGACCTGGAGGTCTCTCATTCATGAGGTGGCCATGGGTCGAAGTCGACTTGACAGCAGTTAACAGCATAATAGTCTTGTTGTTTAAATGTCTGTATGTCACCTTGGATCCTGTCTAAGGTGGGATATAAATCAAACAAAAACCAACCAGCCAACCCACCCTTCAGCCAAAAGGGCTCTCAGAGCAGCTTGCATTTATGCCTCCCCCCCCCACTCCCACTTACCTGGGGAGGTGTCCCGCAGGAGGACAGTGCAACGCTTGACCAGCAGGGCGAACATGGAGAGCCCCAGCGCCGTGGCCTGTTCCTGGATCACCGAACGGCAGTCTTCTGAGAGGCACTCTATGGGGAGAAGCAGGGAAATGGTGACCCCTTGCCAGGGCCAGGAGGAGCAGGTGGGGCCCTGGGAGACCACCCTCCCCAAAGCGACCTCTCTGTTCTGGGAGATTGGGGTGGGGGTGGGAGTGATGGGGGCAACTCCCACCCTCCCAGGGCTGACCCCCTCCCTCTATTTACATCCCACCTTTCTCCCAGACGGGGACGCTAACTGCCTCACAAAAAAGCAGAAAAAATTGCAATAGAAACACGTAAAAGTTAAAAACCTGCAGAAATCACAACAATATTAAGTAACAATAGAACTAAAACCATTTCAAATCTGACCTTTGAACCATGATTTAAAATAGCACGGAAACATTAAAAAGCCCCTTTCTTGTTAAAAATGAATTCCCAATTGCTTGGTGGAAAAGAAGGGTTCTTCTAGTAGCTGGGAGAAGGTGGAAGGGAAATAAATCTTTCTGGGGCCCTTAAGCAAACTGGCCAGACTTTGGGGTTGCCCCCAAACACACACTGGTCTTTCTTGTCTCTCCTGAGGACACATTAGTGGATTTTTCAAGGAAGCACACATTGGTTGGTGGACCAGGGAAGAACTGAGAAGAACAATGCAAACCCAGAGGTTGGAAAAGTTCCTTTTCAGGGGGCCTGTGACTTCCCAGTCCCCTTCCTGTAGCCTGCAATGCTGGGTTACGAAGTCACAGAACAAAAAAAGGGAGAAGGCCACGGAGGAGAAAACCACAGCAGCACAGCAGCCACCGTTAAGTAAGACTCCTGTCCAATAAATGGGCTGGGCTGGGAAGTCCACAGAACTCTCCCCCAAAGGACATCAGCTGCCCCTCGCAGGACAGGCTGGGCCAGCCCAGAGAGAAAGGGATGGAGATGGTCACAACTACCCCTTCTCCATCCCCCATGGCTGCCCAAACAGCCCTGAGCCAGTTGACTGTAAAGTAAACAGCGGGACTGATCACATTGGACCTGGCGCAGATCTATGTCACGGGCCACATCTGTAGGCCGCATCCATGGGAGAGCCAGCCAGGGCATAGGTGGTCACTGGAAAGCACAAAAAACCCACTGCGGATTGGCGAGATCTCACCGGGCACCCCGACAGTCAGGGTGGGTAATGCCTTTGGCCTTCCAGGTGTTTAGGACTACACCTCCCACAACCCCATGCTGGCTGGAGCAGATGGAAGCTGTATAACCTGGAGCAGCGGTGGGCAAAGTATACCTGGCGGGCTGCATGTGGCCCATGGGACCCCCAAGTGTGGCAACCCCCCCCCAAATTTCCTTTACAAATTTTGTGGCCGATTTTCTGATGATTTTTCATCTCAAAACTAGCCAAAAGCACTAAAAACTGCCCACATCCCACCCACCAAAAATGTTATTCCAAGCCTGTCTTTGCAGCAACGTGGGCAAACACTCTATTCCTCCTCCACCTCTTCGCCCCTTCCTCTAACACACGTGCGCCTGCTGAGATTCTAAGGAAAACTCAGCGCTGAGCTCAAGTTCTACCGATCCGGCCTTTCTGCACATGTGCAGCAGAACAGCGGGACACACACAGAGCCCTGCAGGGTGGCAACGCAACAGCATTGGCGTTCATTTTGATACTGTTTCGCGGCACATAAGAGAAAGCTCTCCTTGTTTTGCTAAGTGATTCTCAGTCTGGCGTTTAAATTTTCCCACGCCTACGGACCGGAGGGGAAAAGCCGGGCTTGGAGGGCTCCCTGCACACAAACGAGGTTTTCAAGCGAGAGCACAGAGGTGGTTTTGTGGAGCAGGTCCTCCTTGATCACGGGGCTTGGGGATGCTTTCATGGATGTCCCCAGCACTGCGAAGGGTACCTGACCCCACCCAACTCGTGGGCAAGAAGCTGGGCGTGACTGGCACTGTGGCCAGGCAGAGGCGCTTCCTCTAGGAGGCCCCCTTCCGGCACCTTCTGCCAAGTTCCATGGGGTGCAAGGGGAGGCAAAGACCCAGGAGAGACTAGCAAAGGCCTTTCATGCTAGGTGGAGGGTGCCGAGGGGTCTCTCCCCTCCCTGCGCCAGGCCCTGCCCGCCGTCCTGAGCCTCTGGCGCTGTTCCGGCTTCCGTCCGTCTACCTGGGCTCCCGCTCCTGGCCCGGAGACGATACTGGTTTCCCAGAGAACATAATATTCATGGAAAACATAAACCAACTGTCGTCAAAAGTTGTTGGGTCTCAGGAAATGGAGCGGCCAGGAGAAGGCTGCCATGTGGCCGGATGTTATGCGTTTCTAATTAGCGCTATACATCTTTCAGCGGCAGCCCAGCATCCTTCTGCTGGGAAAGGGAGAGCGCTGCCCTTGTTATTGGAACTGTCAAGGAGTGCTTAAGCAGATAATCTCCAGGAAAAAGTGATAAACATGCTCACAGACAGACAGACAGACAGACACAGAGCCTTGCCGGCCAGGGTGTGCTGAACACCAGGGCCAGGAACCTCCTAGAGGGCAGCCCAGCCAGGCTGACCACAGGAAGTGAGAGAGGACAAGGCAAAGGCCACGGGGAGGGCACTGTCCAACTCTGGAGGAAGGAAGGCCTGGGAAAGCGGGGCCGGGAGAGGGGTAGATACAGAGATGCCAACACCAACATCAGCTCCCCCCCCGCCACCATTGCCCTGCCCCGAAACCTTGGCCGAACGGGATGGGAAGAGACACATTACGGAAGAAGCCGCTGTTCTTGGCGGGAGCAGCACAGCGGACCTCAGGACAACAAGGCAGGATTTCGATCCGCCAGGTGGGCGAAGAGCCAGGCCACGGGCCCCCCAAATGCAGAGCAGAGCTACACAGCCAGGGCCACGTTGGAAGGAAGAGACACCTGGGCAGGAGGAGCTGGCAAAGAAACCCACCGTGGCTCAGCATGGACTTGCAAGGAGATCTGGCAGAGGGCTAGGGGGCCACCTCACATAATTCTTCACTCACAGAACTGTAGGAGCAGGAAGGGGTTCCCAAAGGCCATCTAGCCCAACTCCCTGCCAACAGCACAGGAAACCCCAACAGGCAGCCATCACCCTCTGTTTAAAAGCCACCAGTGAAGTGGGGAGCAGCCCATCCTGTTTTTTCTGAGGGAGTCGATGCCACCGCAGAGCAGCTCTTCGCGCCAGGAAATTCTTCCTCACACTGAGGAGAAATCTCATTTGAAACTCAGAAAGCGACGTCCACCTGTGTGTGTGTGTGTGTGCACGTGCGTGCCAGCCTTCAAGTCGCCTGTGACCTATGGCGACCCCATGGATTTCAGAAGGTTTTCGTAGGCAGGGAATCCTCAGAGGGGGCTTGGCCAGGTCCTTCCTCTGAAATAGAGCCAACAGCAGCTGGGATTCGTTGGTGGTCTTTCTGAGCTTGGGGAAGGTTCTTCTTTTTGGACTGCCACTCCCAGAATCTGGGCTGGCTGGGGGATTCTGGGAGTGACAGTCCAAAACAGACAACACCTTTTCCCATGCTCTGGAAGTTCATTTATGGCAACCCCATGCATTTCATAGGCAAGGAATCCTCAGGGGTGGTTTTTGCCAGTTCCTTCCTCTGAAATAGAGCCAACAGCACCTGGGATTCCTTGGCAGTCTCCCGTCCAAGTCCTAACCAAGTCTGGCCCCGCTTAGCTTCCCAGATGAGACCCTTGAGGGTATTTAGAGCCCATGACCTTCATCTAGGCCTTGCAAACAGACAAAGGCTAGAAAGGAGGGAGGGGTGGGCTGACAGCTGGTTGTCTGAAGATCCAAAGGCAGTGGCTCCCTACTCCGGGGAGAAACCAAGAGAGAAAGAGACAGACAGAGGTATCTCTCCAGACATGGAGGCGGTGCAGACAGAGGAGGTCATCCTAGCCACCTCATCTCCTGATGCCTCACTGACCGCCTCAGAGCAGCTGGGGAAGGCTGGGTGGGAGACAGCGGAGTTCCCCCTACCTCTTCCTACCAGCTGGCTGGCAAGCTTGGAGGTGACCACAGCTAGCCAGTGACTCCTTCCTTCCTTCCTTCCCTCCCCAGTTGACACCACCTGGAGTCAAAATGCCCTTGCTGCTCCTCCTGCGGCCTCTTCCCTTATCGGGGCTCAGAGACGCCCAGGAGTTTTTGCCTCGTGAGTCACTCCCAGCCAGACAGGCTTGGCACCACAGCAATACCCCCTCCCCACCAACAAGCCCTCCAGACCTGCCCCATGGCTGGCCTTCCTGCAGGAAGTGGGCAAGAGAGGAGAAATGTGTGTGTGTGTGTGGAGGGTGGGTGGGATGGGTGAGGGCTGGTGGTGTCTGTTGCTGCTAAATCCTCCCCTCCCACCCCAGACTCACCATGCTAGGAAGAGGAGGGGAAGAGGCCAGTAAGTCAGCCAGACAGGAATGAGAGATGATGGGGGGGGGGCTGCTCCCAAATGGCTGACTACAGCCCAAAGCTTAGCTGGTCCTCTGTGCCAACCGCATTGATGTGAGGCGAAGGGCAAGATGGAACCTTTCCATCCAGAGCTGCCAGAGGAGAGAGATGAAGGAAGAAGAGGTGAGAAAGAGTGGGGGACAGTTGGAGGCAGAAAAATGGACAGTCAGACAGATAGATAAGGAAGAAGAGGACCCAACCCCGGCACCTCACTCCCATCCAAGTGGACAGGGTCTTTCTTAAGCTCATCTTTAAATTTTAGAACTGATACCACGTGAAAGATGGAGATAGCATTTATTTATTTATTTATTTTGCTGTTTCAGAGACTAGAATATGAACCAATGGATTCAAATTAAGAGAAAAGAGATTCCTCCTAACTATTAGGAAGAACTTCTTGATTGCAAGAGCTGCTCAACAGTGGAACGGGGCTGCCTTGGAGCATGGGGTAGACTCTCCTTTCTTGGAGGTCTTTACATAGAGGCTGGGTGGGCTTCTCTCAGAAGTGCTTTAGTTATGTATTCCTGCATGACACCAGGTTGGACTAGATGGCTCCTGAAGCCTCTTCCAACCCTATGATTTTGGGATTCATCTCCCCCAGCCAGGAGGAGTACAAATTCACTTCATTTACAGAGACGGAACGGCAGAAGTCTCCGCAGTTGGCTAGGAGCAGCACACGCCAGCGCTGGTGGCCCAGGCCTACAAACGTACCCCCTTCTAAGGTATTCTGATCAGAAGGTCCTCATCAGGTAGATCCCGCCTCCCAAATGCCCACAGCAAGGCCTGCTGGGCGGTGTCCCTGACCACAGGGAACGTGCAGCCTGAGACCAAACCTAACTCTTTCCTGCTCCCTTCCCCATTATTCTGATTTATGCACGGTTAAAACTGGACCACATCGAAGTGCCCAAAGGTTTTTGACTGGCAGGTAGAAGTAAAATACATATGAGGAGGGGCAAATTTGTTGGGTTTTTAAAATACTTGAGATTTGGTGACCTCAGTAGCAGAGTTAAAACTGCGCTTGGCAAAAGTCAGGACAATGGTTGTTATCTAGACAGAATTGTCGTCTGGCCCATGGAATTTTCCTCCAGCAGATGGACTGCTGAGTGAAATCCAAAAGTGGAGGCAACTTCTGAGACTGAAATGGCTATATGCCATTCACTGCCAAGGATCGCCAAGGGGCTACCAGCCATCCTGGTGACGGGGAGGAACAGAGGAGAGACCTCCAGACGTGGGGCCCACACAGTCCCAGGCTGGCATCACCATTCTTCTGCACAACTTTCTGTAGCCCCAAGGCCGGCCCTGAGCACCTCATACATGGTCAAGGTATCTGTGCCTGTGAATCTTACATGCGGGGGGGGGGGAGAGCTGTGGCTGTGTAGACCCCCCCAACCCCTCTTTTGCAAAGCGCTCTTTGGGAAGGGGGAGGACAGAAGAAGAGAGAACAGCAAGGTAGGCCTGCTCTGGAAAGCGGGAGAAGGGCAAGGCTGGAGTGGGGCTCTCCCCATGGAAGCCATTAGATACTCAACACTTCATTTATTCCTCCCACCCCACCCCCCACCCGGGGAGCGCGAGCCCCGGGCTCCAGGAGAGGAGGCTCTCCTCTGACGTAACCAGGAAGCAGCTGCAAAATTAAGGAATCCCTCCTGACATCATAAAAAGGGTCGATGGTTTACAGGGGAAAGTATAAAAATTAATGACCTATTCCCAGCCGATGCCGCAGGCCCTGCCCGGGACTCGCACAGGAAGCTGCGCCGCGCAAGGGCCCCGCTGTCTTGCTCCACGGCCTGGCCCGGGGTCCAGAGCTCCATGCCTGTCAGTCTGCCTCTGCGTCCCACCCTCTTTCGGCCGGGAGAGCTCCCTGAGGACGCCGGCTCCAGGACACAACACACACACACACACACACACCAGCCAAGGCTTGCTTTCCCCTGGAAACGGAAAAGGGCGCCGCAGCTAAAATTAACTCAGCCTTTTCCCGGAAGTATCGGTGGAAAGAGGCTCCCATTTTTAGAACATGTTATTCTCAGAAATTTCCTGAAAAGGCCGCTAAAGCCCAAACATGCTGAGAAGTCATTTCCACGTGCTGGGTTACGGCGGGCAGGGGGAAGTCGAGAGACAATGGTGCCAACAAAGCCCAAACGGATGGCTCCACGGCCCGTCTCCCCAGCGGCGCTACTGAGCAGCGGATCTGGCATGGGCAAAAGACGCAGGCGAAGCTGGCCGCAGAGGCCTCCTCCTGTGCCAACGGCCCCCCGCAAGGGAGCCTGAGAGGGTCAGCCCTCCCAAAACAGGGGAAGAACCAGGATTCTGCCCCAGCCCTTACAACACTCCTTTCCCTTCCATTAACTCATGCGTTTTTAAAGGGCCTCCTTCAGCACTGGGCGCCCAAGAATTACCAGCTAGATAAGCACTACCAACACCATGTGTGTGCATTTGCCCGGACTGCCTTCCCAGTGGGAAGGGAAGGTGCCATCTCAGGAGCCTGGCTTCTGCTCTCTCCCTGCTGGGGTCCCCCTTTGCCGCTGGGTCACGGGGTGGGGGGCATCCACAGCTGGAAGGAGCCAGAGCCCAGGTCACCATCTGTCAGCAGGGACAGTGGCCATTGGTGCTCACATTCCTGCCATGGCAACTGGGTCGGGCTTCTCCGGTGGCCCGACCAGGAAGCGTGGGCAGTTGTGCAAAAGAGGGCATCCCAGCAGGGTTGGCTTGTGACCTGGCTGCTGGAATTGCCTTCTACCTAACCGGAAAAAGGACAGGAGCCCTCCCCAGTTTTCCCTTGGCCGGCCGTAAGTGGCGACACAGGAATGGATAGGGAGTTTCCTCAGAGACGTCGCTGCCATTGCCCATCTGGCTGGGCAAGAGCCCAGTGGAAGGAAACCTCCATCACGGAGCTGAAGGAAAGCAGCGCTGCCTCTTTCACAGGCCTCAAGGCCCTTCTTTGTTTCTTCCCAGAAGGCTTTGCCACCCTGCCAACCTCTAAGCAGATGGAAGAAGGCAAGGGATGTGCCCGCTCTAGTCTCCCTCTCTGCCAGAAAGGAAGTGGGAAATCCACACCCGTTGAACTCTATACACACATCCACCTAGTCCAAGCTGGGGGGGGGGAGGGCTGACAGGTTGGACTGCAACCCCCATCATCCCCCAGCCAGCATGGCCTTGGGCCTCTTGGTGGGAGAAAGGCAGAGTACAAATAGAATAAATAAATTTTTTTTTTAGCTTTTTAAAATCATTCTTATTTTTCACTGGATTGGCTTTACTGTACGGCTGCCCTGAGATATAAAACCAGTTAGGTAAAAATATCATTGAGATAAATGACGACCATGACGCTCAAGTCTGCTGAATTACGCAAAGCAAGAAATCGCAGACCTAAGCCAAGTTTACGTAACCTATTTTGTTGCCGCCACCGCTGCCGCCTCCCCCCCCGGCCCACTTCTCAGGTTTTTCTTGGAATAGAAACTGGATTACCTGGGAATATTTTCAGTGTACCGTTGGTGCAGGAAATCTCTGCTTTTTAACCTGGCAGCAGAAACAGCTTTCTGCAGCATCTTTTGAAGAACGGGAGTGTAGCCTGGCACTCAGTAGTGGGGGGGGGGGGCTACCGCCCTACAGCGGCATCCGCTTTTTGGGGAGGGCAGGCCATAGCAGAGAAGCCATGGCCCCCGGAAGGCCAGCCAGCCGCTGGGCTTGCTGTTTGCTGCTGCCTTTCCTGGCAGGCTCGGGAAGGCAATTCCAAGCCTGGGCTTCAATTTCAACTTTGACCGGGAGCTCCGAGCCTCGCGCTCCAGTCCACGGCCGAATAAAATATTTTTTCATAAATTTAACGCCAGCATGTCTGTGTTTGGAAACTCTGAAAGCCCATGTTGTATGGTTTACTGCGCTGGAAAAGGTGCCAGCAGAGTTTCAAAGGAAGGGAAGTGTATAACTGTTTCCTTTCAAAATGCTTTTTTTTTTCTCCAATGGGATCCATTGAGTGGGGGGAAAAAGGGCTGGAACTAACTAAAACATTATTAAAAACTGTTACGAAGAGAGAAACAGAGAGATGGAAAAAGATAGACTGAAAAGTGTGTGTGTGTGTGTGTAAGGGGGAGAAGACACCCTGTGAGGAACTGAAGAGGAGGATGTGGTGAGGAAGGGGACATGGCAGAGAGGCGGGAGGAGAGAAGAGGGCGGTCTTTTTGTTGGCAGAGGCCACATGTGGTTTCGCCTCAAGGCAGATTCACAGGCTGGAGCTCCAGCACGGGGAGTGGGACCATGCCCTCAAGGGGTGCAGTACCCTTGACCCTTCGCTCCTTGTATATGAGGACCAAGAGAACCCTAGAGTCTTAGACTTGGAAGGGATCCCCAAGGGCAATCTAGCCCAACCCCTTCCCATAGAGAAAGGCACAACCACAGTGCTTCCAAGAGATGCCCACCCAGCCTCTGTTTCAAAGACCTCCAAATGAGGAGGGTCCACCAACCTCCGAGGGAGTCCAAATTCTACTCTGACAGCTCTTAAAATTAAGATGTTCTTAACGCTGAGTCAGAATTTCCTCGCAACACCAGATAGTTCAAGATGTCTGTATCTTAACATCTCTCAGTCCACCTTCTCCATTTCTTCCCAGAAGGCTTTGCCACTCTGCCAACCTCCGAGCAGATGACAGAAGGCAAGAGACTTGTCTTCTCCAAGCCAGATGTACCCAAATCCTTCAACTGTAAAACTTGGAAGGGACTCCCAAGGGCCATCCAGTCCAACCTTTTGTTATGCAGGAAGACACAACCACAGGACTCCCAAGAGATGCCCACCCAACCTCATAATTAATGGTAGTTTCCTATTCTTCTACTGTATTCTCCCCATGTTCCATGCCCTACAGGGTTTGGGGAGGAATTATTCTGTGAAGAAAAAGATTTTTCTGCACAGAAAACCCACTGGGGAAGGGGAGGTTTGGTGCAACCCCCCCCCCCCGTGTTTTTCACTTTCCACAGAATAAGTGCATTGCAACACTTTGGGACATCAACCAGGGCAAATCGGCACAAAATACTCACTGGTCTTTTATTCTTACCAACAGGGTTTCCCAACTGTCTGGAAATCTTTCTTTCTTTTCTTTTTTTTTTTTTTTTTGGCCTGGGAACAAATAATTACAAATAATCTTTCCATCCCTGGTATCCACAAACCTTCCCCTGCCTTTCTCCAAAAGTTTCTCCCCATCCCCACTTATTTCTTTTCCGCAGCAGGAAAAGCTCTCACAGGTCACAACCTCCTCTGCCAGGAGGGGATGCTAGGGCTGGCAACCTCCCAAGAGGGACGGACTCACGCTTTGCCTTGCCCAAAAACCTGAGCTTACAAAGGCTATCTTCTGGGGGGCACCTGAATCCCAAAGTCCCATCCCTGCGTCCCCAACTGAGGGATTCCCAGAGCTGTTGTTTTAAGAGGAAACTGTTTCAAGCCCTCAGTCCCTGCCTCAGTTCTGGGGCCGTGGATGGAATACCAGTCTTCCCCACTTAAACAACAAACCAAAATACTTCTTCGGAGTCAGAATCTTGCTCCAGAAGAGGTTGTGTTGGGCCACCTGTGGGAATATTTCTCACACACATACCCAGGTACTTGCTTCTTTGGTTTCTGATACAGGGGTTCCAGCATCACAGCCAGTCCCTCGCGGCGGGAAATTATGGTCTGCTCCATGTCCACGGACAGACTGGGCGTCTCAAGGCCGCCAAAGGTCATCACCCACGAGTTTTCAAGCTGATCAATAGTTTTTGGCAGCGATGAGGACTAGAAGGTTGCCTTCAGACTTGAAGAACCAAGGCTTCAAGTTAAAGGCTGATGAAGCCAAAGCTTGGGAAAGCTGGTTCTTTCGGACTGTGGCTGCTAGAACTGTAGGTTAGAGGGATTCTGGGAATTGTAGTCCCAAACCCTGACTTCTTTTGTTTCAAGCTCTGGCTTGGGCTTGCAGCTGTGGACTGCTGTGTATTCCTGCACAGGAGGGGGCTGGAGCGGACGGCCCCTGCAGGCCCTTCCAACTGAAGGCTTCCATGAATGCCCGCTGCCCAGGCCTTCCGAGGCCAACTCTGGGAGGCTTTCTTAGCCAGCCACATTCTCCAGACCTCTTTTCTCTTCTTCCCTTACAAAAAATAAAGAGCCGTCCTCTCTCAAATGGGTGGGTGGAGAGCTGAACACAGGGTGTCCACAGCAAAAGCTGTGGAGAGAAATAGTCGAAGCACTGACTTCCCAAGCCTTTATGAGTGGCGCCCTGTTATGGCAGCCAGGTGTTGTCTTTCTTGGCCATCCCGAGGAGCCGAGAACTCAAACTGCAAAGCCAAGTTTCCAGTCCTCATGGAAGAGAGGATGGAACTCAATGGCACGTGCCTGAGGAGAGGATGCGGTGGCTTCAGCTCCCGCCCCCGTTGGAGGCCCCAGAACCCGATGGCAGCCTGGCCAAGAGGCGGGTGGGGGTCCGCAATGCTCTTCTCCCCAGCCCCCTGGTTCTTGGGGGTGCCTCTCAACTGCAGGCTGCAGCGCACATGTGCAGGGATGAGGGGGAAAAATAAACAGACAGACAAAAGAATGAAGAGGCACTGCCAATTCCAATCGAGCGGGGTTTCGTTTAAATGCTTATCAAGCTGAGAAAGAGCAGAGTTCTTGGAAAACAGCGCTTCCTTTCTTCCCATGCCAGCCTCAGACACCCTCAAGGACGGGTACGGGCCAGGCACAGCGGCAGGCGGGCAGGCAGCTTGCCCTGCCTGCTTCAGCAAACTCAACAGAGGGTAAAAAATACAGATACATATACACAGAGAAAGAGAGAATGTAAAATGGGAAGCGCATGCACCACAGGGAGATTTTATTGTGATTCATCTCAGATCTGGCTGTGTCCAGCCTGCCAAATTACCCACCAACACTTGGTGCTCATAAACAACCCCACGTTCTTTCCTTTTCTTAACAAGCCCCAATCAAGTCTTTGGCCCAAAGGGTTCGACAATACCTCTGCTCCTTCGCAGGCAGCCACCCTGGGCACCGGGAGAGTGGCTGCAAGGCAGTGAGTCGTCAGTAGCCAGCTACCAGCTTGGCAGGCCAGGCAACTCTGGCCCACCTTTCGTGGTGGCCCATCCTGCAGTGTGTTTTCCTGACCCCTCCTCTGATGCAACTTAGGAGGGGATGCTGAGCTGGGGCAGATGTAGCTGCCCACAGCAAATTCCCCCCCCCGAAAAGCCTTCCAAAAGCTTCTGGCAGCAATCACGCCAGAGGGAGTGCGGAGAGAGGGGAGGGACTCAGCATGAATCGTGGTGCAAACATCCTCAGCTGGGAACAGAGCTGGGAAAACTTGCTTTTTTGGACTATAGCTCCCAGAATCCCCCAGCCAGGAAAATCGTTTTGGTTTTTCTGGACTGGAAGCAGAGTTTAGATCAACTAACCTACAGAACCCCCCGGTTCACCATGAGAAGATCTGGAAAAACTGCTTTTTTGGACTGCATGGCTGTGGGATTCTGGGAGCTGCAGTCCAAAAGAAGGTGGCTCTCTCAGCCCCCTTGGAGGCTGCTGCCAACCACACAGGCGTCCTTGGGATCAGATCTCTAAAAAAGGAGGGCACACACACACATAGCCGTGTTGCTCTCCTGTCCCCCCAACACCAGCATCACCCCCCCCATGTTGCTGCAATCTGTGGGCCCCTGCTTCCCTGAGGCAGCATGGATTCTTGACAGGGACTCCTTTCATTTGCAAGCTAACTGGCTCCCTCTCTGAGTGGATGGTGAGAGCTAACAGAAAGGGCCACCCTGAACCATGAAGGGTGGCCATCCTCTCTGCTCCCCCAGGGCACGCCATGCCCCCCCCCAACCACTACAGAGGGCCATAAAAAGAACATGGGCCATAGTTCTGAGCCCTGTTAATTCAGCCCCCCAAGACACAAATGCTCTTCTCTGGTGCCCTCAACACCCAACCCGACAATACTGTGGCTTCATATTTTGATGGGGGTGGTGCGCGAAGGAAGAAGAACACTCCTTTTAAAAACCTCTCTTTTTTTTTACAGTGGTCAGGGAGGAGGGAAGACTCCAAAACAAAAACAACAGAAAAAATAATAATAATCTAAAACCCGCTGGCTGATAAAAGGAAGCGAGGGAGACGCGAACAATTGAAAACTACCTAAAAGCTCGGGAGAGGTTTATTTTATTAGTTCTTAATAAATATCTTGCAGATTTCCTGCAGGAAATACACCAGATCACATGTAGAATAGTTTGATACTGATGTCAACGGCATCAACATATGAAATCTATTAGGGGCGAAGCCACAGCAGGGCGATCAGTGTGTAGGAAAGCTGCACGGCACCGAGGCGAAAAAGGCAGAGAGAGAGTGAGAGCAAAGCGTGGGGAGGCGGGGGGGGGGAATCTCACGGCCCTTCCAAATTCTTCGAGAGGTAAAAAAGTCAGCCAAGACACAGAGAGAGAAAGAGAGAGAGAAAGAGAGAGAAAATGGGGGGGGGGGTAAAGAAAGGGGGAAAAAATCCCACATCCTGCTTTGGTCTGCCAGCAATCTAAAGTGCCCAGAGATTAATTCTATGTCTGGCTTCGAAATGTGACTTTAAAGCATTTCAGGGATGGGGGAAAGGACTGGGGAAGGCTGTGTTGGGGGGGGGCAGGCTAACTGGGGCTGGCCCAGTGCCACCAACTCTTCCATCCCGCCCCCCCCACACCCCGGCCATGTTTCAATGTAGACAGCAGTAAACCCCAGCAGACGCAGCCCGCTCCTCACACCACAGCCCGCTGCCAGGGACTCGCAGCCTCGGCAGCTGCAGCGCGTCTCGCTCGGCAAGCCCAGATGGGCCCCGAGAGAGTGTGTGCATGCAGGGCTTCCGCTCTGCCGCAGCTTTGGGGGAGAGGAAAGAGGCGGGTGGGCAGCCCTGCTTTGGCCCTGGCCTGGGAGGCCTGTGACCCACCCTCTTCTCCCACTTTTTCACATTGGGACAGTCTCCTCTGTCCGGAGGCTGACAGGAGCCCAGCTACGCCTTGGTTCAGAGCTTGGGAAAGTTGTATCAAACTTTTTAAAAAAACCACAATTCCCAGAATCCCCCAGCCAGCACTGGCTGAAGGATTCTGGGAATTGTGGTCCAAAAAAGCCCCCAAACCTTTCCAAGCTGCAGCTTCATTTATCAATAAAAATAATTTCAATCTCAGCTTGTGGTCCACAAACAGGCCCCAAACTTTTCCAAGCCGCAGCTTCATTTATTAATAAAACTAATTCTACCCCCCGACTTGTGTCCTTCATGGGATCTCAAGGTATCACAGGAGTAAAAACAATTTAAGCCAATTTAAACCAATTATAAACAATAAAAATAAACATAAAAGAGACTGAAGGCATTTTAGAGAATTTGATCGGTTAAAGAGGATGGGTTTTTTTTTTAAATAAATCACTTAGGCCCCAAAGGTTTTGTTCATGACGATCTTTCCCGCCTCCCTTGGCACCTGCCCCCTCTCTCCAATCTCCAGGTTTATCTTGCTTTAAAAAAATATCAGGAAATGTCAGCAAAGAGGACCCTCAAAATGACAATCAGCTTGGGCTTTGAAGCCTCGGCCACTATAGGCCTGATTCTGGCTCAAAGGAATGGCTATCATGCGGTGTGTGTGTGTGTGTGTAGGGGGAGTCTTGGGGTTCCATACTCCAGACTCCGTCAGATGACAACAGGTGAGCTCACCCTGACATCCACAGGCCTGCTGAGGGAGGGGGCTGCCTCAAACCTTTGGCGGACAAATGTTTTCTTCTGTTTGGTTTCCTCTGACGCAGGTGTGGGTGTGCGCTACCTGGTTCCGTGGATCACCTGTGACCTGACACGATGGCGTTCTGCTGAATCCCAAGACTTCCCACCCTCTCCACAGAATAACAGCCACTCCCTTGTGCTAAGATTTCCAAAGACGGAACCAATACACAGGCAGTGAGGGAAGCTCAAAAATGTGGAAAGAGTGGTCAGTTGTCAAGAGCTCTCGTGGGGCCCTGTGTGTGTGTATGTGCGCTGTCCTGTCATCCACCCACCCAAGATGTTCTATTTTAACTTATTTAACGTATTTTAACTTCAATCTTCTGCTAGGAGAAAGGTGGGATATAAATTAACAAATTTAATGCTCGGAGTGCTAGGTGGTGGAAGCCTTGTAGAACTGATTATATACCTTGGGGCCTAAGATTTCCACGTAAGCCACACAAGGGGCTGATTTTAAAAGCCCACCAAACTTGACCCTACGGCAGAGTCCTGGGGCTGAGAGAACTGGACACCTTTGCAAACAGCTCTCTGGCTCTGAGAGGTGCTGTACAACTAGCACACCAAGGCAGGGGCAAAAAGGTGTGTGAAGGAATTCACTCTCCCTCCACCTCGGGGCTGTGATGCAAAGGGCCCTGATCACCAGCCCCCATTGGGCAGGAAGGGGGTGCTATGCAGGGGTCCCACCCAGGAAAGGGGCTCTTCCTTCCCATGCAACAGCTTTTTCTTCCTGCTAAAGAGCCACATTTGGATGCTGCAAAGGCTGCATGTGAAGGGGGGGTTGCATGATGCCCACCCATATCAAAGCAGGTTTTTTTGAAGTTACACCCATGGACACACATGCAAACAGTGAGTGACAAACAAAGCCTCTTCCTCTACCAACCTGACACCTTCTAGTTGTGCCGGACTACACATCCCATCACCTCTGTGGGCTGGGGATGATGGGAACCACAGTCCAGCACGTCTGGAAAAGGCTGGGTTGTGGAGGGGTGGTGTTGAGGAAGGAGGCTGTTCCGCAGACAGGCCACAAACCCAAGGACAGTGAGATGGAGTACCACTATGGCTGGGGGATCTCAGCCTCCCGCCCTGATGGGAAGGCCCTAATCAAAGACCAGAGTGCCAACCCAGTGGAAGCGTCGGTAAGGAGCTGTGGGTAGAAGCATGGGGGGAGGGGGGGAGGAAGAGGAGAAACGGTCCCGGGGGTGGCCTACGAACATCCTACAGTGATTTATACAAAACTATAATCCAATAATAGGGTAAAGCAGAACAGTGTGTCTGAGATGGGTTTGATTCCAGAAATTATAAAACAAATTATTAAAGAGAGAGAAAGGGGGGGGGGGAAGACCCACAGAGTCAGATTTGAATAAATTGGGCACAGATGGGAGGGGAAAGCGGAGTGGGTAGGGGGGGCTTTTGCTAACCTCCCCACCACCACCACCATGATGCCCTGCCACAAGGCACGGCTTCAATTAGCTCACTTGCAAACCAGAACTCAATTCTCCCCTTTCCCCAAAGAGAAAAGAAATATACGCAACATTCTTGGCGCATCTGTGGCCAGGATACAGGGACCCACCGCCTCTTTTGCCAAGTGGATGTGCAGATGGCTACCAAACAGCCCCACACAGCCACCCTGGGGGCAAGGTTTCACACTCAGCAGCCTCATGTTACAGGACAAGGAAGGAGCCGACAGACACCTCCTCCTGGGGAGAGGAAGCTGAGCGGCCAAAGGACACGGCTCCTTGTGGCAGTGCAGGGAAGGCAGTCACTCCCCAACCAACAGACTTGGCGCGGACAACCAAAGAGAGCCTCCTCCAGGAGGATGCTGAGGCCCAAGACACAAAGCAAGGAGCCAGGACGCAGGACTCCCGGAGGCTGGGCTGACAGGTCTTTCTCAAAGGCACTCACCAGGGAAGGGAGGCCCACAGATCTGGCCTGCCAGGAAGGATCCACTGGCAGCTCTTGCCAGGGCCAGTCTTGCTAACCTCCCCATCTCCCTCCCACCCCTATTAAGGCGACAGAGGAGGGGGGGTACAGCCTGCCCACTTCACAAATGCAAAAGGGGTCCGGCTCAACCCCTGGTGGGGCTGCTGGGCGAATGCAAAGGAAGCACTGCCTTAACGAGAACACCAGCCTCCCCAAACTTGGTGCCACCCTCCAGATGTGTAGCACTGCAATGCCCAGAATCCCTGAACTGGCCAATGTGTTGGAAAACAAGTCCCAGAATCTGGGATTCTGGCTGGCTGGTGGTGGGGAGAAGATCTGGGGAGATCCCAGAGGGCACCAAGGTCTGACATGTTAGAAAGAAAGCCTGTGGATTCCTTGGTGGATTTTGCCCTGTCTCAAGTCGTCTACTGGGGGGCATGTTATCAGCTGCAGCCCCTGCCCCCCATTATATTGGACTGGCCTAAAAACACAGCAAGGAGGGTGGGCGGAGGATACCCTTCCTTAGACTGATGGCACACCAGCCACTTAGGCTTTCCAGAAGCCCACAAGCTCCTTACCTGAAGAGACCCAGAAACATCCTCAAAGAAGGAAGGGGGTCTCTCATGAGCCCGACAATGACATGACACGTGCCTCCTTCCTCCCCTGAGCTTCAGAGCCTGTCTCAAGGACTGTGTTTTTGGGAGTGTGGGCTGGGCAAAAAACCCACCAGCAAAAGGTGGGGGCAGCCCCTGAGGCCTGGCAAAGCTGGAGTGTGCCAACCTGGGCAGGGTGGGGCTGGGCTTGGCAGGGTCTTTCCCGGCTCGCCTGGTTGCCCTGGACTGCTCTGGGCCTTGCTTGCAGACTGACCAACGCACCCACCCACCCACCTTTGCCCTTTGGGGCCACCGCAGTACCTTTGGGTTGGGAGTTGTAGACGGCAAACATGTTGATGGCCATGAGCTGCAGCATGCGGGTGCTCCCGATGGGCGGAGGGCTGTGCTCCAGCAGCGCCTGGAACTGGCTGAGGACCTTGGCCACCACAGCTGGGAATGTCTCCATCCTGGAGAGGGAGAGACGACCCGTCAGTACCTGAGCCAAGCTGACTGAGGGCCAGCAAGCTGCCTCTGGTCAGGGAAGCGTGAAGAGGCCACCTTGGGCACGCCAGGCCAGGGCAGCCATCTCCCCCCGCCCCCAGGACCTGGAGATATTCGCCTATCCCTCCCGCCTTCCAAAAGGAGACACCACTGAGAACTGAACCCAGGATCTTTGGCAGGGCAGGTACGGGCTCTGAGCTCATGGTCCCTCTTTGCCTCTCAAGGCAAATCTGAGAGGAAGAGCAGACATGGAGAAGAATGGCTCCTTACTCAAGAGTCCAATGGCTGGAGAGGTCACCTTAAAGGTCACATAGTCTGACCCCAATTGGTGCAGGGACCGCTGACCTTCCTCTGACAGAAGGGCTTTCCAGCCCTCATTGGAAGTGAGTTCTCAACTTCCTAAAGAAGGAGTGAGAATCCGGCAGCTCTCCAGATGTTGTTGGACTGCATGTCCCATCAGCCCAAACCAGCACAACCAGTGGGGAGGGGTGCTGGGGGCTACTGTGTCCCATGGCGCGCAGTAGAAAGTGCTGTTGCCTATATTCCATAAGAGGAGTCGAAGGGAAGGACAGGGCTACCCGGAAGCTCAAGTCCATAATCCATCAGTTCCGCTTTCCAAAACTCGAGTCCTTCTGTGTGTGTTGGGACCACAATTCCCAGAATCCCACAGCCAGCAAAGCTGGGAGTTGCGGCCCAACATGCACAGAAGGGCCACAGGGCAAACCTCCATTCAGAGGGGCATTGGACCGCAGAGACAGACAGCAGGGGTAAGCTTCACTTCCACTCTGCTGGGGTTCTTTCCACCAGCCAGACTCAATGGGGGCTAATTACTGCCCCCAATTAGCCATCTTATCTTCCATAGTTTTGGGTTCTTGTCCAGCAGGGACCGCCTCTCTGCAGCCCCTCTCCCCACCCTGCTGTCCTCCTTGCCGTCTCTACAGGCCTGGGATGCTGGCAGGCAGAGCCCAACCCCACCCTCTGGGGGCAAGCAGCAGGAGGAAGAGGAGGAGGCTGAGATCCGCCAGCTCCAGGCCACCCGTGCCCTCGTCTCCAAACACGAGCCCCAGTTGCTAACAATATTGGAATTCCAAAAAGGCTTCGTAATGCTGGAAAAATAAAACAAACATCCTGCAAGCCTTACCCAATCCTGGTAAACAGCTTCCCATGGGCATGGAGAAAACTCAGGACGAACCTTTTGTTCAGCTGCATGGGAAACAAAAAAACACACAAAAAAGTGGCGGTGGGGGGAGATGATGAAGAAGATGAGAAAACAATCCAAACTCTCTCTCCCTTTTCCTGTGAACGAGAGTCCCGAGTGATAGGATAACCTGGCCGGGGATGTGGGGGTGGGTACGGCAGATGGGAACCAAATGGCTGGTGCGCTGCCACAGGGGCCAAGGGCCGCCGATGGCTGGATGGATGGCCGGCTGATGGGGAGAGGCAGGCCGGGCCCACGGCACCCTCTGCTGGTGGATAGGGCCTGCTGCAGCCAGCGCACATCTGGCTGCCACCACCGTCACCCTGGCGAGGGTCTCAGCACCCCCAAAGATGGCCCAGTGTGCTTTTGTGGCTTGGTGGAAGGGATCGGAACCCAGGCCCAGATCAAGGGGAATCAAAGGTACTACCACTGCATTAAAAAAAAAAAGGAACTGAAGAAACAGAGTGAGGGTTGTGGAAGGAAAATGGGATAAAAACTCCTGGATTTTTAGGCTTGGGAAGACAGTGGACTGAAATCCTCACGTGCTTTGTGTTCTTCCTGTCTCTAAAGGTAACCCACCTCACAGGGTTGTTCAACGCACAAGACCAGAGGCTGGATTGGATGGCCATCTGTCGGGAATACTTTGATTAGGTATCCCTGCATGGCAGAATGGGGTTGGACTGGATGGCCCCTGGGGTCTCTTCCAAATCTATGATTCTACCACCCTCAGAAGGAAAGCATGGTAGAAAATGTATTTACTGGTTTATTTAAATATTTATATTTAGCAGAGATCTCCACCTGAGCAGTATCCTATGCACCCCAAGCTGGTAAGTCCTCCTGATGGGTTGGACAACTCCCATCACCCCCCCCCCAGCACACCAGATGATTGACGGGGGGACTGTGTTAGAAAAAGCTACAAGCTGCACATGAACTTTTTTCCAAGTAAAAGGGTCAGAGATCTCGTTCCAATGGTGGCTCCCCTCCTCATGGAACCAATCTCTGCTCCCAAGACCTGAGGAAGGAACTTCTCTCACACACTGCAAATGGGAAGCGGAATGCCTGGGGCCATAACTGTCACACCCTGAACAACACAGGAATAAGGTGGAAGAGAAAAATATGTGCATGTGTGTGTTGCAGGGCCTAAATCCCCTCAGGGCACCAGATCCCGTCTGATCTTGCGTGCTAAGCAGGGTCAGGTCTGGTTAGTACTGGGGTGGGAGACCACCAATGAATAGGCTACATTTCAGAGGAAGGCACTGGCAAAACCACCTCTGAGGATTCCTTGCCTAAGAAAACCCTCTGAAGAATTCACGGGGCCACCGTAAGTCAACAGGTGAATTGGAGGCACAGCACAGACAAGATCTGGCCTCGGTCCCTTTCCCCCAAATGCTGCAGGCTAGGTCTTCCAGAGCACAGGGAAAGGTGCCTTTTTGGACTGTCACTCCCAGGATCCCTCCAGCCAGATTCTGGGAGTGACTGTCCAAAAAGAAGAGCCTTCCCCAATCCTAGAAGGACCGCCAATGGATCTCAGGCGCTGCAGGCTCTATGTCTGAGGAAGGGTGAGGAGTCCTTGCTAAAGAAAACATAGGAAATGTATGGTCACCATAAGCTGACAGGCAACTCGCATGTGTGGTGTGTGTACATATATAAAATTAACTAAGCACCTGAGGTGGCTGAAGTGGGGGAGAAGGGGTGCAGAGGGGCCCAAGGAAAGCCACTCCATGCCTCCACCCCCCATCTCCGCTCTCTTCTCCTCCAAGCCAGTGGCTGCAGCAGAGACGCCAGCCGGCCGCACTCTGACACCGGCGTAACACCATGAGCTCATCTGCAACGGAGAGGCTATTGGGAAGGTTCAAGCCTCGGCCAGCAGAGACGGAGGCTCCTCTCCAAATGGCTCTCAGCACCGCCCCCCACCACTACCATGACTCACCTGGCAGCTGGGGCCCTGGGAACCTCCCGCTTCCCACAAGCCAGAAGAGGGAAACGGAGAAGGCTGCGGGGAGGGAAATGCCACCACCTGGGGGCACTTCCCCAAAGCAGAGGGGGGGGGCAAAGGAGGAAGCTGTATGGAGCAAGAGGGCTACTTGGTGTCCCCCACACCCGCCTATGTGGTTTCCCAGACAGCGTCTTTCGCTTTCATGCAAACACACGCACACTCACGTTTGCCCTCCCTACGACCCTGCGAGGAAGGTCACCGTTCTGGCACCCAATTCAACAGGTGGGGTTTGGGGCCTGGCCACGCTGCAACTTTCAAGGCAGTTTTAATTTTTTTTAAGATACAGTTTTTGTACTGCCCCTCCCTGAGTCCAAACCTCCTGGGAGGCTTTTGGCAGCATCCTCAAAACAAAACAAATGGAAAGAAATGTAAAATATGGGCTAACAACACACACACACACACACCAACAATGACAGTCAGACAGATAAGAGAGTTGAGGGCAGGAGTCAAAGGCAGCCTATGAAAACTTGGCAAAATGCACACACCATGTGCCAAATCTTGTGTCCAGGAACAAGGGAGCCCCCCCTTCACCACCACCCCAGGCAACACTGGAAAGCCAAAGGAACACCCAGGGCGTCTCTGTCCCTTCCACACTCAAACACACACACACACAAAACCAGCTTTACCCAACCCAGAGCTGGCTGTGAGGCGATGGGCACATCACGTGAGAAAGAGGCTGGAGAAAACAAGTGGAGAGCAGGGACAAACCCACCCCTCCCCAGGCAACCATGTTCGCCTCCCCTGATGCTATCATTTGCAGCTCTCTGCTGGCATCTGTTTGAGGTCTCTCTCCCTGCTCGAGTGGGTTGAAACACACCCTCCCCAAGGCTTTGTTGGTGGCTGCTGGAGCTCTGGATCCAAAGAGGCTGGCATTTTTGGGCTCCATCCCCTCTGGCCTTTGGGCCTGGAAGGCAGCCCTCTGGGGCTGTGGAGAGGGTGCCATCTTGGGTTGGAAAGCATCACGGCTGCTCTGCTGTGAAGATGGCAACTGCTGGGCTTGGAGGGGACATACATCGCTGCAAGCCACCCAGGGGAAAGGAGAGGTGTGTGCGGAGAACATACACACAGTCCTCCTTCCTGAATGCTGTTGTTCAGTCCCTGCTGGGACCGTGAATCCATGGATTAACCTGCCATTCAAGAATTGATCCAAAGGATCCGCTGTAGTGAGGGAGTAATCCCCCGGATCCTGTGCAAAGGATGGACACGTGGGGTAGAACTTTTTCCATGGAAATTTTCCAACGCTCTATTTTCCCTTGGAAATTTTTCCCCCATCAAACCCCTCCCCCCCGACCATACATTTGCCTTCCACAGTTCTCTCGGCTGTAGTACTGCAGTCCATCATATTAGATGGGCTAAATACAGGATATGACCTTGTAAAGATTCCTCCAAGGAGACATCTACTGACAAACCCTGGTACTCAGAGGAATAGACTAACAAATGAACATACTGCTAAGCTTGTTTTGATTTCACAAAACCTCTTGCTTCTCAACCAGTCAGAAGAATAAAATGTGGTTAAGTTGCCTATCCTTTAGTGAAACAGAATTTTCAGCTAACTGTGCTGAATCAGAGTTTTCCTGGCTTAAATATAACTGACAGGTAGCACAGAGAGCGAGTAAAGCTGAAGGAAGTACAGTTTCACCTCAGCAAAAGGAACCTGAGCTGCTGATATATCAGGCATAGACCTCTTTAGGTCTATGTCCTACAAAAATCAGTGTTCTTTCAGGTGTAATGCTTTTTTTGTTTGCATTAAATATAAGGGAAGCAGATGGTATTCTCAATTATTACAAATAGTCCAATAAAATATTTTCCAGATACAGTTTTGAACAGAACGTTTAAAGCAAATGTGCAAAAATCAAGATAAAAAAACGGAAATTTTTCTGCTTCTACTTTCCCCAGAAAACTGACATCAGGACCAGCATTCCCCTGGACTCTCAGGACTGGAAAAGGACGCACTACACCGAAAGGCTCCTGGCTTGAGCCCAGCCCCGCCCGAGAGTCGGGGGCTCGGCACCTGAGCATCCGGATCCCAGATGGGAACCAAGGCACCAAATAAGGGAAGGACTCCAAGGCAGCTGCTGCTCTGGGTGAGGCTTGGCTTTGCAGCAGTGGGGTGGGGGGAGAGATGAACGGCCAGGGAAGAGAGCCTGTTTCAAGTTAAAAATGGTTACTTCAGGTTTGGAAGCAAATTTCGGTATCTGTTCTTTATCAAGCAAGGCAAACTCCCCCCCCCCAGCTCAGGAGCAGCAGCCGCAACGCATCTGCAGAGCAGAAAGTGCCAACGGAATCTGGGAAGGAGGAGGGGGTGCCCCCCCAGCGGAAAAAGACGGCTCTTCCTTCGTCAGGAGGCCGGATGTGGGGGGGAGGGAGGGGCCGATGATGTCACAGCTGGGAGCAAGTATAGGTCTCATCCCTTATTATTTAATTTTGCAAAACTGTTCGCGGGAGGTGTGGGATGCCAGAGAGCAACAGGCCAGAAGCAGGAAAGGAGCAGCCAAGGGGCCTGCTGATTTGTGGGGCAAGACGGTTATTATCCCCAAATTCCTACCCACCCCATTTGCATAAGGGAATCTTAGAGATGGAAGGGACCTCAAGGGCCATCTAGCCCCTCCTCTTGCTATGCCACAGCTAAAGCACTCCTAAAAGATGCCCACCTAACCTCTGTTTAAAGACCTCTAAAGATGGAGAGCCCATCGTCCTCGCAGGCAGTTTATTCCACTGTCAACCAGTTTTTTAAAAAATCTTCCTAATGTTTAGGTGGAATCTCTTTCCTTGCCATTTGAATCCACTGGCTTGTGTTCTAGTCTATGGAGCAGCAGAAAACACGTTTGTTCTACGGCATCCCCTCAGATATTTAAAGATGGTTCTATTGTGTCATCTCTCCGTCTTCTCTTCTTGAAGCTAAGCATACCCAGCTCCCTAAAGCATTGCGGTTAGGGCTTGGTTTCCAGCCCCCTGATGAGCTTGGTCCCCCTGCTCTGGATGTGTTTCATCTTGTCGGTGTAAGTAAGAGCCCTCCTTTTCTTAAGCAAGCTCGCAGGGTGAATGGGGTGGGAGAACGAGGCTGGCAAGAAGTGCCAACCCCTCAGACTCCGCAGTCCTCCACAGCACTGTCAAGACTTTCTCCTTGACATGCCACTGCCCTGCCCTGAGAGAGAGAGAATGCTGGTGGGGACAGAAGCGGGAGAAGGAGAAGGAATTCTTTCTGAAAGAGCCTTTGAGAGTCTGGAAGCAGCTACCAAGGCAGCTCTGTTTCCCTGCCTCTCAGCTTACAAAATGAGGGGTAAGTGGGGAATGACACAGGCCTACCTCGCAGGGCAGTTTATGTATTTATGTACGTCCAGTATTTATACTTCACCCTTCAGCCAAAAAGGCTTCCAGAGTATTAATTTGACAGCTGCATATGTAAACCACGGGAGTCAAGTCCCCAAAAGCAACTAGCTGGCAAAACCATTTTTTAAAAAAACAGTCCGCAGGCGAGAAGTGGGGTAGAGAACTCTTCTCCCATTTCATGGGCGGGCTCCTGCCATTCCTTTGTGCCCAAAGTTGCCCAGTTAGAGCTCCAAAACACCAAGACTGGCGCCCGCAACCTCCGGAATCCTTCCAATGGGCTAATCATTCTTTTGCGAATCATCAGAAGGACTTGCTTCATCCAGCAGAGGGGGGAAATAACTAGAAATTATCTAAGAAGGTGTTTCCTATTAACAGGCTGACTGATTTAAAAAATTTGGAAACCATTTCCAATACTTCTTGCCCACAAACAAAAACAAAAACACCCCCCCACACCACCAACATGTCCTCTTTTCTCTCCATCAGGAATGTTGTAGGAATGCCTCTTCTAATTCCTGGCTAGTGGCAGCATACGCCCCCATCATCATCATCATCAAAATCTCAGCTGTTTCCCAAGCATTTTGTTCAGCCCCAAAATGCTTTCGAAAGGGCATGGGAGGCATTTTCATCATATTCTGCCCCCCCCAACCAATTTAGGCCCTTTTGGAAACAGAAAGTGAAAATGGAAGTGGCTTCCACTTGCTTTCTGTTGTTAAAGAAAGGCCTCTCCTTGCCTTAAAATGGTTTAGGGGAGGCTAAAAACATGGCAAAAAGCCCCCCCCAACACCCCTTACAGGCATGGGGGGGGGAACATAAAATTGTTGGATTTTCTTTGGAAGGGGTGCAGCCTTCCAAGGTGTCTTAGGGGTATAGTCCACTAGGCTAGCCTTCCACAGTTGACCAACGCAAGGCCTGCTGCTCATCGCCCCTCCCTTCCCCTCTCAACTTATGACAAGGGTTGCCCCCTAGGGTGCTGGGAACATGGGCCTTGTTTCCGCTGGGGCCGCCTGGGTGGTGACATCAAAAGGTCAAGTGGGGCTGGGAAGGAAGTGGGAGGCTGATGGGAAGTTTGCCTTGCAGGGGGGGGGGCTGGTGCAAGGAGTTCGGCCTGAGGAACAGGGCACGGGACTCTGGCCCTAAA
The DNA here is from genome assembly GCA_030847615.1 of Gambelia wislizenii. Taxonomy (NCBI): domain Eukaryota; kingdom Metazoa; phylum Chordata; class Lepidosauria; order Squamata; family Crotaphytidae; genus Gambelia; species Gambelia wislizenii. Next base: position 19,255,250 of record JAUMIR010000017.1, on the reverse strand, counting down.
GGGTGGCGAGCACGTGGCTGACTGGATGCTGTTGCCCCAAAAGCCCTTGATGGGGGAAGGAGAGGGTGCAGCGGGTGGTTTGGGACCGCAAGGGAGCTGGAAAGTGTGTGTGTGAATACAAGGGGGAACCTGCCAGCAGTACAAGCCCACTGCGTGCCGTGTGTCACGTCCCTGAGCCCGCGGGGGCTGGGCATGTGGTTTCCGTGTCTAACCAGCCCAACTGCAGCCTGGCACCCGTGGCTTCCTCCCCGGAGAAACTTCTCTCTCCACCAGAGGAAAGAGAGCAAAACCTCAGCGTGAAATGAAACGGCTCAAGTCAAAATAAGGCTCAGAGGTGGTTTTGGTGACCGAGGTCAAGCAGGCTCCGAGAAGGGCGGCTGGGGGGGGGGCGGGAAGAAGCGGCACACCAGAGCACACGCAGGTTGCCCAGCGCGGCAGGGAGGGGGGAGGAGGATGGAGGCCGCCAGCCTGGGAACTGGGTTCTGAAACAGAAAGGGGGGAAATAAAACAGCCAGCCCTCTCGGAATCAGCCCTAGATCTCTCTTCTCAGGGCTCTCTGTGGTGAGCGTGGCACGCAAAGGACATGTCCCCCGGCCCCGTGACACGGCAAAAAGGGGGGAGGGGAAGGAAGTGTCATCCTGCGTGCGCCCAGCCAGAGCTAGCTGGGATCCTGGCTCTTAAAGGGCAGGCAATGACCTGGCCCCAGCAGCCTCGCTCCTGCGCACAACTCTCAAGGAGACCCTTATAGCTCTGAGGAGCGAGCCACCCCAACTCGCCTCTCTTCTCCTCCTCCTCCTGGAAGCCTGGCCAGCCCAGTGTGTGTGGTGGGGTATGTGTGTCACAAGAAGGTACACTGAAGCCCCGGGGTGGAGTGGGGAAAGTATGCCCCCAAGGCAGCATTTCCTAAAGGGGTTTGGAGATATTGGGGAGGATGGTAATTTCTTGAAAACCTTGAATTTTGGGGCCTATCTCAACACATTTTTTGCTCCCCTGTGTCATTTTAGGCCCAGGAGCAGCCTTTGTTCCCCACAGGAAGTGACCTGGAAATTGACTTGTGGATCATGGCCTGTTAGGAGAAAAGAGCCTCTCCAGGGGTTAAATTAGCCCAGAGGGGAGCAAAGGTGAAGCTGGGAATAAGTTTACAAAACGGTGGGTGCTGCCCTCCCAGTTTCCTTGCCCCTCCTCAGGAAAATCAGCCGAAATTGCACCCAGGAGTGGTGCAATAGTGCAGAAGTGATGGTGGGGCCTGCCAGGGGAGGGGCAGCCCCCGCAGTTTCCCAAACCCACTGGGAAGAGCCTCAGCACTGTGGCTCAAGATAGCCAGCATTGCCACAGGTGCCCACGAGGGCTCAGGAGGAGCACCCAGGCATCCCTCCCTCCCTCCCTCCCTCCCTCCCTCCCTCCCAGGCATCAGCCCCCAAACTCTCCTCTGCCTCTGGACATAAGGGACAACACCGTTCCCTGAGTTTGCTGCATCGCAGCATTTTCTTTCCTGGGAGCCACTTTGAAAATACTGGAAAGACAGGAGCAAACGAAATTCTCCCTACACTCCTGCCCTCTACCAGAAACCCAAAGCTCCCACATATCCAAGGGCATCCACATTTGGCCCTGCCCTCTACCCCTCTTCTTCACCAGGGCCTGGGGTGGAGCCACACTACATCCACTCGCAGCAGCCTGGGATTCCTTTTCACTGCCATCACACCCATTGGCTGAAATTCTGGGCTTCACTGTTTCACAAGGGACTTGGAATTCTCTGTCAGGGAGCTCTAGTCTGCTCCCCTGAACGGCAGCTCTAGAACTCCCCAACAGGGAAGTCCCTTCAGACTACAAATCCCAGGGCTTCATACAATGGAGCTAGAGCAGTGATAGCAAACTGATTCCACTCGGTAGTGCAAAAACGCTCCTGGCCTCCAATGCAATGTTCCCTCTTTGTTACCTGAGAACTGACAAGGAAGAACATCGACAACCTTCCTTGCAGACCCTGAAATGTACATGGGAAACAACAAAATCTCCTTGTGCCCTCTACAAGTATTGCAGCCACCAATCCTGCAAAACAAGACCGCCAACGCCACACAGTGGCCGGAGGGAACAGGGCGCCTCACCTTTTTAGCCATCCTCAGGCAGCATGGCACACACACACACACACACTGCCTCCCTTAATCCCTGAAAAGCAAGCGCACCTTCCCTGCTTTCTCTCCATCTCTGATTAAGCACTATTCAAACACACACACCCAGTCCTAATCCCCCATGGCCCCATGGTACTCACATCGCTGGGGCTGAGGCTCCCGAGCCCATTGTCCTGCTCGGAGTCACGGCCGGACTCGTGGCCCTGGCCAGAGCGGGGGTGGGAGGGGTGGATCCAGAGCTCCAGGCGGGTGGTGTCGTCTGAGGAAGGCCGCAAGGAATTGGACTTCTTGCCCTTCCTGCGCTGGATGGGGCTCTTCTTCTGCTCCAACTGCTCAGCCTGCATGGAGATGAGAGAGTGGACGTCGGGGACAGGCGCAAGGAGGGTGAGGGAAGAGTGTGAGGAAAACCCACCGCTTCTTACCTTCCGTTTGGTCTCCTCGAAGAGGCTCATGAGGCTCTCCTTGGCAGTCAGGATGGGGTTGCTGGCGGCCAAGCTGCGCATGTAATAGTAGACGGCGTCCAGCTTTCTCCTCTGCGGACACAACAGTTGGGTGAGCGTTAAGGGCCCCTGGACTCACTCTGGCGCCACCAATGGGAGCATGAGGGGCCCTGAGATTTTAATTTAGCCCTGAGGGAACCTGGAAAGGGGTGGGGGGACTGATTTGTGAGGGGGAGCAATCCCAATCGCTGCTTGGAAGGGAAGGAGGGAGAAGCAATGTCCGGGTGGACCAATAGTTAGAATGTCTTCAGCGCAACACGTTTTGCCTACGGTCTCTATTGGTGTACTCAGAAGCGGGGGATGTAACCTGTCAGCAGCGTGCAGCAAAGCCATTCCTTAGCACTTAAAGGAGAGGGGCTGACAAACACTTTTCTCACAAAAATTTTACTCTGAATCTAAAATGTTTTGAATTTGACAAATGATTATGTTTTTGCACACCAATTATAATCTATATAATGACCCACCCTCCATCCAACAGCCTTTGCCCTGGCCTCAGAAAGAAAGAAAGAAGAAGAGACCGGCCCAGCTCCACCATGCCCAGATGAAAGGCTCTCCCTCCATTCCCACAGCCTCTGCCCTGGTCTTGGAGGGAGAGAAGAGGCAGTATCTGCTAGACTCAATCCCCTCCCACACTGCCATTCACTTTTCTTTTTGTGTCATGTCTTGTACAGTGATGGTGCCAAACAAACAAATAATCAATCAGGCCCGGCACAGTGTATCCACCCCCAGTCCAGAGGGCCCCTCCTGATGCAATGAGACTACAGCTCCCACCATCCCCCCAGCTGGCATCAGTCCTCCAGACTGTTGGCAGGCAGCAGCTCAGCTCAAAGCCTCCATCTCTGCTAAAACATTGCCCACACGTATACGAGGCCTCCTTGCCTGGCGCCCGGAGTGAACTGACTGCAGCCAGAAGTTTCATTCCTGATGCTCTGGGACTCAGCCCAACCTTGCCTGAAGAGTTTCTGCTCCTCTCCCTGACCCTGTGGGGCTTACCGTATAGACAGCCAGGAGAGCCAGCTGGTTGTAGGGCCGTCCATTCTTGGGAGCGATGTGTTGGGCCTTCAGGTACCAGCTGGAGAAGGAAGAAATGTGTGCATAACACTGTGCCCTGCCTTGCCAAAAGCCCCTCACCCCACCACACCCTGGTCACTCTGCCCCTCGCTTCCCTCCTTCTGACCTGCGTGCTTTCCCGTAGTTGGCAGTGTCACTGCCTTGCTCCCGGTATCTGCAGATGTCTCCCTGACAGATCAGGCTCCTCTGGGCGCTGATGAGTGCGTACTTCACCTGGGAAGGGGAGAGACAGAAGAAGGACCCTGTAGGAATGCGGACGCCAGAGCTGCAAAGGCAAAGCCTGCTGGGATGGTCAGCTCTCCTTCCACAACAGAGTCCCAGTTCAGAGGCAAGTGGCCAGGCAGCTGGCCAAGAATCCCAAGGGGCCTTTGCGACCAGAAAGCCACAGGTTTTCTTAAACTAAAAAAGGCACAGCCACTCATCATGCATGTGTCCCCATTCGTTGACTAGACCATTTGTTGACTAGACCAGTGGTTCTTAACCTGTGGTCTGCGGACCCCCAGGGGTCCACAATGTCTTCACAGGGGGTTCACCAAGGCTTGAAGGCTGCTCAGCCCACATGACAGGACCCAAGGCAAAGGCTGGCTGGCTTGGCCTGTGCATTGCCATTCAATCTGCTCCAGCCACAAACTTGCAGAAAGAAGGAGAAAACTCTTCCCTCCCCGCCAGTGCTACTGAGGGAAGGGTTAATGGGTGGCGCAACTGCATTATTATCAGGTGGTATTGTTATTATCGTTAGGGTTTAAAACCTTGAGTTAAGTCTTGGGGACTCACAGCAACAACAGATATTTAAAGGGGGTCCCTGGTAAATAAAAGGGTAAGAGCCACTGGACTACTGTGGCACTGATGGGCTCATGGCTGACGGCACACGTTTGCCCCTTGCTGAGTCCTGGGAAGGACAGTGCTTCACTGGGTGGCCGATGCCTGAGGAGACGACAGCTTGATGTAACAGAGCCACATTCCTCACAGCAAGCAGCCTAACTGTCTTCTGATAGGGAAACCCAGCTGAAAACGTACGCAGCCTGCCTCCATCCCAGGCAAAGGTTTCTAACCACAGCCCCCCCCCGCCTTCTCTCCTCCCCACGAAAAAGGTCTCACCGTCTTCCGCAGGGGCTTACTGCGGACCGCCATGCCGTCCATGTAGTCATCCAGCTTGAACTGGTAGGTGCTCTGCAGCTTCTGCAGCAAACTGTCGAAGAAAAGGGTGCCCTGCGGAAAGGGGAGGGGAAATGGCCAGAGGTGAGACCCTGATGGCCTGGGGTCCTCCCAGGAGGGGAGGGGCACAATTTCCTCTGAAGAGGCCACAAATTAACACACTCCTCTCTCACAAAGTCACACAGACAATTGCACCAGGACCCCCCCCCCCCGGTTCAGTTTCTTTCTGGGGTGTCTCTCCGGACAGAGGCTGTCTACTCACTGCCTCATTCTGTTCGGACTCATACTCTCCCCTCCCCACAAACTGCACTGTTCTCTGAGGGCCGGCTTCCCACTCCAGTCGCTGCTCTGAAATACTGCTTCCAAACTGGTAACCACCACAAGAGCAACCATCAAGGTGACCGGTACCTCGTCCAGGATCTGGAGCAACTTGCTACGGATCTCTTGGCTGTTCTCCCCGAGGGGGTCCTTGATCAGCTGGCGGAACTTCTCGATCACCTGGTAGAAGGCGTTCTTCCAGAGCAGTTGGTCCACGTTCTGGGTGTCGGCGAACTCGATGTCCGTCAGGAGGCAGCGCTCGTACAGCTGCAGCATCTCGGCCCTGCAATGGCACGGGGCAACCAATGCTGACCAGGGCCTGGCATGTAGTCACACCCTAGAAGCCCAATCCCCACAAGAGCTGGCCAGGCAGAGCCTGAGAGCTGAGCGCTGTCCCACAGTGACAATGAGAGCAGTCGTGCTTTCAGGGGTGCTTTAGCTGTGCATTCTTGCATGGCAGAATGGGGTTGGACTGGATGGCCCTTGGGGTCCCTTCCAACTCTATGATTTTAGGATCCAGCACTGCTGCTTCGTGCAAACTCCATGGGGAGGTTTCCCAATCCTAATCAGCCACTAGTCTGTAGGAGAGCAAAACAAGCCCCTTCCTCCCCCCAGTCCGGAATCCTCTGCCCCACAGAAGTCAAGGAGACGCTGCCAAAAAAATCCAGAGACAGACCATGAGGAAGGCTAGAGGACTTTCCTGCTCTTCCTCCTCGAAGGCAAGTGGCCTCCAAAGTCAGAGGCAAGATGGAGCCACTGTGACTAACTTGCTTTTAATTCTCAGCTAAAGAGGCCCCAAACTCTGTCAATTCCCTTTATTAGTGAGCAGCTTCAGCCCCCACATTGTTCTGGCTCTCTTTCCAAAATGAAGGCTGCCTGGTAGGAAGAAAGAAATTTCAAGAACAGCCACTCCAGCCTTCTCACCAGAAGGTGGGAATTAGCTGACACTCCCTGACACACCTATGAAGGCTTACTGGCCAGTACTACAACTCCCAGAATCCTCCCAGCTAACATGGCAGTCTCTGGAATTTTCTACCAATGGGCACTGCACAAGTCTTGATGTCAGGCGGCCTCTCAGGCACCAGAGAAAAGAAGCTTGCTCTTTTCAACACAAAACAAAGAGATCTTTCCTCTGATATTATCAGACTAAAAAGAGTAGGATGGAAGGACCAGTGGTGTGAGGCAGCCTTCCAGGTGTGCCAGACAGCAAGACTTGCAGTCCAGAACAACTGGAGAGTGCCAGGCAGTGGTGGGAAAGCTATGGAACAACCGATACAAGATACAGGGATGTGGAGTTGGAAGGAATTTGAGTGGAGCTGGTAGAAATTTACCACCTCCAGCTTCAGAATAAATACCTACAATATTAAAAGTCTAGCGCAGTGGTTCTTAACCTTTATGTTACCCTGGACGCCCTTTAAATATCTTTTGTTGCTGCGGAACTGCCAAGATTTAACTCAAGATTTAAAACAACAACAATAATACCTGATAATAATACCTGGTGGTGATGATGATGATGATAACAACAACAACAATAATACAATTACACCATCCACGAAACCTTCCCTATGAGGCACTGGTGGGGGAGGGCAGGTTTTTTTCCTGCTTCTTCCTGCAAGTTGGTGGCTAGAGCAGCTTGAATGGCAATGCGCAGGCCAAGGCAGCCAGCTTTTGCCTTGGCTCCTATCATGTGGCCATTCCACTGCAGGGAAGAGGTGGGGCAAGCAACTCCCAAGTCTTCACAGACCCCCTTGTGAGGACATCGTGGACCCCTAGGAGTCCCTGGACCCCAGATTAAGAACTACTGGTCTAGTCCATTGCCTATTTACTTTCAATGGAATTTAGCAAAGTTTTCTTGCCCAGAAATGTTAATCCAACATATAGGGCACCTCTAAGCAGCCTGATGATCTACATGGTAGTGGATAAAGTACCCTGTGATACAACTTTCCTACAGTAAATATGAGATTACTAATAAATAGTGAAGGAATCAGACAATAGAAAAAGAGGGGAGTTGGAGCCATCTGGCATACCAACTCCCTGAATTCAGCTCAGGGCAGACGAGGTCTCCCACACACGACCCCCTCCAGAAAATCCACCCCCCCGAACCTCCCTCCACATGCACCCTCGAAGTGCACCCTCCCTTCCCCTTCCCAGGCCAGCCTCCCACCTGAGCTGCCCCATCTTCTCCAGGCCCTCGGGGCTGAGCCTGTCCCGGGAGAGGAGGTTGCTCAGCTGCTGCTCCAGGTTGCTGGCCTCGCGAAGGACCTTGCTGAGCTCCTGCTGCTGCAGGCTGCGAACCTGCTGCTCCATCTCGGGGCTTAGCGGGGTGGCCAGCAGAGGACTGCCACAGAGGTAGGCCTCGTGGGCCTGGCCCGGGTAGCCGCTGGGTTGGTAGTAGGGCCCAGGATAGACCCCATTACTGGCCCCCACGGGGTAGGGCAGGGAGTAGCCGGCATAGGGGTAGGGCGGGGCCTGGCCCACGGAGCGGCCATACGAGTAGGGGTTGTCCGAGTTCTGGAAGCGGTAGTAGGGGGTCTGGGCTTGGCGGGGGTCTCCCCGGGGGGCAGCGGGGGGAGCCGTCTCATCATCCGTGTCCAGGAAGTGCAGCGGAGCCGCTTGGCTCTTCAGTGCTGGCTTCTGCTCAGGGTTGTTGGGGTCCCAGAGCCGCCGCCCGGAGCCCCCCCTGCCCCTGCCCCGAGCCCCTTTGCTGAGGCCGCTGCCAAAGAGGAGCCGGGGCCCCACAGAGTGGATGACTTCGGGAGATCCCCCGCCCACCGCTGTGAGGTCCGTGTTGGCGGGGAGGACCAGGATCCCACGGCCCCTCCCTGGGGGCTTCCCCTCTCCACCAGCATCCGTAGAGTCACTCAGGCTGGCCCCCGAGGGCTTGCGCTTCCGCCACTCTCCTTCAGATGCAACCGGGAGACCCCTGCCTGGACCTCGGCTGCTGCCACCGTTGGCCTGGGCCCCTTTGGCCTCCCTCCCGCTGCCGGTTGCCCTGGAAAGCCAGCCGGGCTCCGGCTGCCTTTGGGTCTCCGTATCCCTGCCTCCGAGTCCCTCCTCGGCTCGGTCATCATCAAGGGAATCTGTGGAGGAAGCAGAGAGCTGCTGCTGCTGCTGCCGGGGACGGGGCCTCTCCTTCATGGGGTCTGGTCGCTTCTTCCCAGCCTCTGCCTCCCCGCGGGCCCCATCCGTGCTGTTGTTGCTCCCGGCCGAGCTGGTGCTGCAGGTTCGGTACCGGTTCCGGCGCTTGTCTGAGCGCGAGTACCGTTTCGGGGTGCCCATCTTGCTGCCAGGGGCAGCGGCAGCCTCGTTGCTGCCCTTCTTGGGCCGCTCTGCCCGCTTGCCCCTCTCCCCTCGGAGGGGCCTGGTCCCTTCTTTGGCCAGGCTCCTCGCCATCTCCTCTGGAGCCGTGGGCCTCCTGCTGCCTTCACTGCCCTTCCCGGCCTCCTTCTCGAACTCCTTGACCTTCTCCCCCTTGGCAGGGGGCTCCTCAGCCACGGGCTCTTTGGAGGAGGCCTGCAGGCGCTTCCCAGGCTGGTAGATCTGCTGGTCAGGCTTCTTGGCTCTCCGGATGATGCGAGGGCACCAGTCTTCAGGGGTGCCTGCCTGAGCCGTGGGAGCCCCGCCCTCCACATTTCCTTCTAGGAGGCCATTTGGCTGCTGGCCGTTTCCACTCTGCAACTCCTGGGGGCCACGCAGATCCTCCCTGCTAGAAGGAGCTGGAGAGCTCTTGCCTGCAGCCAGCCCTCCCTTGGGCTCCTCTGGCCCCGGTGGCTCTTTCTTTGCCGTAGCGGGTTTGTTCCGCAACCGGGAGAGGCCAGGCTTGTAGATTTCGAGGTCTGGGCGCCTGTTGTCTTTGCGATGTCGGGGCTCCTTCATGGTCTCTGCAAAGTGGGAAGTGTAAATAAGACAATCAGTCTCTGAGAGGAATGTAAGCAGCACAGAAATTAGTGGAGTGGGACAGACTCAGGCATGGGAAGGGGGTCTCACAAGATAAGCAACAGACAAGGCGGAAACCACTCAAGGCCACCTTGCAAAAAAATGTGATACTGGGGAGGCATGTCGGTCAGTCTTGCTCTACCAATCCCAAAAAACAGGAAACACAACCTGAACAAAGGACACATTTACCTTATTGCTGTTTTACTTACACAGTTTACATTTTAAACTATTTTTTAAAAAATTAAACTTCATAAGGTCATTTGTAAATGCCAGGCTACCTACCGTGCAGATCAGTTTCAACTGGGAATAATAATAATAACAACAATAATAATATACCGTAGCATTTTGAGATTAGTGCAGTATAGAAACACATAAAGCTAAAGGGACCCACTGAGCTCACTAGCAGGTGAAAGTTCTGCGAAGCTCAAAAGTCTGCACCCTGAGTTGGCCCAATTTTGCCATAATTTTGGCTTGCATTATTTTGCCTGTGTCATGAAATGCTCCTGCTAGGTCTCTGTCATGTTTCCTTGGGTGCAGAATCAGAACTGCCAAGACTGAGGAAGGTGAGAAAGGAGAGATCTGCTATCTCCCACAGCCTCCCTTTCTGCCTGTTGGTTCTCCCCAAAGTACTGGGAGAATGTGAGCCAGAATTGGAGGTAGAAAATTTGTGTATAGGGGTTGGTGGTCCAGGGAGGTAAGAAAATAACAACCCCTTGATGTTTTGTTCCTTCTCACTCCTATCACCTCTATCATGACTGTTTCCTGGAAAGCACTTTCTCCAGATCCAAAATCAGAGCATGTGAAGGCAACATGATTCAAACTCCTGCCTCACCTGAATCTCTCCTTCAGCCTCACTAGTTTCTATCTAGACACAGCTTAAAGAACCCCCCTCCCACACGCCAAATTCAATAGCAATTGATTCAAGAAACCAGAACACACCTCCCACAGGAGCAAACCTCCCAGCAGTTGCAGATGGCTGCCACTGACCAGGTCCGTCTGCCATTGTGCCAGCTTACAGGCCAGAGTACAGAATGCCTCAACTCCTCAGGGGTTTCTGAGCTGGCAAGCATCAGAACACTGAGGGGAGCTGCCCCCATGGCAACAGATCCTTGGCTGGGCAGGATTCCGGAACAAGGCTGCCTCAGGCAAGGAAACCACTGGACCTTTGCTGCTAGCCACAACTTCTTCTGAGGGCTCACTCCTGGAACAGATCCTCAGGGGACATAAGCAGGCCAAGGCTGGCTCCAGCCTGGCAACTTGCTTCCAACAAGAACCAAGAAGAAAATGCTCAAAAGCCCACAAGTGGGTTGCAAGGGAAGAGCTTGGAGGTCCTTGGAGGCAGATACCTTGAAACAGAATCACAGAATCCTAGAGTTGGCAGGGGCCCCATGAGCCATGGCATCTCCAGCTAGAGCATCCTCAGCAGCAGGGGGATGTCCAGTCTCTTTTGGAAGAGGAGGAGACCCCACAACCTCTCAAGATCACAGTTCATAGAGTCATAGAGTTGGAAGAGTCCACAAAGGCCACCGAGTCCAACAAATAGTGGGCCAGCACACTATTTGTGCCCGTGGGCGGCAACCGTCTGTATGCTCCCTTATGACCTGGAGGCCTTTCTCTCTGTCCCACCACCCTCCCAGGTGCCTCTGGTGGGAGCTCAGGAGAGATAGGGTCTTCTTAGGGGCTGCCCCCAGGCTCTGGAACCCCCTGCCCAGAGAAATCAGGTTGGCACCCTACCTGCCTTCCTTTTGGAGCCAATTAAAAACTTTTTTGTTATCGCTGTATATGGTTGTGCTGGAGTATATGCGTGTGTATATTTTTGTCATTTAATTCTGTTTTAGCTTTTGTATTTTGCTGGTTTTTAACCATGTCTTTTTATTGTATGCCGCTTTGAATCCCAAACTGGGGAAAAAGTGGGATAGAAATAAAGATGTTGATAACAATAACAATAATAATGATAATAACCATCCTCTTCTTTCCTCACCACCGGCCTCTAGCTGATGGCTCACCAGTGGCCTGGACCCAAAGGAGATTATCACACCACACTGTTATAGCGCTATGATTCCACTTTTAACTGCTCTGGCTGCCTCCTGTGGCATCCTGGGATTTGCAGTTCAGGGAGGGGCTTTTAGGACTCTCATCCAGAGAGCTCTTAGGCTTCACTAAACTACAGACCCCAGAATTCCCCAGGAGGCAGCCAGAGCCTTAAGAGTGGAATAATAGCCTTATAACAGTGCAGTGCAATAATCTTAAAAGGATCATTGCATCACACTGTTATACCGCTATTATTCCACTCTGAGTGCTGTGGCTGCCTCCTGTGGAATTCTGGGATTTGTAGTTTGGTGAGACCCAATAACTCTCTGGCTGAGAATGCCAAAGGCTCCTCCCTAAAATACAAATCCCAGGATGCCGCCACAGGAGGTAGCCAGAGCAGATAGAGCGGAATAATACCGGTATAACAGTGCATGCAGTGCCATAAGGCGGCGCCCACTTCGTGAGGGTGACACCCCTCTCTGACACGTGTCCCCCGTCTCGTGTGAATGGGCTGCGAGTGAGTGAGGGGCCCAGCCTGGCCACGCCCCCTCCCGCTGTTCGCACGGCGGAAGCCTCGCTTCGGATCCAGCCCTGAGGGGCCCGGTTTCCCCCCTCCTGCCCGCCCGGCCCTCCGCCTCACCTGGGCCGGCTCTCCCCAGCGCCGCGGCCTCGGCCTCGGCCACCATCCCGCGCCTCAGCTCCGCCGCCGAGATACGGACGCGCTCCAGCTCCGCCGCCGCCATTTTGGGTCTCCGGAGCCAAGGAAACAAACGGGCGGACGGCGGCCGAGGAGGGACAAACGAAGCCTGGAAAGAGAGGCGACGCGCATGCGCGAACGGGACCTATGGCTTGCTTTCCCTTTTAAACCACAAGGGAGGCTGAAGAAAGAGCCAATGCGCATGCGCGAACGGTTTCTTTCCTCTCTTCTTCCCTTTTAAACAGTGTCGATAGGCGGGGGAAAGAAGGGCGAATGCGCACGCGCAGACTCCTCGAGAGGGGAGGAAGTCTGAGAGGACCAGGCTTTGGTTTTGCCCCGCCCGTGCCAGGCCACGTGGTCTTTCCGGAGCGGACTGTAGAGGGAAGAAAAGTTTAGACCCCCGTCTCGTCATTTGGAGAGAAAAACTCCGAGCTCCCTTTGATGATGTCTATAAATCAATACTTTCATTGTGGTCAATGACCATATTCCAAACTTCATATACATACGTAATATGCGTACATACATATATATATATATATATATGTATAAATGTAAGTTATATAAAATATGAAGCATGAAATATAGGTGCAACGTTTATAAATCAAATAAATAGGACTTAGTGGTTTTATTGTGAAATTAGTTAAGATTTTTTTCTTTAGGTGTCCTGAGCGCTTTTAAATAGTGGGATAAAAATGTAGCAAAAGTAAACTTTTCTGGATAAGTCGTACACTCTACAGTTGGTTCTTCTGAGCCAGGATGGGATTCCTGCTGCCGGCCAGAAGCTCCAGCATTGCAGCTCCCAGCAGCCTACCGCCAATGGGGAGGAATGATGGGAGTTGCAGTACAAGCAAAGTTCCCACCCCTGCCATGCACCCATAGAAGAAAAAAAAAGTGGTCCTTCAGATGCTGCTGAATCACAGCTCCCATAACCCCTTGCCTAATGCACTGGTCAAGGCTGATGGGATTTGATGTACATCTGAAATGTCAGGTAACAACCTTCTTCAACCTGGCTGGTGGCTTCCGGATGCATTGGACTGGAACTCCCAGAATCCCCCAGCCATCATCTGAAGCAGTGGCTCTTCACCTTTTCTTTACCAGGGACCCCCTTTAAAAGTCTTTTGTTGCCATGGACCCCCAAGACTTAACTCAAGATTTAAAACCCTAATAATAATAGTAATAACATTAATTTTGCAACGACGCCACCCATTAACCCTTTCTTCAGAGGCACTGGAGGGGGAAGGAAGACTTTTCTCCTGCTTCTTCCTGCAAGCTTGTTGCTGGAGCGGATTGAATGGCAATGTGCAGGCCAAGCCTGCCAGCCAGCCAGCCTTTGCCTTGGCTCCTATCACATGGCCACTCCACTGCAGGAAGCAGGTGGGCCAAGCAATTTTCAAGCCTTCATGGACCCCCTGTGAGGACACTATGGACCCCAGGTTAACAACCACTGGTCTGAAGGAATCGTTTTAGGAAAAAAGGGTGGCCCATGGCACCGTCGCCTTGTGTGAGCCTGTTGCCGTAGAAGTGGCGCTGTGTCTAGTCCACAAAATCTTCCACCATCTTACCCCATGCCTTCCTCTTGTGCCATAATAAATCTGCTAGCCTTTAGGGTACAACACCTTGGTTGTTTCTCCCTCTGAGCAGAGTCCGATGGACGTAAGGGAAAACCTCCTGACCGTGAGAACTTCAGCAGTGATTTTCTGGACTGGCAGGTGGTCCGTGGGTCCTAATTCACTGGACGGAGAAGTTCTGGTTCCATGAGACACAGTGGAGGAGAATCGGGGAGAGCGGCCCAGTGACAGCGACATTAAAATCCCAGAGAATAATTAACTAAGGAAGTAATTGGAAAGTACGTGGGAAGACTTTTTATATGAGGGGGGCAGGGGTTATTAGAAATAGGTTTGTGGTTATATGTTGTGTGTCTTCTTTTCTTTTTTTAGTTTGTTTTATGTTGTCTACTAGGTTGTTTGTATTGTCTATATTATTTGCATGTTAAATTGCTTAATAAAAATTATTATAAAAAAATTAAAATCCCAGATTTCCCTCATTTTCTCTGGATACAGCAGTCTCTTCCATGCCAGGAATGTGGCACATGGGACACTGAGTGTGAATCTACCTGGGACGAACCTAAAAATCACTTTGAGGTTGGAAGGGCCAAGATTTTCAGAGCAACACCAGGAACCCCAAGGACAACCCTCTAGTCTGCCCCCTGCCTATGAAATACAACATGGGGAAGGCTGCCACAGAGATAATGGTGTGTGTTTGTGTATTTCCGTTAACACACAGAGGAGATCGCTGGGAAAGGACAGCCATCATGGGGGAAACTATGCCACACAGATTACTCTGACACTATTTTTTTTAAATTGAATAGCGACTTATTTATTTTAATTTTTCTTTACAGTTATTTACATGACAAGGCCAGCCTCTGCCAGAGTCTGGAAGCACTAACGTGGCTCAGGATGGAGGGGGCGGAGAGAGAAATCGGGTGAAGGGAAGAAGCAGCCGACGGCATCAGACACCCCAACGCCACAGGCAAGGCTAGCAACCCTCGCTTGGCACTCATTGGGGTGCTTGGCCTCACCATGTCACTCCACCCCCTCAGCTCCCCACAAGCATGTCTGAAAGTGTGTGGGGGGGGCTTTCCAAAAGGGGCAGCTCCGTTCCAATTTTGAGCCCCAATGTGTGCGAGAAAGAAAAACAGGAGCACAAGAGGAGCCAAGCAGGGCTTAGTTCAGCTACGGCAAGTTCTCTGAAATTCAGGGGTGCCACTGCCAGACACAGACAACAACACCCCCCCCCACACACACAACTGCCTTCCCAGTCCCTCTGGGCACCTGCCTGGCCCACATTTCTCAGATGTGTGAGATGGGGCTACAAGGGAGGGAAACTCGGAGACTGAACTGCTGTAAAAAACACACCAGGCCTGTGTAAAGGAAAGGGACCAGCAGCAAAGATTGTGTGAGGGAGGAGGTCACCCCCAAGTCCTTTCCCCGACCCCCCCTTCTCCCCCCCCCCGGATCACCTCGCTGACCTAGGGACCAAAATGGTTTTAAGCAGTTGTTGCTGCTGCTGCTTTTGTCACTTCAGACTACTTGCTTTCTCTGGATGGAGTCATTCTGCCAGCAAGACCAGCACCCAAATAGGGAACCTCTTTGGCAATTACATTTTAAGCCAGTCATTCCCAAACTTTGGTCCTCCAGATGTTTTGGACTTTAGCTCCCAGGATTCCTGACTGCTGGCCAAGCTGGCTAGGGCTTCTAGGAGCTGAAGTCCAAAACACCCGGTGAACCAAATTTTGGGAACCACTGTTTTAAGCCAACAGCTGCTTGATGGCAGAACGGCCACTCTGGTGCCCCCTGCCTTGGTCTCATCTCCCGCCGTCTGTTCCGAGCAGAACTCCGAAGCCAAATGCTCCATGCTCTGCACAGGAGATGAGAGTTGGTGGGATTATTCCAAGATCGCAGAAGCAGGCAGGGCTACAGAAATATCGTTGCCCCCCTGGACCTACAAAAAGGCCCCGTATCTTGGGAAGCTCAAGAGCCAGCGGTTATTTGGGAGGAGAAGGCAAACCCTGATATCCATGCCGTCTTGATACCCCTCAGGATTTCCCTGGGAAAAATGGGACTCAGGGAAAGCAACGTGTACAAAGAACCGGAGGAGAAAAGAGAATGATCAAATCCATAGCAGGTTCTGACTTTTTAGGGGGTCACAGTTGATAGATGGAGGGTGAGAGTAGCAGCACCCGAGGCCAGACTTCCCTCCACCCCAAGGAAGGGGAGGCCCGCTTTCATGGTTGGGAAGGATGGGGCCTATGGCCGACTGAAGTGGGAGAGGCAGCGATGCTCGGGGGTTATCAAAGGAAGACTGGCTGTAACCAGGGAGGGCCTGTTTATTCAGAGAAAACACACAGCACCTCACACTCAGGAGGCCCACCCCTGATTCAGCACCGACTCCAGGGCCGCAGCAACTTCTTTCTCAGGACCCTGACGCTGAGTCCAGCAGGCACCTGGATGCAGGGTGGTGGTGAAGATTAATGGCGCCAGGCAGCCACAAAACGAGCCAGACTTTGCAAGTTCCAAGCAAATCCTCATCTTTCAACAGTTAAGAAAAAGAAGAAAAGAAAATGGGACAGGGAGGAGCTCAAGACATTTTCCTTTTTTAGAAAAACAGAAAGAACTACCTTAAGCCCTTGAGGGAAGGAGAAGGGAGCCTTGGGGGAGCAAGGCTGCCCAGAACGGGTGGGTGGGGGGACAGGGTGAGGTTTCCTGAGGGCTGCTCTACCAGTGGAGGCCGGAAGGGGGCGTCTTTTCATCCTTATTGCTTTCCAGTGAGAAGGGTGGGATTCGGACATCAAAGTGGGAGCCGTCAGGCCGCTCAAAGCGGAAAGTACCCCTATGAAGGGAAGCAGAGGCCAGAGTGAGGCAGAGTGGTCACTCCGATGGGCACCTGTGTAGGTTCCACCACCACCACCACCGATTCAACCAGCCGAATAGGCCTCCCTCACTTTCCTAGATGAGTTACTCGAAAGACCACCGAAACCCTGATCCTCTTGGGAGGCAACGTTAGTTTGCCCCCGTCTCCCAAGTTCCTCGTGGCAATGGCGTGCCCACCCCCAGTGTCCGATTCCTTACCACATGTGACCACTGGAGGCCTGCAGGGAGACGTGGCTGCTGTACTGGAAGGCTGGCTGCTCTTTGGATAAGACGGGCTCCTGAGGAGAGACAAAAGGCAATCCTTGTTGGCCAAGTACTGGGCTCCTCCTCTTTGCAGCCCTGAGATGGCCATGCTGAAAACTGCATTTATTTCAGCCAGCCGTGGGCGCTTTGTTTTTAATCACCTGCCATGCCTGACTTTTTAATTGGCTCTGTTTGGGATTTGGAGGCTGGGTTTTGCCTGTGGTTTTGTTTGTCCAGCAGTCTCTCTCCCCCACCCACGTGCACATCTCAAGTGATACTTACCCTCCCCACTACGCCTCGGCCCCGGACAGTCTCCAGGGTGCCGGACAAGCTGAAGATCCGCCAGTGCCGTTCTCGCAGTTGCACAACTTCATTGTTGAGGTTCTCCAGGCGGATACAGTAGCGCCACTGGGTGAGAGTGAGAGATGGAGGGAAAAAGGGAGAGAGAGAAGGAGAGAAAAGATCCCAACCAGCGTCAAGAGCCTATGGCAAACAGAGGACTCACTCAAAGGGCCACTCGTAAATCAAAGCCAGCAGCAAGTGACGACTGTGGGGAGAGAACGCCCAGTCTGGCTTTGTCTAGACCCGCTTTGGGGCTCCTCCTACAAGTCTCCTGAAGCCATGCGTCAGCCCAAAACCCCCTTTTCCTTTTGCGCCAACTCTACGACCACAGGACGGCACTCTTATTGTCTTATATAGAATCTGAAAACTGTTCCGACAGCAAGTGCATCAAAAATGGGAGAGAGCCTTCTTGGTGGCTGCCCACAGGCTGCAGAATTCCCTCACCCCCAGGAGGCTTGGTGGCCCCCCTCTCTGCTCTCTTTCTGGTGGCAGGCAAAGTCCTATCGATCCAGGCAGGCCTTGGGATCTGAAACTCATAGGGCAGAAGGGTCTTTCCATGCGGTGTGCTGTGCTTTTATCTTTTTTTAAACTGCTGTTTTAAGAGTGTGTTTTACACTTTTTAAACTTGTGCATTTAATAGAATTGCTTTTTAAAAATTGTACACGAAGATGTTTGCTGTACTTTTTGTAAGCTGCCTTGAGTCCCATGCCAAGAGAAAAGTGGGGTATGCATTCGTTTGTTAAGTAAATAAACAGGAAGATAAGCACTCACCCAATAGACATGGGAATTCTGGGCTTCCTGCAGAGGGAAGAAAGCGAGAAAGGGTCCAGGTCAGCAATCCGAGCTCTGGGCCAGAAGCCCCCCTCTGACCAGGCAGCCAGAGAGCCACTCGGTCACAAAAGGCTACGAACACCTACCCGCATGCCCATGTAGAAGGGGATGACTGTGACCCGGATGTTCTCGGTGGTCTCTCGGTGCACGTCAGAGAGCTCCAACCATGGGTGGTTCTTCTCCTGCCATGCACACAATGTGTCCCTCGCCACGAAGGGGGGTGCTTAAAAAAATAAAAATAAAGGGTTCCCAAGGAAAATTGCCCCAAATCAGAAAACCTCTCTGGTGAAGAGGTCAAAAATTTAATTTGCAGTCTTCTACCAAAAACAGGGAGGTCATGGAATTATATTGACCTAAACCAGGGGCACTTTTGAGACTTCTGGAGACTGGGAGAGACCAGAAACTGACAGGAAAGGTAGGGAAGGTGGCTTATAGAGCTCCCTGGCCTCTATCCATTGCCCACCCCTGCCCTAAGCCCAACTGTTTGTTTCTAGTCGAGTAGGTTCACTAAGTCAATAGAAATTTAATAAGCCAACACTTCTGTAATTGTTGTTGACTCAATAGGCCAACTCTAGTTGGGACTAGAGAACCAGCTTGGTGTAGTGGATTAAGCATTGGACTATAACTCCAGAGAACAGGGTTTGGACACACACTGGCCTCATTTTCTCAGCCCCAGAAGAAGGCAAAAGCAAACCCTCTCTGAACAAATCCTGCCAAGAAAACCCCACGATAGGTTCATCTTGGGGTTGCTCTAAGTTGGAAATGACTTGAAAGCACATAGCAACAACAAGTTGGAACTAACAAGTGGCTTTATTTTAGGTTTTTACTTGAGTTGGTGTATCATTGTTCGCATTTTGTTTCTGTACAGGAGACCTTAAAGGGGGGGGGTCTTCTCACACCCTCCCCTTGCCACACACCCTCCTCTAGAGAGAAGAATTACCTTTTGTCTGGTCGTACATGAGAAACCGTTCAAACAGCTCATGCTGGATAGGGACCTGGTCGGTGGAAGAATAGGGAAGGATGTCTTCATGGCTGACGTAGTCAAGTCCTGGGAAGAAAAGTCCCAGAGGAAAACCATGTAACTCGATAAAGACCCTCTTTAGTCCTTTGCAGCAGAGCCACTGCAGAGATTTCCTCACCGCCTGCTGGGTGGTCTCCACCATCTCTTTCCCTGCCCAAGCCAAGCTGAAGATTTTGCTCACCTGGGATTGCATAGAGGGCTCGGCTGTCGTCATGGTTTGCTAAGAAAGTCACCGCTTCTGTCTGCGATCTCTGGGACTGAGGAGAAATAGGAAGAATGGAACTTGAGGAGAGTAGTCCCTAATAACCCCCAAACTCTCTCTCTCATGTGTGTGTGTATGTGTGTTAAACCCCACTGTCTGCAGTCCTACATGTTCCCACACAGTGTTGTTTCCAGCTGTTTCTACACTGCCTGGTAGCAGCTGCAGAGAAGGTGAGGGGAGAGAGGACACCATATTAATAATAAAGCAAGCAAGCCAGAACCAGTGTAAACTGAGGCTGGAATTTGAACATGGAGTCACAATTCCACCCCAATGACACTGAGAGGAAAGGAACTTAGCAACAGGAGGAATACAGTCTGCTTTAAGGAGGCCAGGGGAGAGGGAGGGAGAGAGAAGGGGAGGAACCGGGAGAGCTTTTGCCTTCTGCATGCTCAGCCTGTTCAGAGACTTCCTCCTGCTCCCCTCTTCCATCTCAACCTGCAGCAGACAGGGAGGAGGGAAAAAAAGGAGAAACACTTACTATATGTGGGCAGTCGCGAGCGTCTATTAACACCTGGTAGTACGTGTGCGTCTTCCCTTTCACTTCTTTGGATCCGTGGCTGGCTGCGTTCTCTCCCCTGGAAGAAAACACACCCTCTTAGAGCAGAGGAAGCTCTCTGCAGTGGCTGGGTTTCCCTTTCCCCTACAAGCCAAGTTCTGTCTTGCTTGCTGGTTGAAATGTCTTGGCTGATTAGACAGGCAGTGTGGGCAGTTTAGAGAGACTGAGGAATGCAGAAATGGACACAAGAGGCAGCCTGCAGCAAACCCCAAGGCCCTACTCAGCCCACCTCTGATTTATAGGATCCGCTGCTGCCTGCCTCTTGGAAGTTTCAGCACCTTGTCACAAGTACACTCTTTTGCCCCTCCCTGCCCCTCCAGCAAATACCAGTTCCTACTTTTCTGGCACTGGAGAAGCGACATCTCGGTCGTACAGCCTGGCTTGCCAAGGAAACAGGACTATCCCCCGGTATCCAAAGACACTGTGCAGAAATAACTGGGAAAAAAAAAAGAGAAACAGGGTCTGGGATCCCAGAAGCTGAGGTGGAAAAGGCTATGATTGCACAGTGAGAAAACAACATCTCCACACTGGAAGGCAAAGCTATTTTCGTACACCTCCTGGCTGCCTAGCCCAGAGACAAGGACAGTCAAAAGGAACAGCAAGAAATTCTGCTAACAGCCATGTTAATTTTAAAGCCACCATGTTATGAAGTCAGCAACCAAGCTCTGGGAAGGACATACACCACCCAGAGTGGCCCATGGCAAATACATCCACAGAAGTTGCTAGGCCTCAATCATATTAACCTGTCTGCAAGCCTCATGTGTCCATGTTATTTAATATTATTTCATTTTATATCCTGCTTTGCTGCCATCATGGGACCCAAGGCAGCTTACAAAAATGCTAAATGCAACACCTGTGAAATTTGACAAGATATACAAAAGGGGAAGAAATAATTGCTGGAAATGCCAGGAAGCAATCAGAGAACCATTCTCTGAGGATGCCAGCCACAGATACAGGCGAAACGTCAGAAAGAAACTGTTCTCGCAGCCCGGAAAAAAATCAAGGGAAATCTATGGCTGCTGGCTGTGAAAGCCTTCGACTTCACAACCTCTGATATTTTCACTTACAAAATTTCTCTGCCTGGTTGCCTGGCAGCAATTTCTACTCACCACAGACAACCAGGCATGGGATCCATTTACAAGGCTCCAAGCAAGTGGTTTCCTTTTATAGTGTCAGAAAGACATGGCGGCCTTAACAGACAACACCCAGCTCTTAGAGCCAGCTCAGTCAAATCTGAAGACCACCAAACTCAAAGTCAACCCAGTGTGTATTTTCCCAAACAATTGCCCCCACCAAGACCCCCGCTTACCTGTCCCGTCTCATATTTGCCCTGTTGCTTTGGCACTTCAAAGACACCCACCGTCTCCAACACTTTGCCCTCAGGACGATTCCTAGCGTTAGCACAGAGAGAAGAGAGAAGTTGGGCTCAAGAAACATGGCCAAGCAGCTAGAGCCTGAACCGGCCTCAAAGGTCAACATTCACCTCTCTGCAAATGGAGGCCAAAAGATCACTGAGAACACAGCAAGTGGAGTAAGTAAACCGAGAGATTAAATTTTAACCCCGATGACCGCTGGCTTTTCAAGAGGGTGAAATAAATTCCTACAGGATGACCGATGCACCATGACAGCTATATGGATCCTGTAGTGGATCTGTTTGCACTAAACACCGGTGACAAACAATAGCTCAATACAAGAATCAGCATTTCCCAGGGCACCTCACACCCCCAAACTGGGCTGCTGGAAGCCCTGATTTAATATTATTTTAAGGGGTGGGTGGGTTAGGGTATTGATGTAATTATGGAGTTTTATACTGTAAGCCGCCCTGATTGTGTTGCAGAGGAGCAGGATAGAAATAAATTTTATTATTATTATTAATGACAACCATACCCTCCCCAAACCATGATTTCTGTAGCTATGTGACTATAGTTCCACTAAACACTGGTGACAAACAATAGCTCAATACAGGAACCAGGACTTCCCAGGGTACCTCATACCCCAAACTGGGCTGCTGGAATCCCTGATGGGTAACAATCCTGCCCTCCCAAAACCATAGTTTCTGTACCTACATGGCTGTACGGTTGTCCCTCCACATTCACGGTTTTGGTATCCACGGATTTAAGTATTCACGGCTTGAAAATATTCTTTATAAAATAATAATCCCGAAAGCAAAGCTTGATTTTGCCATCTGATATAAGGGACACCATTTTGCTCTGCCACTGCATAGAATGGGACCTGAGTATCCACGGATTTTGGTATCCACGGGGGGGGGGGTCCTGGAACCAAACCCCAGCGAATGTGAAGGGGCAACTGTAGTTGTGGGAGTGATTGCGGGTCCTTGTGAAACCCACCACACACCCGCCCGCCACTGCCAGGCCCTGCTCACACCACCTGCCACCACCTCCATAACACACCCTCTCTCCAGTTTATTATTTATTTATTTATTATGTTATACCCCACTCCTCGTACACACATATAGATATATACACACACATAGATACACATACATATATACACATATGTATGTATATATATTTTATTATTTATTTATATGCCCCGCTCTTCAGCCACAAGGCTATCAGAGCAGCTTACAAATTGTTTTAAGCAATAGTAATTTACACACCTACACTGCATTAAGCAGCTTCCAATGTGTGTTAGCTAACTGACAGACTTCTCCTCTCTGCCCCCCTCCCAATGGGACTACAAGCCCCGAAATCCCCAACCCCAATGATCCCATGGGCTGTGGGGGATTCTGGGACTTGTCGTCCACGGAGGTCGCTTTCCCAACCTGCGGGGTCCCCCTTCCTTTCTCACCGTGAGGAGAGGAGGCGCCTCGGAGGGAGCCCCGGCCACCCCCGGAGGCCCCGCCAGCCCCACGCCGACGCCGGCGACCCCCGGAGGCCCCGTCCGCCCCCAGCGAGGCTGCAGGAAGCCCACCAGGCCCGGGACCCCCGGCTCAGCAACGCCGCCGACGCCGCCAAGCACCGGCCCCGCGCAGCCGCACAGCAGGCCGAGGCCGCCGCCGCCGCCATTCCGCGGCTCTGGAGGCCAAGAGGCCGAGCCAGGAGCAGCCGCCGCCGCCGCCGCCGCCAGACCCACAATGCCCCGCGCGCAGCCCGGCCCGGCATCCTTTGCGCGGGTGGACGCTCTAGGCGATGCAAAAACCACAGAGAGGGAAGGCGCTCCGCTTTCTGCTCTGTAGAGATAGGAATATAGAGTGATCTCGCTCCCGCTCCTGGTAGACAGTTTCCGGGTTTATATATAATATATATTTTAAAATAATTTTTATTCCTTTCAATATATCAATATAACAGAACACATGAACAACACATGCTCCTTACAAAAACATGCCTACATACCATGCAGTACAATACAGTTTCTGGGTAGACTGATGGAGTAAAAGCTTCGGATGCTAGCATTTCGTTAAGTTGTTTTGTAAATTTTGGAATTTATTATCCTGTAACCTCCGGAGGCCACAACTTTAAAAGCCAGGATCTTTCCCCCGAACCCCAGTTTTCGGCATGAGAGAAAAGGAAGAAGGATTATTCAAAATGAACCCGGAAGATCTTTCCAAGCGAGGTGGGGTGTCTCTATTTTTAGTTCTATGCTCCCGCTCCTCCTCCCGTTCTCCCTCTCCGAAGCCCCGCCTCTTTTAGGTCACATGACATTTCTGTTACGTCCACCTCCAACCAGCTCCTCCTCCTCCCCTCCCTCCCCAAAGCCCCGCCTCTTTGTAGGTCACATGATCGTCCTTCATGTCCGCCTTTCTGTCTCCACGGCAACCCCAACCAGCTCCTCCTCCTCCCCTCACTCTCCAAAGCCCCGCCTCTTTCTCGGTCACATGACCCTCGGCGCCCAAAATGGCGTCTTCCCTGCGAGTCCGGCAGCCGCTCCTCCTCCGCTCTCAAGCGCCGCGGTTGCCGGAGGCGCTGCGGGCCGAGCTGGAGGCGGCCTTGGCCGAGGGCGACCCCCGCCTCTCCTTCGCCCTGGCCCGGAAGCTCCACCGCGCCCTGCGGGAGTCCGGTAACGGAAGCCCCTCTCCGTGACCTCCGACCTCTGGGGGTCATGACCTTTCGGGCCAAGGGGGGGAGAGAGAGACCCCTGAGCTTTCATTCCTCGCCCCCAAATTTCGCCTTTTGAGCAACTGTTTGGTAGTAAACGCCATCTATCGCATAGTGGTGGGATTTCCTTTTCGTTACAACAAGTAGTTCGTTGTTCGTTGTGGTGCCGTTGTCGTTACTCGTGGCAGGGTGGAGGGCTTTGAT
Source organism: Gambelia wislizenii (assembly GCA_030847615.1). Taxonomy (NCBI): domain Eukaryota; kingdom Metazoa; phylum Chordata; class Lepidosauria; order Squamata; family Crotaphytidae; genus Gambelia; species Gambelia wislizenii. Next base: position 19,231,469 of record JAUMIR010000017.1, on the reverse strand, counting down.
AGTAAAATCCCATTTAGGATAGTGGTGGGATTTCCTTTGCGGTACAACATGGAAAGTTACTTTTATTTCTGGGGAAAGTAGTTCGTTGCTCGTTGTGGTGCCGTTGTCGTTACTTGTGGCAGGGTGGAGGGCTTTGAATTATTTGATAGTGAAGTCCCATTTAGCATATTCCTTTGCGGTACAACATGGAAAGTTACTTTTATTTCTGGGGGAAATAGTTCCTTGCTCTGTGGTGCTGTTGTTGTTACTTGTGGCAGGGTGGAGGGCTTTGAATTATTTGATAGTAAAGTCTCATTTAGCATAGTCCTTTGTGGTACAACATGGAAAGTTACTTTTATTTCTGGGGAAAGTAGTTCGTTGCTCATTGTAGTCCCAGGAGTTTGAGTTGTTGTCGTTACTCATTGGAGGGTTGGTTTGCATTTTATATATTTATTTATATATCTGTTTATATGCTGCCTTTCTCCCAGAATGGGACCCAAGGCAGCTCACAACACATAAAAACAATGTGAAAGTTAAAAGTTAAAAACAACTAAAATCATTTCAATTTGAAATTAAATATAAAACATAGAAAATGTTAAAAAGAATAGCAAAAAAGGGCACCTCAGGAACTACCCTCCCTGTTTCCGCTTGAGGCTACTCCAGGTTGTAAGCATGTTTGTTAATCTTTATGATGCAACAGGGCTCGGTTGTTCCGGCTGCAATGGACTCATGCAGAGTTGCTAGGCTGGAATAGTATCGTTTATTGCGTATGATAAAGTCTTTTGTGGATTAGTCAGCTGACGGATTGTGGGAATTGTAGTTATGAGCTCTGGAGGGCTCTGTGAGGAGCGGCTTAGGGAGCTGGGATGTTTAGCCTGGGAAGAGAAGGTGGAGAGGGGACATGATAGCCATGTTTAAATATTTGAAGGGATATCACGCTGAGGATGGAGCAAGCTTGTTTTCTGCTGCTCCAGAGACTCGGACACAGAGCAATGGGTTCAAACTACAGGAAAAGAGATTCTGTCTAAACATTAGGAAGAACTTCCTGATAGAGTAAGAGCAGTTTTGCAGTGCTGCCTCAGAGTGTGGTGGAGTCTCCATCTTTGGAGGTCTTTAAACAGAGGCTGGATGGCCAGCTGTCCTGAATGCTTTGATTGTGTATTCCTGAAGGGCAGGATGGGGTTGGACTGGATGGCCCTTGGGGTCTCTTCCAACTCTGATTCTAGGTTGTGGGGAGGTTGCATGGAGAAAACTGTTTTTGCCAGTCAGAGCAGACAGTGCTGGGCAAGAGGGAGAAACTATCAGACCTGACATAAGACAACATCCCAGCAAATTCCTCCTCCACCTCTTTGATTGCTTTGAAACCCAATTGTTACTGATAACCGTCTTAAAAAAATCTCTATCTTTGCCACCTAGGTTCCCAAACATACCTTCACGAACTGCTGGAAGGCAGCGAGATCTTCCTTCCTGAAGTGAAAATACCTCCAAGGGTTTGTATTTTGCTGAGCTCTTATATTTTAAAGGTGGCAAGTAACACGGCAGCTTGTGAGATGTTTAAAAACCTCACTGTAACACAACATAGGATGTACAGCTTCAACCAATTTTAACTCTGAGGGATCCACTGTGGACCCTTTTCAAAAATGTGGGAGTTTTCCCCTGCATTTCCTCCCCAAACTGAAGCTAATTGGAAGTTCACTTCTGATTTTAGACAGATATAAACACTTACTATAAAACAAGGTCCTTTGTCTTTCTTCAGAGGAGAATTGCTACTCCAAGGAGCTTCCAGGAATAACTTTCCCTCTTTTTGATAACAGAAGCAACAGATTTTAGTGGGGTGAGGGTGGGTGGGAACCTCGGTAGAATTTGGGATCCACAAATTGGGCAGATATGCATATTGTTCCCAATGCCTTCTCTGAGACAATGTTATTTGCACCTTTGGACACACTGTTTTCTACTATAACTAGTGAGCTTTCAGTACTTTGTTCTTCTGCCTCAGAACCCAGAATTGGTGGCCCGACTGGAGAAGATCAAGGTGAAGCTAGCCAACGAGGAGTATAAACAAATAACAAGGAACATTAACTGCCAGGTAAGAGATGAATGAAAAGCCAAAACAGCTTTCTCGTTAGCCGAAATCAGCTTTGTCTTATTAAGCCACTTGCAAGGAATCATCAAGCGCTGATACCAGTCCGTGTAGGCCATCGGTGGACTGTAAGTCTCATCCTCGCTGGCAATTGGTCAGTCTGGCTGGCGGACACTGATAGTATATGCCTTCCAGTCCTGGGGTGGCAATACTGGGCTAGGTCAGTCAGTGGTCAGACTCAGTACTGGGCAGTTTTCTGTGCTGGGGCCAGTCCATAACTCACAGGGAGAGGATGTGCTTTTCAGGGAAAGAAGACCAAGATAAGTCTAAGAAGTGACCAAATTATTTTCATTTCTCCTTCTAGGAACTGAACCGATATGGAACCCTGGCTGATCTTGGAAGGCAAGGTGTGTGTCTATAGTGAGAACTGGACAACCAAGCAGATTGGGCACGGCCGTTAAAATGAGCTTTTAAATTAAGCCCAACATCAGCCTGTTCTTGGAATCTTTCTCTTCTCCATCCTGGGTTCGAACAGCACCATTTAGCGAATTAAAACTCCAGCGCTTTTGGTTTACCCATAAGTGAGCTTGAGCCAGGTGTGGGGTGAGAAGAGAATGACCCTCCTCATTGTTCTTCCGGAAATCTTGCCCCCACTCCCTACACAGGGGTAATTCTGTTTGATACAATGCAATATTAAAGAAGATCCCAAGGTCAAACCTTGTAGTGAAAGGAGATGCGGGGGAGGATCAGGGCTGTTCCATTTTCAAAAACAGCCCAGTGATTTTGCAGCAGACATGCGATTCCCAGGTCCACCAACCCCAGCGTCTCTCACACACCCCTCTCCCTCCTTCCTTCAGTCCGGTCCAGCAAGGCCCTGGTCGTCAACATAGTCAACTTTGTCATCACAGTGGGAGCTGTGTTCGTCTGCACCTACCTGGGCAGCCAGTACGTCTTCACGGAAATGGCAGCGGTGAGTGGAGGCCGGGCAGAGGCAAAGGGAAAAGGCCAGAGCGGCTGGGCCGCCCTCCTCCCAACCCACATCTGGACCAGCTGCTCCTAGGGGCAGGTGTCTGCATTTCCTCCGTTAACCAGTGCATGCTGGCATAAAATGAAAGAGACCTGTGGGCTTAGATTCAGAAAAGCTGGGATGGCACCTGTGTCCGAAAGCAGAGTGGGAATAATGCAATCCTCCATATGTTGTTGGACTGTATGTAACTCCCAGCGTTCCTTACAATTGTCTGTGCTGGCCCGGGGCCTGATGGGAGTTGCAGTTAACAGCATTTGTGAGATGCTCTGTTGTGAGGTGCAGGAATTGGGACTACCCACCCCATACCTTTCCACCCTCCGAGCCAAAGAAAACAGCCCGTCCCAGCAGACTTTGGGTGCAAGTCATAGAGCCATAGGGTTGGAGGAATCCCAAGGGTCATCTAGCCCAACCCTTCCAGTGCAGGAAATCCACGGCAAGGTAGGCCATTCAACCTCTTATAAACCTCCAATGAAGGAGAGGCCATCACTGCCTGAGGGTTTTGTTGTACTGTCAAACGACTTTCTTACTATTAGGGATTCCTTCTGAAAGTTTAGTCAGAATCTCCAGGTCGGCAGCTGGAATTCATGCAGAAAGGAGAGCTAACCAACCGTCTTCCTTCCTTCCTTCCTTCCTTCCTTCCTTCCTTCCTTCCAGCGTGTGTTGTCCGGTGTGATCGCAGCCTCTGTGGTTGGCTTGGCGGAGCTGTATGTGATGGTGCGGACTCTGGAAGGGGAACTGGGAGAGCTGTAGCCACAGGCTTCCTGGGAACCCACCTCGACTCTGCTTCTTGGGCTCCCCTGTCTTGCCCCGCTGTCCAGTCAGACCGGAGGAGTTGGGAGTCAGCATGCAGAGCCCCCTCCCATCCCAGGAGAGAACCGTCAGAGAAGAAGGGGGGCTGCTCTCTACTCTTTGTCCTGCAGCCCAGCCAAAGAGACTCTCTGACCGCCCGAAGTCCACTCTCCCCCCACCCCCGGGCAAGGCAGGACAACGCTCTCAGACTGTTAAGCGCGGCCCCTCTCTCCCTTCTGCGAAGGCCTGCCTTGTCCTTCTGTTGTCTGCATCTTCCATCATGTTCACAGCCAGGTGGGGTTTTGCTGCTGTGGTGCTCGGGACCTCTGGACGGGTGAAGCAGTTTATTTCTGCGGTGGAAGACTCATCCCTCCCAGCTGCCTCTGGGTTGCTAGGCTGTTGTTGTGCCCAAAGATTTTGCCCCAACCACACCCTTCCTTTGGTAGCACTGCAGGAGATGCCATACCTCCAGCTCTTGGGGGTCTCCTAAAGGCACAGGGCCCTGCCTGCTTTCCAGCAAGGCTGCAGCCTCATTCTCTCCACTCCAGGGCCACTTCAGTAATGATTTCCTCCCTCGTGTCCTGTTTAGAGAAATACAATTCCTACTGTGGCCATTAAACTGTCTGACCGAAAGCAGCTCTTGTGCTCCTTGCCAGCCACTGTGGGTGGGATATTCTCCCCTGGATGTAAGGGAATTTTGGGGGTGGGTTTCCCGCCCCCACTGAGCATTGATGGCAACAGAAAAAGAAACGGGAACGGGGAGTAATGCAAAAATCAGGGTGCATTTCTGGAGTGGCGGGCAGCAAGCTTATCTTTCTGTCTTCAATTTCTGAAAGTAAAATGGTGTTCCGTTTCACATTTTGCACTCCTGTGTTGAATCTATGTTCTCTAAAGTAACCTGATTGATTCGATGCAGTCTCCTGTAGCTTGGATAGGGAGGAAGGGTGATTTTAAAAATCACATCACCAGGTCATTGATGCTGCTTGTGTTTCCACCCAACTCCTGCTTGTTAATGGCTAGTTTTATCAGCGTTTGTACTTTTTGCATTTCAGTTCTCTGTCACTTATCCTTAGTGACAGTTCCACCTGCCTCTCACCCTTGCCCGCGTCTGTTTAGAGTGATTTGCCAAGGGAGGCAGTGCTGTGTGTCTGATGGAGAGGGTCATGCTCTGCAGAAGTGTCTCAGGTGCTTTCAAGGTGACTCTGACATATGGCACCCCCTCCCATATTTCTTGGGGGGGCGTGCCATGCCTTTCCCCTGAGGCTGAGAGAGTGGGACTTGCCAAAAATCACCCAGTGGGTTTCCAGGGTAGAGCCGCAATGTAAATCCTGGTCTCCTCTCCTGGACTCCTTGTCCAACACTCAAGCGACTCTAGAATTTTCTTGACCTGATTTATTTTGAGGAGGTTCGCCATGGCCTTTTCCTGAAGCTGAGAGACTGTGACTTACTTGCCCAAGCTGAGTTTCCATAGCTGAGTGGGGATTCGAACCTAGGTCTCCCAGGGCCCTAGTCGAGCGCTCAAACAAGCCTCTGCCTTGGCTGAGGTAGGCCTCTAGTCAGTCTGGGGAATTCCATAGCCCACGCTTCAGAACCCCTCAGACTCAATTGGAGTGCCAGGCTGAGAAGGTAAACCCCACAATGCCAGACTAAAATGTTGGTACCTGGAATATGAGTTGATTCCTGGAATGCCAGCCTAAGAAGTGGCCCTCGAGGTGCCAAATGCCAAGCTTGGATGCTGATTCATGGGCTGCAAAATGCCCCCAGAGTGCCAGGCTAAGAGGTTGACCCCAAGGATGGCAGCCAAAGAGGTCAGCTCTTAGAATGCCAGGGTGAGAGGTTGATCTTTGGGTTGCCAAAAGCCTGGCTTGAATGTGGACTCACAGGCTCCAGAATGCCAGGCTAAGAGGTTGGCCCCTTGGCTGCAGAATGCCAGGCTAAGACTTTGTTTGCTGACCTGCAGAGTGCCATGCTAAGAGGCTGACCCCAAGAATGCCAGGCTCTGCGGCTGGCCCCTGGAACGCCGGGCTAAGGGGTTGCCAGGCTTGGATGTTTGACCCTGGGCCCTCATAATGCCAGGCTGTGAGATTGACCCCAAAACAACAAGCTAAGAGCTTGGCTTCCAGAATGCCAGGTGGAGGGGTTAGCCCCCAGAATGCCAGGCTAAGAGGCTGCACTTTGGCCCACAAAATGCCCAGCTCAGGCGTTGGCCCGGGGGCTGCAGAATGCCCCCAGAAAGCAGCCGGACAAAGCTGTGGGGGTGTCACAAAACCTGGGCTTTTTTGATGAAATGGCAAGGGGTTAAAGCATTGGGCACCATTCCAGGACATCCCTCCAGGGAAAAAAAGGAGAAGCGTTGATTAATGTTCTGATGCCCGCTAAGTCCCCCGCCAACAGCGTGCGCAGACAGAGAGCAATATTAATATTGCCGCGTTGTGCAAATCCAGGAGGGGAGAGATCCCAGGCCTTCCGTGGCCCATCACCGGGATTAGGTGATGCTGCTCAATCATCCCCAGATCCAGCCGGAGATTAAGGTATTTCTCCCCTGTTCCCTGGCCAGATTAGGTGGTATTACCAGCGACTTTGGGGTCCGAGCTGTTCCAAACCCCCCTCATCCCCTCCCATGGGCCATTCCTCTCTCCCATTTAAGGATATTGGATCGGCCTGGGTAAAAGCACCCCCCTTCCCCTCCTACCTTCATCCTACACAAATCCAAAATGAAAATGATCAGGCTAAGCTCTGCAATGATCACAAAACCTGGGTGTTTTATTGAAGTTAGAGATTTGGGGAGGGGGAGGGATATGGATATATATATATATACTGTATATACACACACACATATATGGGGGGAACCCATGAATTAATACAACCAGGTGCATGTTCCATTTAAGGGCGGGGGGAGAGAGACAATGTAATTTAATCCTTTGTTTCCAACAGAGATAAAGTTGTTTTGGATAAGATATTGTGATATCTCTTGCCAGCAACACGTGCACAGAGAGCATGGCAAAAATGACACAGCCCAGGTCACAGGTATCTCTCCCCAGGTCTGCCAAGATACTAGGACTACAAATCCCACCACCACCCTCCAGCCCACTGGGTGTTGTAGTCCCCAAATTCTAAACTGTCAGTCCTGCGCTGTCTTGTGATTTAGAAACGGTCCTGCACTCTCTTGGGAAGCCAGAGTGTGGGGAAGCTTCATGGGGAGGACTACAAGTCCCAGAATCCCCCCCACACCACAGGAACTTTTCTGGTGCTATAAGCCCCCTTCTCTCCCTGTCTCCGCCAGGTTGGCCTCACCTGAGCCCCGCCTGCGCCTCTTCCCAACTTCTCCTGGTGCACTAGAGCTCTCCCAGGTTGGCCACCAGGGCGGCGCTGTAGATGAGCTCCGAGATGGAGCCCAGCGAGGTGGCCGGGGATGGGAAGGCCTCCCACCCGCCAGCCAAGGCAGCCCAGGCGGAGACCGCCTCTCCTTCCTCCTCCTCCTCTTCTTCCTGGACGGAGCTCGCAGGGGCCCAACGCAGCGAAGGCACTGCAGCAGCAGCAGACGGGGCAGAGGCGACCTTCTTTTCTTCCCTCCGACCGAGGCAATGGGGCGGAGGGGCTGGAACCAAGGGGTCGTGCCCCCCAGGGCGGACAGGGGCACCCAGGCAGGGGGGGTTGGGGGTTGCTCGGCGGAGCCCACCCCCTGTTTTGATCCTCCGGGCGCGGCGGTTCTGGAACCAGACCTGAGGGAGGGGTGAGCAAGAAAGGGGGTGAGTTAAAAGAAGGGGGCGCCTTCCCCCTTCCCCTGGCCATGGGGGGGGGTCTCACCTGGATCTTGGCCTCGGGGAGCTGGGTGAGCTCGGCCAGGCGCTCCCGGGTGCCGATGTCCGGGTAGGGCAAGGTGGCGAAGACCCGCTCCAGCTCGCTCAGCTGGCCCCGGCTGAAGGTGGTCCGCTTCCGTTTGCGGGGGCCCGGGGGCCGCCCACCATCTGGAAGGGTGAGAAGGAAGAGCGAGGATGAGGAAGCCCAGTATCCCCATCTGCCGTCTCCTCTTAGGGGGGGAGGAGAGGACAGAGTGATGGGGAGAAGACTTTGGGGTACAGCAGAGCCCAGTATCCCATGCAATCAACCCCACGAAGAGGGAGGGGAGGAAAATATAACGCAGTGGGTAGAGGTACGGCATGGTATGGCGTGAAAAGGGACATTTGAAGATGACAAAGCCCATTATCCCCTCCTTCAACTTCCCCCAGGGGAGCAAGGAGGCTGGCAGTGATTTGGAGCGGCAGAAAAGGGGATTTTTGACAAGACGACAAAGTCCAGTATCCCCATCAGCCATCTCCTCTTAGAGAGGAAAGAGCAATGGGGAAGAATCTATGTGGATGACAAAGCCCAGTATCCCCACTGGCCAGCCACCTCAAGGAAGGGGAAGAGGAAAGAGGGAGGCGGAGGGTAGGAGTCTGGAGTGGCGGAAAAGGGGATTTTGGGGAGGATGACAGTCCAGTATCCCCACCTGCATTTCCTCAGAAAGGAAAGAGTCTGTGTGGATGGCAAAGCCCAGTATCCCCATTGACCAGACACCTTCACAAGAGGAAGAGGAAGAGGAAGGAGGGAGCCTGAAGGGTCGGGGAAGGGACTTTTGGGGAGGACGACAAAGCCCAGCATCCCCACTGACCAGTCACCTCCAGTCGAAGAAGGGGAAGAGGAAAGAGGGAAGCAGAGGGCAGAAGTCTGGTGGCCAAAAAGGGACTTTTGGGGATGTCAAAGCCCAATATCCCCACCCGCATCTCCTCAGAGAAGAAAGAGTCTGCGCAGATGACAAAGCCCAGTATCCCCACTGGCCAGCCACTTCCACTCGAGGAAGGGGAAGAGGAAAGAAGGAGGCGGTGGGTAGGAGTCTGGAGTGGCGGAAAAGGGGATTTTTGACAAGACGACAAAGTCCAGTATCCCCATCTGCCATCTCCTCTTAGAGAGGAAAGCAACGGGGAAGTGTCTCTGCGGATGACAAACCCCAGTATCCCCACTGACCAGCCATCTCTGCTGGGGGCTGGGAGAGAGGAAAGAGGGAGGCGGAGGGTAGAAGTCTGGAGTGGCGGAAAAGGGACTTTGGGGGAGGATGACAAAGCCCAGTATCCCCCACTGGCCAGCCACCTCCACTCGAGGAAGGGGGGGGGAGGAAAGGGGGAGCCTGGAGGGTCGGGGAAGGGACTTTTGGGGAGGACGACAAAGCCCAGCATCCCGGCCCGCCCTCCCACCCTTACCTGCCGGTGTCTCCTGCGCCCTGCTGGCCCCCGGGGGGAAATGGGGAGCCCCGGGGGGCAGCGGATGCGGGGTCCTCGGGGCGCCCACCCTCTCCATCCCGAAGCCGGGCGGGTTGTGCGCATCCTCGCATCCGCCGGCCCCTTTTATCCGCCGGCCCCTCCCTCCCTCCCTCCCTGGGCTCCGGCCACTTCGGCCACTTCGGCCAGGGGGCAGGCGGGATCCCCTTGCAAGTTCTTGTTCGGACAACCCATGCAGGGTTTTAAAACAGAAATACAGACATTGCTTTGGTCCCATCCTTTCCACTGATGGATGTTAAATTCTCTCCTAAATCCTGCCGAGCAGGGGCTCTTCTTAACGCTTCCTTTCCCAGGGACCCCCCTCAAATCTCATTTGTTGCCCAGGACCCCCGAGACAGAACTCAGGATTTAACACAACAACAACAACAACCATCATGCAATTGCACCCCCCATTGAGGAGAGGGAGGGAAGACTTTTCTCCTGCTTCTTCCTGCAAGGTTGGGGCTGGAGGGGATTGAATGTGGCTGGATCACAGCTCCCATAACTCCTTGCTTAATGCACTGGTCAAGGCTGATGGGATTTGATGTACATCTGCAAGGTGGAGTAACAACTTTCTTCAATCTGGCTGGTGGTTTCCGGATGCATTGGACTCGAACTCCCAGAATCCCCCAGCCATCATCTGAAGCAGTGGCTCTTCACCTTTTCTTTCCCAGGGACCCCCTTTAAATGTCTTTTGTTGCCATGGACCCCCAAGATTGTAAACCCCAATAATGATGATGATGATGATGCAATGACATTCTCCATTAAGCCTTCCCTCAGAGACACTGGAGGGAGGGAAGACTTTTATCCTGGTTCTTCCTCCATGTTTGTGGCTGGAGCAGATTGAATGGCAGTGTGCAGCCCAAGCCAGCCAGCCTTTGCCTTGGCTCCTGTCATATAGCCACTCCCCTGAAGGGAGGAGGTGGGCTGAGCAGCCTTTGCAGACCCCCTGTGAGGACATGGTGGACCCCTGGGGTCCCCGGATTCCTGGGGGGTCCCCAGACCCCAGATTAAGAACCCAGCACTGCTGTAGAGCATCTGGCTGCCCTTAACCTTAGCAGCAGGTAGGGGGTCCTTGCCAAAGATCCTGGCCTGGGCGGGGGGCTTCAGGATGTGGGGGCCGTGGGGAGAGATCCAAATCTACCCCACAGTGGAGGGTGGCGGGGAGGCTTTGATGCTGGAGAATCCACTCTGGGTTTTAGTCCGAACATTACAGGTGCTCTCCACGTGGCCAAACCCACTTTGGAAACCTTAACAAAAATAAATTGATTGATTCCCTCCCCACCCCATCCCTTAAAAATGAGCATGTACAGTATATGGTTTTAAAACTGTTTTTAAAAAAGCTTTTCAACTGTTCTAATTTGTTTGAAATTATTTAACGTGTTTTGGGTCTGTCTGAACGGGTTCGATTGTCTTGAAATCCGAATTTATTTTAAGTGGTGCACTTACCCTGGGATCCTATGTTATAGGGTGGGGTGTAGATCTTTTAATATGAATTAAAACAAGTTGCTTTTCTTAAAATTCTGGATTAAAGCCCACTTTATCTGCAGGAGAGCCAGCGAGATGTCGTGATTTGAGTGTTGGATTATGATTCTGGAGACCAGGGTTCAAATCCTCTTTACTTGGCCCTGGAAACCCGCTGGCTGCCCTTGAGAGAGGCACACTCTCTCAGCTTCAGAGGAAAAGGCAAATCTCTTTGAACAAAAATCTTGCCAAGAAAATAAGTCAAGAAGCCTTGAAGGCTCACAGCAGTTTCTGAAGGAGCTGTTCATGGTGCTGAACTCAAACCAGGTTCATCATTACCTTGGAGAGGCCATTTAAAGTTCAGACTGAAGTCCTGAGCGGATGCTCCACGGCTTCCCCTACCTTTTCTCACAGGGCCCAACAGCCACACTCTCTCATCTCGACCCACCTCGCAGGGTTGTTGTGGGGAGGGAAGAGCTTTGAGCTCCTTGGAGGGGAGATGAGAGAGAACCGTTTTGGGGGGTTGTTGGTTCTCTTCTGATTTTGTGTAGAGATTGGCCTTGGATGCTGAAATTTCCTTCTACTCATGGGACTGGATTGTGTCCTCCACCACAACTAAGGCCCCGGCTAGTTTAGGGGGCTCAGGACAGACTTCCGTCCTCCGAAATTAGGGGGCAGGCAGAGCCCAGGAAGAGGAACAGCTGGGAGTTGGCCACAGGGGCCTGCCCACCCCACACTTTTTGCTGCCTGAGGCGGTTGCCTCACTCACAGCAGTGGGGCCCACTGGCTGAGCTCCAAGGCGAGCTGCGCTTCGTACATGCTCAGAGGATACACTTTCCACTCCATCTTCTGATGCTCCAGAGAGATTTTTGGCCACGGCTGAGCACTCTTTGGGGAGAAAAGAATTTATTATTATTTCTCCTTTAGCTGCACAACATAGAGGATGCAAAGGAGTCTGGAATAAGCCCCCACCCACAGTCCTCTGGTCCTCAAGGAGAGGTTGCATCCTTCCGCATGTGGTTTCAGGGTCCTTGCAAGAGACCCTTCTCTCAGTCCAGCTACCACTGGACTCACATTTGGCTGGCACATCAGAGAGGGCCTTCTTGGCGGCTGCTCCTGACGGTGGAACTCCCCACCACTGGAGACTAGGCTAGCTCCACCTTTGTTTCCTTCCTGCCTGCACACAGACTTCCGGCTTTTAAGCTGCCTTGGTTCTGAAGTAGATTTAAATAAATCAGGGTGGCTTATTTCATTGCTCTCTTAAAAATAAATAAATATTTGCATTCACTCTTCACTTGGGATTTTGCATTGTGTGTGTGTATCTTCAAGTCACCTGTCGACTTATGGAGATTCCACGCAGGTCACCCCACTTTTATTTCTGCCACCCACCTGAGCATCATCCATAAGGGAAAGGTGGGATGTACCATTTAATCAACAAATATACCAGAACACATCAACACACACTTTTAGGATAGGAAAACAGACTTTATTGGGCTGCTGTTGTGAGTGCGGTGGGGTTTGCATCCGAACTTCAGGCCAGATCCTCATCAGAAGGGCAGCCCAACCAGTACTTGGCGATGGGACGGGGGTATTTCGGGTAGACCCAGTCTACACGGCGCGTACGGAGGTTGAGACGGTAGTACTTATCTGGGGGAAAGAGAGGAAATGATATCTTTATATCTGATATATTGCAGTCAAGCAGTGGGAAGAGAAAAAAAATAATTCTGTATCGTTTCCATCTTGTGTTTCACCTTTATTGTATTTTTAAATTTTTATTTATTTCATTAGTATGCTGCCTTTCTCCAGGAGTGTGAGTCAAGGTGTAGCTTTCGAAAATAGCCAACTAGAGCAGCCTTTCTTGACCTTTTTATCCTGGAGGAACCCTTGAAATACTTTTCAGGTCTCAGGGAACCCCTAGATAAACATTACCCTATATGCTGTTATTGCTTTACCCCCACAATCACAAGCTTTTGGGGAACCCCTAGCAAGCTTTTGGGGAACCCTAGGGTCCCAGGGAACCCTGGTTGAGAAACACTGAACTAGCACATAGCCATAACATTTTAAGCACAAAAACTTTGGTACCTTGAACCCCCAACTCTCTTCCTTCCTAGGCTCCCTTTCCCCTCCAAGACCCCTCAGCCTGTCCCGTCTGTAGAAAATCTCTTTCTCCTCCCCAATTTCATATTCCACCTGCAAATATTTGGTAGACTTCCACCACCTCCATGCCTTGTTTAAATTCTTTTAAGACATCCTTTAAGCAAGAGCAACCATCCCGGTTTGCCATTTCTTGGGGGTGTGAGTTCCACAGGCTAACTTGCAGGGCTGAATGAGGAAATATTTAGTTTTAAAAGCCTTTTTTTTTTCTTGGAAATGTCAAGTTCTCCTGATGTATGGAGGTCTTGCTGAAGCATCCCTCCTGATGCACGGGGTGGGGACATTTTGGGATGGTACAGATACCCCACCCTCCCTTAATGAGCAGAAGATATGGGGGTGTCTTTTTTCCAGGAGAGGCTTAATGGTACCTCCATATCCCAAAGCAGTATACCTGTGGATCCCAGGAAGGAGCTCTTTGTGCCATAGTTCTGACTGTTGAACAAGCAACCTGGGGAATGAGAGACCCCCCTCCAAAAATGCGCTTACCATCCACAAAGAAATAGACGCTCTGGAAGGGCTGGCAGGGAGTCGACCCGCCCAGCAGCCAGTCCATTTCGGCGGACTCGGAGCTCTCATCGGCACCTGTCCAGTCCCACAGGGGGTTCCAGCGTCCCCAGCGCTGGCGGCGGCGGTACTTTTTGCGGTGACGCCGGGATGGCCTCCTCCCTCCACGGCGATGGGTCGGACTCTGTGCCACATACAGTCTCCCCAGCATGGCGGCGTCCAGGCGCCCGGGCACCCCCCGCCAGTCGCGGCTGATGAATCGGGGCCGGCTGGCCCCACCTGGTAAACAGGGAGAGGAGGAAAAGGGATCAGGAATCGGGGTGGATGGGCACAATCCCCCATACCAGAACTTGGAAAAGTTCCTTTTTTGCAATATAAATTTTTATTGATTTTCTTATGACATAGACAGTTGTCCCTTCACATTCACTGGGGTTTAGTTCCAGGACTCCCTTTCGTGGATACCAAAATCCGTGCATACTCAGGTCCCATTATAAGCAATGGTATAGCAAAATGGTGCCCCTTATATAAGATGGCAAAATCAAGGTTTGCTTTTGGGATTAATATTTTTTAAAGACTATTTTCAAGCTGTGAATACTTAAATACCCAGCTTGTGGGGGGCAATTAGCTAACACACATTGGAAACTGTTTAATGCAGTGTAGATGTGTAAATAGCTATTGCTTAAAACAATTTGTAAGCCGCTCTGATAGCCTTGAGGCTGAAGAGCGGGGTATAAATAAATAAATAAATAAATAAATAAAATAAATCCGTAGATACCAAATCTGTGAATATGGAGAGACAGCTCTATAAATCCAACAAATAAATAAATAAGGAAATTTTCCAAGTCTTTCACCCTGATTCCTGAGTTGTGTTTTGCAGCCCTTACAGCTGTGCTTTGCACCAGCAAGTTGTTTTATTTATAGTCTGGGATAAAACCGATAGTGGATTCACCATGCCGCTGACATGCTTCAACTAGCCTTTTCTACTTCCTCCTTCCCATGAACCTGTTCTGGCCAGCAGTCCGAACACAGTTCCTTATCTTTCGCCCAGACAACAGAGATTTTTGTGTTCAGCCATCTGGACATTTTGCATGCAGTTGTTTCTGTGAGAAGGGGAAATCTCTGCAGAGGACGGATGGACAGACAGACAAAGCACCCCAAATCCCCCGCACTCACTCCGGCGTGTGCCCCCGAAAAGAAGCTGAAAGATGTCCTCCCAGTCCTCATCCTGCATGTGAGTGTAATGGTCAAAGACCAGCGATGGGGAGGTCTCCTCGCAGGCCTCACGGCTGGGCTGGTTGGCAAAGTCGTAGGTCCAGTAATTTCTCCCTGGGAAGTGGAGAACGGGAACCATTCAAGGGTCGGGGCTCGGACAGTCGGATGGCTGAATCCCACCCGTCCTCTGGTCAAACTAGGTGAGGTCCGCCCAAGGCATTTTGGTGTTAACGGCAAAGGAAAGGCTTTTCGTGAGGAGGGAAAGCAACCGCCTGAAGTGATGTTGCACTTTCTGGGGGATTCTGGGAGTGGCAGTCTAAAGAAAAAGAGGAACTGTTCCCAAGTTGTGATCTGGATTGGCCCCATTCTTACTTCCCTACCATCCTACTCCCAACCCTCTGCTCCTGCAAAAGCCACAAATATCAAAGGATGGAAAATGTAGCCTTGTAATTCTCACCAGGCAGTGAAAGAAACAAAGACTGAATGGCCCGCCTCACAGGGTTGCTTTAGTTGTTATTCCTAGCAGAAGAGGGTTAGTCTGGATGACCTTTGGGGTCCCTTCTGAATCTCTATGATAACAAAGGTAACTTCAGGGATATGTTGTGATGGTGGGCTCTTTCTTAGAGATACCAGAGGTTGAATACCTACCTCATAGGGGTGCTTTAAGCAGTGGAGTCTTGCCATGCACAGGGGTTGGACTAGATGGCCTTTAGGGCTCCTTCCAATTCTATGATTGTAGGAATGGCCCCTTGCCGAACTGAGTGGAATGGGGTGGGAGAAGAGGGCCTGTCTGGACCCCAGGAGAGTCACCCACCTTTGAAGAAATAAACCCGCTCGCTGGAAAAGTAGTTCTGAGCCGGAAGGGCGAACGCGGCGTCCAGGTCGTCTGGGATTCCTTTGAAGCCGTCAGAGATGTTCCGGGGGAAGTCCGGCTCCAGGACTCCGTCGGCAAAGCGCCAGTATTGGCTGCCCTGCGGAAGGGAAGGAGACCGGGGGAGACACAGACGTGGGCCGGTGAGAGGCGAGGGGGCCGGAGGCTCACAGTAAAATCTTCAGGGGTGTTTTCCTGAACAAAGGAACTGAACTCTACACATGCTCAGAGGCAGCCTTTCTTTAAGATGGTTTCACTTGTTGCAGACAGCTGCTCCACAGGTGTTTTGGATTGCAACTCCCTTTACCACCATTGGCCTGAGGAATGGGGAAGATGGGAATTGCGGGTCCAGAAATCCTGGAAGGACAAAGGTTCCTGGACCACTTCCTATCCTGTTTCAGTCCTGGTTACCATAAAGACAGAGGTATGGGTTCGAGTCCCCGCTCAGCCATGAAAACCTACTGGGTGACCTTGGGCAAGCCACACTCTCTCAGCCATTTGTAAACCCCTTAGGGCCTCTGTAAGTCAGAAACGACTTGAAGGGATGCAACAACATCAATAGTAAAGTAAGTTTCTAGTCCTCATGCTTCTCAACAGAGATTTGACATTGAACAATAACCTGATTCACATCTGTCACACTCGTCTCTCACAGCAGGGGCTGGGGGCTGCTTTCTGGGGACCCCTGCCTTGCTGGTTTGTGCCTACATCTCACCTTGAAAAGGTAGGTCTTGCCCTCGCAGTTGATGCGGGTGAAGGCGGTATCAATGGGTCCTTCGATCCCCCACACCTCCTGGATAAGTTTGGGGTATCCGGGCTTCACACTCTTTTCATCGAGTTCGTATAAATATTTCCCTGGGTCAGAAAAATGAGGAGAGTGAATTACGGCAAAATTTCCAGGTAGGGCCGGGGCATGGAGCTACTATCCCCACCTGTCCCCACTGCAGCATGGATCGGAGCTGGGGGGAAATACTCTCCCCCCACCAAAATAACAGCACCCAGAATCCCCATGGTATGTGAAGTCGAAGGCTTTCACGGCCATAGACAGCCCAGAAAAAAACCAAGGAAAATCCCCATGGTATGGCTGTAGGGCACAGCTTGGAGGGGAAGGGCATTGCTAAGGTCATTGCAGTTCAAAATGCCAGGCCCACACACCCTACAGATTTGCACCCATGAAAACCGGGACATGTGTCGCCAAGGAACATCAGCGTGTGGTCAAGACGGCCAAAGTTATGAATGAGGCGGAAGAGTCCAGGTAGGAGAGGATGCAGGAGTTTTCTTTGGCCTGAGACAAGTGGAAAGGGAAAGATGCTGACCCTCCTCTCCTCTCCCCCCCACAAGTTAATGGAGCATGCACAACTTTTGCATTATGAACTCAGTTTGCAGCAACTGAAGTCAGCTGAGGAAAGTGGAAGAGAGCGAAACCGGGACATTTTAAAAGCAGCTGAGAAAATGGGATGGCAGAGGATTAATCCTCTGCCAAATGGGGGCAATTAGGGGGGTATGGGTCCAGCCCCTGGGGCATGAGTTGAGGGCAACCCCAATGCCAGTGCCAGGCCCTCGTAGGGGCAGCTGCCTGCGCTTAGCCAGTCTCCTAGCCCCTGGTCTGGGCCATACCGCGGAAGGCAAAGATGGATCCGTTCTTGAGGCTCGTGAAAGCGTCGAAGGGCTTCCCGCTGCACAGGTATTCCTCCTCCTCCTCCTCCGCTTGTGCCTCGGTGGGAAGGATCTCCGTCGCAGGCCGGGGGGGTGCCTGCGTCCCCCCAGCCACCCCCATATCTGGGTCTTCCGTCCACAGGTATTCGTAACCCATGGTGGTTTCCGGCTCTGGGCTGGTACTGGTGGCCGCGGAAGCGGTGGTGTTGGGAACGTCAAAGTAGTCCAGATAGTCATCCTCCGGCTGTTCGAAAACATCACCGCGGGTCACTGAAATGAGATACCAAAGACATGTCCTGGTTTTCATGGGTGCAAATCTGGAGGGTTTGTGGGCCAGGTATTTTGAATTTGGGAGTTTATCTCAGAACCTTTCCCCCAGTTTGAATTCGCACTCGGGATTCCCCAGCCTCTTTTCCACATCGGGCCTGAGGCTTAGACTCTTCTATCTGAATCATGGAGTGCTGTGATTTGGAGTTTTACAAGGTCTTTTCACCCTCCTCTGCCAAAGAGTGCTGGTGATTCACCGAACTACAAATCCCAGGATTGCATAGGAAGGAAGGAGCCATGGCAAATAATCCAGTTTCAAACTGGATTATTTGTATAGTGTGGATTTGGTTCCTGTCTTTGTGGTGGTGGTGTGCCTTCAAGTCATTTCTGACTCATGGCAATACTAAGATGACTCTATCATGGGTTTTACTTGGCAAGATTCCTTGCCACCATTGCCTTCCTCTGAGGCTGAGAGAGTGTGACTTGCCCAAGGCCACCCAGTGGGTTTCCAGGGCTCAGGAGTGGGGATTTGAATCCTGGTCTTCCAAAGTCTTAGCCCAACACTCAAATCACCCCACCACACCTGCTCTCAGAGTGACAACCTTGCAGGTTGCACTTTTGCTTGTCTCTCATTGCTGTTTTGTAAATCTGGCAATGCTATTAGAGAGGGTGAGGCGGCTGCTTCAGGCCAGGGATCCAGGGGGGCAGCGCCCTCAGCTCTTCCTCACCCACCCACCCACTCAGTGGACAGACTGAGGGTGCTGCTGCCCCCAGTCCACCCACCCCATGCCCACCCCCGTGGCACCGAAGTACCTTTGGATCTGCAGACGGCGAAGTAGTCGTTGCAGCAGCTCTGGTAATACGCGCAAAGGTCGTCGCATTGGCATTTCCGCTGGATGTCAAAACCCTTGTCGCAGCGGCCCTCGCAGGACTCTGGGAAACAAGACGATGGTTATTGTTATTGTTTGACGATGGGTATTGCTATTGTTTGTGCCATCATCACCACCATCATAATTGACAAGCTAGAACGTGTCCAGAGGAGGGCGACCAAAATGGTAGGAGCTCTGGAAGCCATGATGCCCTATGAGGAGCAGATGAGGGAGCTGGGCATGTTTAGTCTGGGGAAGAGAAGGTTGAGAGGACATGATAGCCATGTTTAAATATTTGAAGAAATGTCCTACTGAGGACGGAGTAAGCTTGTTTTCTTCTGTTCCAGAGACTAGGACATGGAGCAATGGGTTCAAACTACAGGAAAAGATATTCTGCCTAAATATTAGGAAGAACTTCCTGCCAAAAAGAGCTGTTCGGAAGTGGAATACACTGTACACTGCCTGGGAGTGTGGCAGAGTCTTCTTGTTTGGAGGTTTTTAAACAGAGGCTGGATGGACATCTGTCAGGAATGATTTGATTGCATATTCCTGCATGGCTGAAGGGGGTTGGACTGGATGACCCTTTGGGGTCCCTTCCAATTCTATGATTCCTAAATGAGTGGAATCTTCTGCTGCCCGGATGTGTGGTGGAGTCTCCTTCTTTAGAGGTCTTTAAACCGAGGCCTGATGGACAACTGTCGAGAGGTTCGATATTCCTGCAGGCTGAATGGGGTTGGGCTAGATGGCCCTTGGGGTCCCCTCCAACTCTGTGGTTCTTTGATCCTCTGACTTTTGTACTTTGAGCACAGTGTGCAGCAACTGGAGTCAGCTAAGGATTAAGGGGGGGATTTGGGAGAAGGAGAGAGAAACCAGGACATGTTCCAAGCAGGGGAGGAACTGGAAGGGCAGAGGGCTAATGGGGCGGTTGGAGGGTGGACAGAAGCAGCCTCTGCCCCACTGCTGGACCCCACAGGGAAGCCTCTGCCAATGGTCAACCCAAAGCGGTCTCCCCTTCTTTTCCCATCCATTGCATCCCACCCTGAATAAAAAACTCAAGTGTCTTTTCTGTTTTCAATTCTTTTCTTCACACCTATGTGTGTTTTGGGGTGGTGTGGGCACATTCATGCCCCCTACTCCTTCTCCTCCAAGGACCCCCACAGGGGAGAAGCCCTATAGATGCATGGGAGGTGGAAGAGCTTCAGAGCGGAGATCTGCATTCCCATTCAATGACCCACACAGGCAGAGCGGAGCATGGCAGGCCAGCCTAAGACCCACACAGGCAGAAGAGCGGTGCACTGCATTGCTCTTAAAAGACCCACACAGGGGAGAAGCCATTTAAATGCATGGGATGTGGAAAGAGCTTCAGTGACTGGGGCATGGAACAATGAGTTCAAACTGCAGGAAAAGAGAGTCCACCTAAATGTTATTAGGAAGAACTGCCTGACAGTAAAAGCTGTTCAGAAGTGGAACCCACTGCCTGGGAGTGTGGTGGTCTCCTTCCTTGGAGGTCTTTAAACAGAGGCTGGATGGCCATCTGTCGGGAGTGCTTTGATTGTTTTTAACTGCATGGCAGAATGGGGTTGGACTGGATGGCCCTTGGGGGTCTCTTCAAACTGTATGATTCTGTGAACAACATATTGATGGAGAAACGTATTTCTTTGGTGGTGGAGTGAGATTGCCAATCATTTTTACAGGGGTGGCAAATATTCTTGTCAGAGTCTCCTTCCCGCATCCCACCGTCCGTCCCTCCCAAAACTGAGCTGGTTCCAAGCCCCCCCCCCTTGGCCCAGAGCCCCCCAATAAAGATGGGAAGGTGACCCTTGGTACTCACCCTCTGCCGCAAAGGCCCCGCACAACCAGCCCAGCGCCAAGGCCAGGCTCAGGACCCTCATGGCCAACGGCTGAGTGTGACTCCTTCGCCTGACTGAGTCCGGTGTGGGGCTGCAGTCCGATCCTCCCCTGCTGGCTAGCCCCAGAGAGGCTGTTTGCTCAGCCTGGCCCTCCCTGTCCGAAAGGAAACACAACAAGGTCAATGGGGTGGGCTCCTCCTCTCTGGCCAGCAGCAAAGGGGCCCACCCTAGGCATTATCTCTCCCCATTTCTATTGCAAATACCCTATCACTCCCTTGGTCACTTGCAGGTCAGCAACTGGAAGGCCACTGACAATTGACCCCTCCAAAACCTAAAACAGCAGCAGGAGGACATACTCTCCAGTTGTCCTGACTCAGTAGGGAGGAGAGGAAAAATGGGGAGTCTTCAATGAAGAAATAGATTTATTTAGGTCTTAGACCAGAAGATAGTGGAGTCTTCCCTTCCCAGTTGGCTCAGGCAAAAGCAAAGTGCTGCTGCCTCTCCTAGCTTGTCTGTTCTTCCGTGTGAATAACTTTTGCTGTCTGGACCAGACTTTGATGTTTTTTGGCCAATAGACCCCAGTTTTCATCTGTGAAATTTTTTGGGGGGGGCATGGGAGGATGAGGAAGACTGGCCACCATTGACCAAAATTGGGCCAACTCTGGTTGATACCCCCCTAAAAGTGATGCTGTTCAGGAGGACAATGAGGGAGCCGGATGAGGCGGCTGCCTCACTCTCAGGGGGCTGATTTGGGCTGTTGTGTAGGGCTGCCGGGCCTTTACCTAAGACTTTTTGTACTTAATTAATTAACAACTTAGTTTCTATCCCCTCTCTGTTTTCTCCCCAAACAGGATCCAATGCTGTTTAGTACATAGGTTAAAACAAAGTCCAGCGTAAACCAAAATGATAAAAAAAGTTTTTTCAAAATACCCAATTAAATATACCATCCTGTTAAAACACCACTAACTTTAAAGCATTATAAAACTATATTTAAATAACAGCAGTAAGAATGAAAGAACAGCACACACACACACCTTCATTAAAACACCCTTCTCCATGACCAGTTAATTGTCAAATGTGTGTTTAAATGAAATGGCAATGATTATACCAGGGGAAAGGACATTTTGGCAAGATTTTCTGCTTCAAGTGTCCAAAGAATTTTGGAACAGCTTGGTTTACGACGTACCTTGACTTACGCAGTTTCGGGCGGCATAATGCCTTGGGACGGCACTGCCAATAAGGAAGATTTTAGTGGAAGGCAAGACTATCCGGTTTTGGAGAGGACTGAGGTAGAGGAGGGGAAGGGGTGCTCCATGGGACCCCCGGTGAAGCCCACCTCTTGCATTCCGCTTCTCTATGTATTTATTGAATTTTTAAATTTTAAATTTAAATTTTGAAGTCAGCCCCACCAGGGCAAACTACGTGACCAAACGCCACTCCTCCTGGGTTGACCCTCGGCTGCTGATTTCTTCAGGGGAGCGTCCTCCAGACAAAAGCAACTGGGGATTTGGCGGTCCTTTTGAAAAGGAACTGATTAGATTGCAGCAGACGCCAGACAGAGAGAGAAAGAGATGGGTGGGGAGTGAGGGGTCTCGTATAGGCCAGGGATGGGCAAATGTGGTCAATGTGGGACCACTTTTCTGCCCCTCGGATCTTCTGGGGGTAGCACAGGTCTACCAAAAAGGCTACTCTTTCCTCCCCCCAAAAACTTGAATATCTACTGAAAAAGAGGCTTTTAGAAATGTTAAACAGTGGACAAACTATTGCTGTGGTGAATTGCTACTTCAGGGGGCTTACAGGACTGGAAAGAAGGAGAGGAAGGCATCATGGTCAGGAACAGTTTAAGGAATTTTGGGGCCTCCTGCAATGCTTTAATTTGGGGGGGCATATGTTTATCTCAGGGCAATGTAACCTTACTCAACCTAAGCTATTCATAGTACAGGATATTCAGATTATTACTAATAATGTTTTTGCAGGAGGAGGGTTACTAATATGCCCCCCCACAATGATGGGGCCCCCTGCGGATGCTGACGCCGTCGGTGCCTTAAACCGACCCTGATCATGGTTAGAAAGCCCAGGTTAGGATTATGCAGAAAGCCCTGGGCATTTCAGGAATGATTCAATCAAGGAATTAAGTGACCATTCCTTAAGCTATTCCTATGGAAATCTCTCCTATACCCTCTCCTGTCCAACCTTGTAAGGTTGTTACAAACCCCTTAATTTCCATCTCCCAGCAATTAAAGCAATCTGTTGAGTTTCAGTTTCCTTTGTCTATCCTGCTACACGGCCCTGAAAGACTAATATTCTATGAAATTATTTGTGGTTTTAATCTGGAAGTGTTTTAAATTTTTTATATTGTATGATGCTCAGAGTTCCCAGCAGGAAATGTAGGAGATGATTGAATGATTGATTGATTGATTGATTGAGCAAGCAAGCTCTGGGCCAGACTATGGTTTAGCTATGGGAGAGGGGTGGCTGAGAACAAGCCATATAGTTTGCATTGCACAATGTTTTTGGAAACAATCCCTCTTTGATTCTCAGGTAGAGGTGGAACAAAAGCAAACAACAGAAATCAGCATTCCTGGAAATCCAGCTGATCTAACTTGGCATCGAGGGTGGGTGGAAAATCTGTCTTTTTGCCATTTTACAAGCTTGCCTCATTATAGGAATCTCCAGAACATGGACGTGGACCCCGATGCAGCTTGTATTCTGAAAAGTACAAATTTATTTGTTTGCAATGTGATCGGAAAGATGACGACAACAAAGCAGGGTGCGGGGAGAGGCATGCATTTGGAAAATGTGCAGGGGATGCTTCTGTCAATAGGAGAGGGATACGGATGTTTATGAAATGGGCAGAATCATATTATCAGAGTTGGAAGGGACCCCAAGGGCCATCTAGTCCAACCCCATTCTGCCCTGCAGGAATACCCAATCCAAGCATCCCCTAAGATTGGAGTCTCATTCAAGTATCAATAGCAATGGTGGTTGCAGTCCCAAAAAGAGAAAGGACCCCCCCCAAAAAAACAAAACTCCCACCCCACCCCGTCCCACCCACCGTCCTCCGGGAACCTCCTCCTCCGGCGGCAGTCTACCGGGCGGGGCGGATAGCCAAAAAAAGGGAGCATTTTGAGAAAGTCATAAGGAAACAGGGAGATGTTTTCATGCAGGGCCAAAAGAGAAGCAGTTTCCAATCCCGTACAAGATTTGAGTCAGAAGAAGCATGGAGGTGAGCGTAGGTTTTACAATTTGACGCACCTTCCCTGGGATACAAGGTGGCTGTAATTAAGCACCATGGGGAGGCACTCTGCACAGGCTCAGAGGCATGCTTTTATGATTTGACAGATTCCAAAATTTGAACCCCAGCATAAGCCCAAAATGACACCTTAGAGGCGGGAGGAGGTTTATCTTCTCCACGGAGCCTCCTTCGCCCCAAACCTTGCAGCAAGGGTGGGAAACCTTATCTTGGCCGAGAGCCCCATTCAATACCAAAGAAAGGTTTGGGGGTTCGCACTGCAAGGGTGGGCGGAGCCAGAAGCAAAAATGTAGGGGCCACAAATATATATATTTTAGCTTCAAGTTCTTCCTTCCAGCAACTCAGCCTGAGAAGGGAGGCATTCCAACTCTTCTGAATTGGGGTGGGGGCTGAATTCAAAAGCAGGGGAATTCCCCAATAATGGCCTCATGGGGAAATATGGTGGCCATATGGGGCAATCCAGAGAGGCCAAGTTTGCACCCACTTTCTGAACTTTTCCCCCACCTGCCCCACCGTGAAAGAAAGTGCAGGAGGATTCACTTTCCACGAACACTGATCCCTTCCTGTCATGTTCTGCAAACCAAACTGGGTGGACTTTGTCCCCCAGATCAATCGTGTTGAGTTATTCATTAATATGGGCTCTGGTCACCTCTTCCAGATCTGTGCTCCTCTCCCTTTCTCTCTCTCAGGGGACAAAGGACAGATTTCATAGCCGGAGGGGTGGAATCCATGGGGTCTCTGCTTGGATCATCTCCCATGGCTTCCATTCCTGTGCCCCCCAACTATCCCGATTTATAGGTTTTCTGTGGGTTTTTTCCGGGCTGTGAGGCCATGTTCTGGAAGAGTTTATTCCTGACGTTTCGCTTGCGAAACGTCAGGAATAAACTCTTCCAGAACACGGCCTCACAGCTCGGAAAAAACCCACAGAAAACCTATAGATGCCGGCCATGAAAGCCTTCGACTTCACATATCCCAATCTAGATTAATCCTGTGCCATCTAATTAATCCTGTGCCATCCATTTTCCAGCTGCTTTTAAAATGTCCCAGTTTCTCTTTCTTCCTCCCACCTTCGTCCTTCCTTCTCAGCTTACTTGCTGCAAACTACGTTCAAAGTGCAAAAGTAAATTGCCCTCAATCAACCCAGTCAGCTCAAGCAAAAGCAAACTGCTGCAGCCTCTCCTAGCTTGCACTTTCTTCCTCTTTAATATCTTTGGCCCTCTTGGTCACACTCTGGGGTTGCTTGGTCCCATGTCTCCCAGTTCTGAAATGTTGGAGGGTTTGCATTCCTAGGCCCATTGTGGCCAAACATATTCCCTGGTTCTCTTCTTCTAGGCAGTTCATACTCTGAAACATGACTCTTCCAAAATTTGAACAGAAACAGCAACATTTGCTTTCCCTGTCCTGCTTCA
Organism: Gambelia wislizenii; assembly: GCA_030847615.1. NCBI lineage: Eukaryota > Metazoa > Chordata > Lepidosauria > Squamata > Crotaphytidae > Gambelia > Gambelia wislizenii. Next base: position 19,206,794 of record JAUMIR010000017.1, on the reverse strand, counting down.
GCAGGGGCATCCAGTCTTGGATGCTCTGCTTCTGTTACCTGAGATCGCATTCACTTGTTAAGCTGCTGCATCACACGCCTGGCTCATGATCATTTTGTGATCCACCAAGAGACCTCTATCATCTAGAATGGTCTTATTCTAATAAAAACAATTCCTAATCCCTCAAAAAAAAAATCCATCATCATCGTGTTAAAGAACAGGGGAATAGCCCTGAAGCTGGGCCAGACCAAAAGCCAACCTAGTTCACCATCTTGTTTTCTCCCCCCGCACTGGGTAAGGAGATGCCCCCAAATCAGATGAAGTCTACCAGCAAGACAGGACTTCAATGGCACCCTCCATTTCATGTTCCTCATCGACTGAGATACATAGCCTCTAGCACTGGAGGAGATATATGGCCATCGTGGCTAGTAGCCACAATCTGACCCTATGGGAGTTACTTTTCTGGGACTACAACTCCCACAAATACTCCAGCTAGTATTCCATTATAGTCCCCAAACTGAACCTTTTCTGAGGCCTCCTGGCTATACTAACATCACGTACTCCGCTCTGATTCTCTTGTCCACAAAAGCATTGTGGGGGAACTTCCCAAATGCATTCCTATGATCGGGATGTCCTTGGGATTTTGCCCCCATTCCCTAATCCAGCCAGCCAGCAATTCCATCAATGGCAAGAACAAAGAAAGGAGATAACCGTGGCGTATCATGGCTTCTTCTATGGTCTTCTTGTAATCAACACATTCTTTTCTGAGCATTCACAGATGACCATGCAATGCAATTTCTTACTAATTTGCCCCTGGACCTTACGTCACGCCAACAGATCTCTCTACCTTGGCCTCTGCTGCCCAGGTGATACGTAGTACCTGTTTCTATCTAGCCCTTTAGAGCCTCATCCCTTTGCAAAGCATTTTTAAAGAAATTCTTGCTAGCTTTGTTCAATTTCTCCATCAAATAGTTTGCAAGTGGAAACCTCTTTGTTACCTGTTATTCTTATGTGTCTTCAAGTCAACTCTGACTTATAACAATGGTAAAGTTTTCTTGTTTATATTTATCCAGAGGTTTGCCATAGCCTTCGACTGAGGCTGAGAGAGTGTGACTTGCCCTCATCCTAATCCAACAGTCAAACCACGGCATCACATCATTGCTACCTACAATCATGCTATTTGGATGGATACGAAAGTGATTTAAAAAGCACCGCAGAGCAAATGCGGAGTCACATATATGGCTCACATTCTCTTCCTAGCGTTCCTCCATATAGCCTTCCAATCTCCATCTTCCTTCACTGATGGATCCATTTGTTTCCATGGGCTGTCCATAAACTCACACTGTGTGTCTGTTTGGATACACAACTGTTCCTTTTAAAAAAATTACCTTGTCTCTTGGCCAAAATGTCCTCCAAATGGGAGCTCTTAAATAGTTTCATGAGGACCTTCAGCAGCGATTAAACCCTTGGAAGACTCGGAACCCTTTTGCACTGGACATATTAGAAGGCAACTGTATTGCATTGTAACTATAATGAATTACTTGTGGAAAAGTAACTTTCCAAGCTCCCCAGGAACCCAGCCTGTGCCAGCATCAGCAAAGGGACTGTGGAGAGGGACTTAGCGGGTCTTCTCTCTAATCAGCCGGCCAAGTCCTTCCCTGTCCTCAGCTTTAATCCCCTTAAAGGCTCAGTCTGGAAATCCCCCTCATCTCCTGCCCTCAATTCTTCCCCCCACACCTTATGCTCCTGCCCTACCCCTGGCCCAAGAGAGACCCTCAACAGACTCACCTATCCTCCTTAAAACATTGGATTTTGAGGCGGCTGCCTCAGCTGCCAGTTGCCGGGTCTTTTATGGATTCTTGCTGCCCCGTACGGAGAAACCTGCTTGAGGTATTTTTCACTTTCTGTTCACCTTTTGTCAAAGAAACATGGCTGGGTTGAAAGTATTGGCCATTCTAAGTTGGGTTTGAGCCTAAAGGCACCAGATCCTGCCTGACCTTGGAAGCTAAGCAGGGTCATCCCTGGTTAGGTCTTGGGAGACTGCCAAGGAATCTCAGGTACTGTAGGTGATATTTTAAAGGATGGAACAGGCAAAACCAGCTCTAAGGATTCCTGGGCTAAGAAAACTCTCTGAAATTCACGGGGTCGCCATACATTGACAGGCAACTTGAAGGCACATAAATACATAAGCTCTGACCTTGGTCCTTTTTCCAAAAATGCTGCAAGCTAGAACTTCCAGAGCACAGGGGAAAGTGAGTTTTTGGACTGCCACCCTTGTGAAGCTAGTTGTCAACACTGCGGCCCATCCAAAACCAGCACCAACACTTTGGTCCATCCAAACTCAAAGAAGGCCACACTTACCTGCCCGGATCCTCCAAGACAGGTGTGGCGAAGAGGACCCGACGTGTCTCTTGAGCCGTGGCCAGCCGGGTGCTCCTACGCCGGCCGGCCCGTGGCCACCTTCCTCTCGGTGCTCTTTCTCCGCAGGCTCTGAAGGGGATTATCGTGTCTCTTTCGTTCTCGCCCTCCCACAGCTCCAGAAGGTCGGCTGGGATCCAAATCCAGGGGCGGACAGGGGCAGCCACGGCTCACAGGGAGACCCAAAGCCCGGCCATCCGCCTGTCATGCCATGCCACGCTGGGTGCAAATGCAGTCTGTAAAAAGGAGGTACGGAGAGACAGAGATGCCTCGGCAATAACAAGCGACTTCAATGCAGGGTGGTGGAGCAAATCACAAGATTTGGTGGGGGCGGCAGAACCATATGTTGTTCTGTTGTTGCTGTGCACCTTCAAGTCATTTCTGACTTATGGCAGCCCTAAGGCGACCCTATCACCCTAGGAGAGAGCGTGGCTGGCCTAAGGAAATCCAGTGGGTTTTCATGGCTGAGCGGGGATTCGAACCCCAGTCTCCAGAGTCATAGCCCAACATTCAAAGCAATACACTATGTTGGTGGAACCATCACCACAAAAACAACCAAGCGTCCTGTGTTACCCCGAAAAACACATTTATTATCACATAAGTTTTTGTGGGGGACAGGTCATTCCATTTCATTCACAACAGCTCATAAATTTGCTCATCTTCAGGATTTTCTTCCAAAAACTTATTTTATTTTACTGCAGCAAACTAAATTGGATGTGCCACTCTCCCCCAAAAGTACTCATATAAGTTAGTTTTCATTAACAAGAATGTAAAAAGGTGGTTTTAAAAAACGGTTTGATGAAATGGTAACAATTTTTGGAGTCATGGAGCTGTAGCTGCAACTAATTACTTTTTAAAAAGCAACTTTGACACACATATTTCCCTTTAAAAAAATGGAATTAGCTACAATTGTTACACTTCCCTCCAAAATTATTTGTCTATTGTTATCCTTTGTTTATTAAAAAAACCAATTCTCGCTTCAAATAGTGGCTTTGCCCTGTGTTACAGAACATACCGAAGCAGTGACTCTCCCACACTCCTAGTAATTATAAAAGCAATTGAAACACAGCCATAGATAAACTACAAAAAAGTTGTGAAATTATCTCACATACAGGGAACATTATAATGTCATTTAGGTATGCCTAAAAGTAAATAAAATAGTTAAATAGTACTGTATTAAAGAAAACCCCATGATAGGTTTGCCTCGGGGGTCGCCATAAATCGGAAATAATGTGAAGGCACACAACAACAACAAGAGTTTCGGCAACTAGTTATTTCTTTTGTGTGTGTGTATGTGTGTGTTTGTGTGTGTGTTACCTGCATGCATGCCTTAACACATACCTTCTGTTACTTTCTGGTTGGCAACTGCTTGCAAAGTTGTGGTCATTCCCATCACAAAAAGGACTCCAGGTGGAGGTTCCCTCCAGTGACCAAAGTGTGTGTGTGTTGCCTGTTTGCATGCATGCCTTAACACATACCTCCTGTTACTCTGCTTGCAAAGTTGTGGTCATTCCCACCACAAAAAGGACTCCAGGCGGAGGTTCCCTCCAGTGACCAAGGCCTGTGTGTGTGTTTGCGTGTGCGTGTGCTGCCCAAAGACCCTTGGAAACCAGGCCCAGGGTCCTTTTCCAGAGGACCAGCCTGGCCACTTGCCTGGGCTTTGTCTCACCAGTGGCAAGAGGAGGATGCAGTTGCCATGGCGACAGGCCCTCCTTTCAGGGCGGTCCCTGGGAGGGGTGACATCACTCTGGGGGGGAGGCGCATGAGGGGGTGGGGGTCTTGGCACCCCTTTGGCCAGAAAGCTGCCAGGAAGGCAGGCATTTGGGCCAGGTTGCCGGCTCAGCTCTGCTGCCGATGGTACCCGGCACTCCTGCATCCGCCTCCCTCATCCTGCCTGCATCCCTCTCGGCTCTTCTCCATCCATCTTCTCCTTCCTCCATCTCTTTCCATCCCTCCTTCTCTCTCTTTCTGGCTTCCACCACCCCAAGGCTCCAAGGAGGGATGCAGCTCTAAGGGCATCGCTGCTGGACTCCCCCCCTTTGCTGACCCTCACCTCCATCCCACCCCCAACCCATGGGGCTGACCCTCCTGGTCTCTGCCTACAAACTCTGCCGCTTAGCCATGTCCAGCCCGGAAGTGCCCAGCCCATCAGCAGCAGCAGCACTGCCTAGTGGTGGGAGCCACGAGGGCTGGTGGGCAGAAGGCCTGGGACCCTGCCAGGAGACCTCGCCCGGGCTGAGCACAGACATCCAAGCCGCCCTCAACAGGACCCTGCCTGACCTCCACCAGGCCATCTCGGCCGCCAAACAAGCCGCCGGACCCGAAGACCTCCGTGGCAGCTTGGCGGAGATCCTGGCGCTGGTGGAAGAAGCCTGGGTGATGCCCGCCGTGGGCAGGGAGGTGGCGAAGGGTCTCTGCAACGCCATCCGCCTGGAGGGAGGCCTGGACTTGCTCCTCTCCTTGCTCCAGTCCACGGATCTGGACACCAAGTGCCAGGCGGGGAAACTGCTGGAGCAAATCCTGGTGGCAGAGAACAGGTGAGCTGGGCACGGCAGGTAGGCTGGCGGGCACAGGAGTGCTACAACTCCCAACGCCTTGTGTCCCTCCAGCTCCCATCAGCCCTAGCCAGCATGTCTAAAGGACAGGGATAATGGGAGTTGAAGTCTAGAATACCTGGAAGGTTTGCTGGTAGCATAAGCTAGATAAAGGGATGCTTTTAGATTTGGTTTGGTTTGAACCCTCCTCGCATACAGCGAGCAATCCACATAAAACAGCACTGAGAAACTCAAACTCTAGAAGAGCAAAGTTGCATCTAATTAAGAAAATATATGTATCCAGACAGGTTTCAAAACTTTGAACATTGCTTTTTACATTCTCCGAGATACCCAAAACTCAATAGGCTCCTGTGTTTGGCCCAATACTTTGGAGGGGTCCACCTCTCGTGGCCATTCCTGTGCAGCAGACAGGAAAGTAACAGCTTAGAAAAAGTCATATATTTTTTAACCACAGCTTCCAGGACAAAGAGTTGCCATCTCCCCAAATATAGGGGACAAACTTCTGAGTTCTCCAGAAGTCTGCTGGGCAAGAAAGCCTGAGAAACTGAGATGAGTGCTCCTCATTTTAGGACAATTCTGGGAGTTGTAGTTCCATAAAAGGAACTTTTCCAAGCTCATATTCCTTGTAAAGGAATTATATTTATTAATTTATAGGAGCATCTCCTTGTTCTAGGTTTAGCAGCAATGCAAAGGTTATTCCTATGACAAGACTCCTTTTCACATTCTTCATTTCAGTGGAGAGTCTTTGGTTCAATATTTCCCAAATTAAATCCAAGTCAGGCCCCTGAAGCATAAAACATTTGGCCAAATCCACACTAGGCAAATAAACCTATTTAAAACTGGATTATTTGCCATGGCATCTTCCTATAGAACCTTGGGATTTGTAGTTTGGTGATGCACCAGCATTCTTTGGCAGAGAAGGACAAAGCCCTTGTAAAACTACAGATCCCAGGATTCGATAGGAAGAGCCATGGCAAATAATCCAGTTTAAAACTGGATTTTTTGTGTAGTGTGGATTTGGCTGAGGTTTTGTGCATTGTGGGGAGGGTGAGCCAAAGAGCCAGAAAATCTGCTTTAATTTTCTGAGTTCTATTGCAATCTGTTTCTCCGCCATCTCTTTACTGTTTTCCCCACATTTACTAAAGAGAGAGAAATGCTTTTCCCCTCCAGTTCTGTCTGTCTGACCCATTGCTTGTGTATTAAAATTGACTTTATTACTGTTCACTTTCTTTCTTACCCTAATGTCCTTTTCTCTCTCTGCTGCCTTCATCTCATTCAATGAGATCCCATAAAAACCATCTGTTAGATGCACCTCTTTAATAATTATTCAACCCGTTAATTGGAGGGGGTCTGCCTCAGGCAGCAAAATTCAAGGGGTCGGCAAATTGGGAAGTGGAGGGAGGAAACTTGAGGAGGAAAAAAGAGCCCTTTCCCAGAACTGGGAAATGTTACTTTTGTGGACTGCAACTCCCACAATCCCCCAGCCCAGCTCAGATCCTCCAAAGAGAGGCAAGACCAGTGCTGTAAACTATAGAGAAAAAGACTTGGAGAAAGCTTCCCTTTTTGGACTATAAGACTTTTTGGGAACAGAGGATTCTGGGATTTGCAGTGACCATGCTGGGGCAGGGTTTCTGGGAGTCTCTCTGAAAGTTACTTTCCTCAAGCTCTGCCCTTCCCTTGCAAATGGAACAACAGAAAGTCCAAACGGCAACGTTAAAAGTTAGCCTCTGGCATGCACCATGGGGCAGGGCATCCATTTGGAAATGGGCAGCGTGAGTTTATATTGGGCTGGTACCCCATGGGGCAGGAGGAGGCTGCCTCTCCCCTATGCTGGAGGGTGGCTTTTAAGGGTCTGTTGTGGAGCGTAATTGGGAAAATGCATTAGGCCACCATTAATGTGCAGCAGAAGAGACTTGAACCCCACTGGTGCAAGGAAATGACCTTGTTTATTTCTTGCTGGCCTCTCTCCTGAAAAAACCACAGAGCCCACCGTCTCTGGAACAGGGTGGGGATCAGCCTCCGGTTTTGGGGCAGGGCAGGCACCAGTTTGTTCTTTTCCATGGAACTGAAACAGGCTGTCCTCCCTGCCTGCCTGCCTGCCTGCCGGTTACTCATCCTCCCCTTTGTCAGAGCTCGGAGCAGTGCCAAGAGATGCGGGCACTGCCAAGAAGACCAAGGGGCCCTCCCTCCCTGCCAGCCATCTCCCCCAGGAGCATGTGGGGACAATTAGGACCTGGTCCCAACATCCCCCAACCCAGCCACATCAGACCTTGGGGACCCTCTCTGTCTCCTTAGGGGGCCCGGAGTGCAGAAGTGTGTTTGCAAACAAGAGGGAAAGTGCGTGCCACAAGGAAATCTCAGATTTTCAGAGGGCTATTTGGCTTTTCTCCTCTGCCAGAGTTTGGAGGCAGGGAAGGAGTGAAAAATTGGAGTATATGCTGGCTGGGGATTTTGGGAGCTGCACCCTCCCCAAGCCATTTTTAAAATGCTAGACCTCTTCAAATGCTAGAAGGCCTTTTGCATAGAAGAGGGCAAAGACTTCCTTTTGGCTGTTCCAGTGGGCAGGACTAAATAATAATAATGATAATAATTATAATAATTATTATTATTATTACCTCGCCCCTCTGTTAAAAACAATCAGGGCGGTTTACAGGATGAGTATTAAATGGGTATTAATTCCAGAAGGATAGATTTGGATTGAACATTAGGAAAGAAGCGCCTTGCAATTGGAGAATGGAACCAAGATCCTAAAGAAGGGTGAGTGGCCTCCCTCCTCTGTGGAAAAGTCTTCAAACAGCCATTTGTTGTGGGTGGGCTTGCAGGGGTCAGACTAGATGGCCTCTGGGATATGAGGCAACACCCAAGTGGGGTGTTCTCCTGTTTTTAGACCTGCACTCCAGAGAGAGGTGAGGCAGGGGCTGTGAGTTGTGGACACATCCTCCCAGGAGCAGAGATGGGAAAGGTATCCCTAGCTGGGGATTCTGGGAGCTGGAGTCTGAAATGGGGCAGCTTTGCCCAGCTCTGCTGCCTTGGAGGGATGGAATGAAGAGGAGGAAATGTGATCTGTGACCGCTGCCAAATTTAGATGAGAGAGAGACAGAGAGAGAGATCAGGAGGTTGCCAGAAAAGGGTTTCTCTCACCCACTTCCTGGGAAAAAGTGAGCCTGGCTGATTCTCTCCTCCTACTGGGACGGGTGGATTTCAATGGGCATCTTCCCCCTGTATCTTAAAACCATTGGTGCTGGTCCTTCCATCTGGGGCAGCAGCAGAGAGCAGGCCTGCCCCTCCTCTGTGGGGCAGCCCTCGAGAGATTTAAAGAGCACCATCGTCTCACCCCTCGGTCTTTTCTCCACTGGGTTGAACATGCCGCCCAACTCCCTTAGGTTTTCTTCTCCATACCTCTTATCAACCTCTTTGCCCTTCTCTAAACCTGCTCCAACTTGTCTATATCCCTCTTCAAATGTGCTGCCCAGAACTGGACACAGGACTCCAAAGGTGCATTTTGAGGAAAGGGTGCTTCTGGGTACGTGCAGAGCGCAAGGCCCTCCCCATGGCACAGTTGCAGCCGGAGAAAGCCAGAGAGGCCTCTTGGACACTCCCAGTGTGTCTTTAACCCCCTCCCCAATTTCTCGTTCCCCATCACTAGGAACCGCGTGGCCCAGATCGGCCTGGGCGTGATCCTGAACCTGGCCAAGGAGCGGGAGAACCCGGCGCTGGCCCGCAGCACTTCGGGCATCTTGGAGCACATGTTCAAGCACTCGGAGGAGACCTGCCTCCAGCTGATCTCGGACGGGGGCCTGGACGCCATCCTCTACTGGTGCCGCTGGAGTGACCCTGCCGTGCTGCGCCATTGCGCCACCGCCCTGGCCAACTGCGCCATGTACGGTGGGCAGAACAACCAGCGGCTGATGGTGGAGAAGCGGGCGCCCGAGTGGCTCTTCCCACTGGCCTTCTCCAAGGGGGACGAGATGGTCCAGTTCCAAGCCTGCCTGGCCATCGCCGTCCTGGCCACCAACAAGGAGATCGAGAAGGAGGTGGAGCGGTCGGGCACCCTGGCTTTGGTGGAGCCCTTCGTGGCCACCTTGCACCCGGGGCGCTTCGCCCACACCCTCCTGGGCAGCGCCGACAACAGCCAAGGACGGACGGCGGATGACCTCCAGTGCCTGGTGCCCCTCCTGGACAGCTCTCGCCTGGAGGCCCAGTGCATCGCTGCCTTTTACCTCTGTGTCGAGGCCGCCATCAAGGCCCGGCAGAAGAACACCAAGGTGGGGTTGAGAGGGTGGGTGGGTGGGCCCCCAAAGCTTTGTGGGAGGGAGCCCCTGAAGCTTCATTTCTGCCCTGGCAGTAGCTCCAGAGAGAGCTGAGAAAAAACAAAGGGAGGCTGCCTTATACTGAGTCCAACCTCAGTGCCGCTTGCGCTGACTGTTGGGGTCAGACTAGATGGCCCTTGTGGTCTCTTCCAACTCTTCTATGAGACTATGAGCATCTGCTTTTTCCTTTGTATTTTGTCTTTGCAGATTTTCACAGAGATCGGAGCCGTGCAGAGCCTCAAGCGGATCGTCTGCTACTCCTCCAACGGCACCACCTCCACGCTGGCCAAGCGGGCCCTATCCACCATGGGCGAGGAGGTACCCCGGCGGCTCCTGCCCTCCGTGCCCAACTGGAAGCCCCTTGAGGTGCAAAAGTGGCTCCAGCAGATCGGCTTCGTCAAATACTGCCCACATTTCCTGGTAGGGCCTGCAGGCTGCATCGCATCAGTGTGTGTGTGTGTGTGAGCATGTGTGATTTTGGGATGCAGGACTGAATAGATGCAAGGGAAGGAACATTCAAGGGCAGAGGGGAAAAGGTGGGGTGGAGACAGAGGGAAGGGGAGACCCAGCGGTTGCCCTTCTCCATGACTCTGGCGGCTTCCACATCAGTGGGGTGGAGTATCCACTCCTGATTTAAGTCTGAACTTAAATTCCAAATGAAGTCTGACTAAAGCAGAATAGAGTGGCATTGCTACTTCCCCTGTTCTGGACACTGTGCTTCTAAATATATGAAATAACTCCACAAATCAAAACAGTTTAAAAGGCTACAATGGTTAAAAGCCAGGTACAGGTACCATTCAATTAATGTAGCCCAGAAATTTTAATAGAAATCCATGGCTTTGCTTGGCACCGGAAACATGCCATCGTTGGTGCCAAATTAGACCTCCAAGGGGAGAGCGCTTCACAATTGTGGTGCAACAGCTGAGAAGGCCCCGTTCTTATATTTTCTCCTGCAAGAGACAGAGGAGAGTGTCAAACCTTCATCCTCAGGCAGACATATCCAAAGCGGGAGAGACCCTCATTTAAGGACTGAGGTCCAGAGCAGTTTAGGGCTTTAAATATTATCTCCTTTACCTTGAATTCAGACCACGACTGGTGCTATGTGTTGTCTATATGATGCACCATCCAGCAATCTTGCACTAGCGGCAGCTTACAGACAGTCTTCAAGGGCAGCCCCACGCAGAGTGCATTACACTGGTCTAACTGGGAAGTTACCAGTGCATGGACTGATGTGGCTAAGTTCTCCTTGTCCACAGTTTTGGGACTCTTCTTGGGGACATGGCTATGGGGCCTGTTACGGTGAGTACCTGCCCTTCAGAATGTATTGTGAGATCCCTGTTTCTTACTCGTTTGGGCCCAATAAAGTTCTCTTAACATCCTAACGCCATGACCTGGGATGCGCGCCCTCGTTCTGCCTCACCGTCCCTCCCCAGGTCTTTCCCTGGTGGGCAGTTTTGGGTGTAAAAACTGTTCCTGCTTCCCCAGGAGCACCAGGTGGATGGGGACCTGCTCTTGAGGCTGACGGAGGAAGACCTGGAGGTGGACCTGGGCATGGCCTCCAGCATCACGCGGAAGAGGTAGGGACCCACCGCCCAGGAATCGGAATTGGAAACCAAGGCGTGAGGGTGCCGTGGCCAACGGCTGGGGGTCAGGGGAAGCTCGACTCCTCCAGCAAATTCTCCAAAAATACCACCCTGCCAACTTAAACAACGCAGTCGACCCCTCGATGGATTGGAGAAGCTCAGCAGGGTTGGGCCTCATTTGTCCTTGGATGGGAGGACAGCAATTTCCTCCACTCTTCCCATGCTTAGGGACAGAGGACCCTGCCGTCCAGTCCAACCCCATTCTGCCATGCAGGAATACCAATCAAAGCCCTCCTGATAAAAGAGGGCCATCCAGGCTCTGTTTAAAGACCTCCAAAGATGGGGACTCCACCACACTCCCGGGCAGCAGCAGATTCCACTGTCCAACACCTCTTATACCATCAGGAAGTTCTTCCTAATAATGTTTAGGTGGGATCTCTTTTCCTGGAGTTTGAACCCATTGCTCCGTGTCCTAGTCTCTGGTGCAGCAGAAAACAAGCTTGCTCCATCTTAGTATGACATTCTTTCAAATATTTAAACATGGCTATCTGGTTGCCTCTTAACCTGCTCTTTCCTTAGGCTAAATTTCCCCAGCTCCCTAAGTCGTTCCTCACAAGGCTTGGGTTCCAGACCTCCCACTATTTTGGTCGCCTTCCTCTGGACGTGTTCTATCTTCTCAATATCCTTCTTGAATTGTGGTGCCCAGAATTGGACAGAATATTCCAGGTGAAGTCTGACCAAAGCAGAATAGAGCGGCACTATTACTTCCCTTGATCTCGACACTATACTCTTATTGATGCAGCCTAGAATCGCATTGGCTTTTTTAGCTGCTGCATCACACTGTTGGCTCATGTTCAGCTTGTGGTCCACTAAGACTCCTAGATCCCTTTCACACCCACTGCTATCAAGGCAAGATCTGCCACTCCAAGCTGGCAACCCTGGCCTAGATAGACCCCTGAGGCCAGGCCCAGTTTAGCATTTTCCAAATTGCAATATCTTTGCATTCTCCAAATGCATTCTCCCTGGTTCACCTTCCATTCTCCTTTTCTCTCTCTCTCTTGCCAGGTTTTTCCGGGAGCTGACTGAACTCAAGACCTACGCCAACTACTCCACCTGCGACCGGAGCAACCTGGCCGACTGGCTGGGCGGCGTGGAGCCCAAGTTCCGCCAGTACACCTACAACCTGGTGACCTGCGGCATTGACCGCAACTTCCTCCACCGGGTCACCGAGCAGCAGCTCAAGGAAGACTGCCAGGTCAACGTGGGCTTCCACCGGGTCCGGATCCTCAACGCTGCCCGTGGTGAGTCAGTGGAGAGAGAGGGGTGCAAACTGTCGTTGTTGACAGGTGGGATGTCTCTGCAGGGCTGGCGGCTGCCTCGGGCGGCAGAGGCTTTGGAGGCGGGAGCAAGGCGTTGTCGGATGAGAGAGAGAAGTGTTTTCGTGGCACATGGGTTGCCTTTGCTTCCTAAACTGCCTCCAGGGATCATATTTTTATTTGTGGTGGACTTGCAGCATTGGGACCGTGGAACTGGTGCTGCTGGCCACCCTGGCCCTGGGCTTGCAGGGGCCCCTTTGCACCCAGTACCTCTGGGACCGGCTCAGGGGCAGGGGGGACCCCCTTCAACCACACCGGCCGAGGGGGGCTGCGGCAATGGGAGCGGATACGGGGGGGGGGGCAAGGGAGGAGCAGGTGGGCCCCTCCTGATTGTCCACCCCGCCGGGTAGACTGCCGCTGGAGGAGGAGGCTCCACGGGACTCCCCCAAGGATGGTGGATGGGACGGGGTGGGGTGGGAGTTTTTTTTGGGGGGGGTCATTTCTCTTTTTGGGACTGCAACCGCCATTAATATTGATATTTGAGTGAGATTCTAATCTTAGAGGATGCTTGGATTGGGTATTCCTGCAGGGCAGAATGGGGTTGGACTAGATGGCCCTTGGGATCTCTTCCAACTCTGATAATATGATTCAGTGATTCAATATTGGGAAAATATTCACAGAACAGTGTCTGAAATTTTACAAATTAACATTCCATTTAATCCAGAAACATTGCTATTAGGTATGCTAGATATACATACAGAAAAAAACCACCATGGGAAAATTATATTTTATATGCTGTCGGCGGCAAGAATACTGTTTGCAAAAATGTGGGGAAATGAACAAACGCCATTAATAGAAGATTGGGTACTGAGAGTATATGATATGGTAGAAGTGGATAAACTTACATGTTTGTTGAAAGGAAAATGCATAGAGGAGTTTCAACATGATTGGGGAAAAAATTCAGATTATTTGAAAAAGATGTTGGGGTGATTTGGCTGTTGTTGGTCTTAAAGAGAGGCCATTTCTTTAAAAGTTTGGCCATTCCATCCCCTCGCTTTGCTTTCTGGTCTCCGCCCTAGAGATGCTCCATTCGCCCTTGCCGTGCAACAGCGCAAAGTCCATCTCCGAAGGGACGGACGTCTTCATCAGCTACCGGCGGAGCACCGGGTCGCAGCTGGCCAGGTGGGTAGGAAGACCACCAACCACAGGCACGTGTGTGTGTAAAGGTGTGTGTTGTGCTAGGTGTGTGTTGTGTAAAGGTGTGTATCGTGGTAGGTCCTCTCACCTGAGATGTTTTGGGTGTCATGGTGACATACGTGGCTTTCTTCCTTCACCCTGGATCCGCACAACAAACCTGTGAGGTAGGTCAGGGAATAAGAGACGGAGGGACAGAAAGCATTCCTCGAGTTCACCCAATTTTTAATGGCAGAAAATATGTTTATTGCTTAGTCCAAAGACCATTGCAAAAAATAAAAATAACAAGGTTATTTAACAAGGTTCACTCAGCCTTCCATCCTTTCGTAGGTGGGTAAAATGAGTACCCGGCTTGTGGGGCAATTAGCTAACGCACATTGGAAACTGTTTAATGCAGTTAGATGTGTAAATAGCTATTGCTTAAAACAATTTGTAAGCCGCTCTGATAGCCTTGTGGCTGAAGAGCGGGGTATAAATAAATAAATAAATAAAAACATAAAATAGTACAAAATACCCAAGCTTCCATACAATTACAAGATCATAACTAAATAAAATACATACATAAACTTGAAGTAAATAGCAGGTATTCTAAAACAAGTCACATTACAGTAACAAAGGAAGAGTAACATATAATCTTTTGTTAATTTTAATCATACAAAGGCATGTTATAATCTCGTATCTTCTGGTTCCTGTGACAATTAACCAAATTGTAATGGTTCAGTGGTGCCTTCTGAGTCCCAGTTTTATGAAGATTATACATCTTTAGTAGCAATCTTGGCTTTTATTTTTTTATTTGTGTACAGAGCTATGTACATTAATGGAGCTATTTAAACTGAAAAGCCTAAATATCCTAAAGGTACTAGATCCCGCCTGATCTTGGATGCTAAGAAGGGCCAGCCCTGGTTAGGACTTGGATGGGAGACCACCAAGGAATACCAGGTGCTGTGGGCTCTGTTTCAGAGGAAGGAACTGACAAAACCTCCCCTGAGGATTCCTGGCCTAAGAAAACCCTCCAAAAATTCATGGAGTTTCCATAAGTCAACTGTCTGATCTTGGAAACTAAGCAGGGTCAGCCTTGGTTAGGACTTGGATGGGAGACCGCCAACAAACACCAAGTGCTGGAGGCTCTATTAGAGGAAGGAACTGACAAAACCACCTCTGAGGATTCCTGGCCTAAGAAAACCCCAGGGAATTTATGTCATTGTTGAATGCTGAGTCGACACAGAGATAAACCCACTGATTCAATGGGCCTATTCTAGTCCGAACTAACAACAGGACTGTGGCTAAGGTGTCCGCCACGGCCCCTGGACTACATCTGACCATTCCTTCCTCCGCTGCAGCCTTCTCAAGGTCCACCTCCAACTCCACGGTTTCAGCGTCTTTCTGGATGTGGAGAAACTGGAGGCTGGGAAATTCGAAGACAAACTGACGCAGAGCGTGGTGAGCGCACGCAACTTCGTCCTGGTGCTCTCCCGCAACGCCCTCGACAGGTGCATGGGGGACGTCGATAGCAAAGATTGGGTGCACAAGGTGAGAGATGGAATTTGGAATTTGTGGAATTTGGAATTTTTTATTGGAATGAGGCCATTCTACTGAAAAATATACCCGACTGCAAAAGGCCGTAACGATAACGCAGGGCACGGAGATGGATTGGGGCTGGGGGGGCTTTGAGAAAGGGGTCAAGATGTTTTAAAAAGTCAGTCCTCCCCCACGAAGAAAAGTGCAAACACGAGAGCTTGGGAATGTTACTTCTTTCAGACTGCAACTCCCAGAATCCCCTAGCCAGCCATACAAAGACTGGAAATGCCATTTCCTCAGATGATAATGATGCCCAGAATGTGCTTTCTTTGGACTGCAACTCTCACAATCCCCAGCTAGCAAGGGGGGGTCATAATTAAAAATATCTGGAGGGTACTATATTGAGAAGGTTTGTATTATGCCACGACCTGGCCCATGTTCCTAGAGACACGCCGGGTTGAAGCACCGTCTGTCTGGCTGGGTGTCGTGAGACTTAGTCAAAAGAAGTGACTTCAGCCAAAAGAGAGGAGAAATGGGGGAGAAAGACCCCCAACTTTGCAAATAATAGATATATTTATTTTAAGGAAATTGCTACAGCCTTGAACTGTGGGAAGAATATCATCCCGGTCACCGACCACTTTGAGTGGCCCAACCCGGAGAAGGTTCCAGAAGACATGAGAGCCGTCCTGAAGTTCAACGGCATCAAGTGAGTGTGTGGGGAAGGGGGCACAGGGACACCCCCGGTGTTGATATGTGGGGTGGAGGGAGGGAGGAACAGGGCCGCGGATACCCCCAAGGTATGATGCACCTCTCCTGTCCATGACATGCAAAGTGTGTAGGCGTTGCTTATGCATGCGGATGCCCCTTTTTGTGTATGGGTTGGGGGGACGACAAAGCGCAAGATGCTATTCTGTAGACCCCTTGGGACAATATCTGAAACTACCCCTCTCCCCACGGCTTCCAAGCCCTGGCGTGGCGGCTGCTATGGTTTACCTCTGAGGAAGATGGCGTGGAGGCGACTCAGGCAACGAAGACGCCGCTGCTCTTGGCTCCCAGGGGAAGGAACCTGGGAGCGCACCCTCATTTCTTTCCCCCTCCAAGCTGAGACCAGCTCCTTCTTCTTGCCTCCCCCCCATCCCTTCTCCACCAGAAAGCAATGAAAGCCATTTGGGGACTTGACAGCTGCAATGTGGGTAGGAACAGGGCTGGTTTAAGGCACCGGTGGCGTCAGCATCCGCAGCTGGCCCTGTCATTGTGAGCCCCCCCATAGTATCCCTCCTCCTGCAAAAACTTTATTAGAAATAATCTGAATATCCTGTACTGTGAATAGCTTAGGTTGAGTTAGGTGACACTGACCTGAGATAAACATATGGGCCCCGCAAAATAAAGCATTGCAAGGGGCCCCAAAATTCCTTAAACCGGTCCTGGGTAGGCAGTTTTGGATGGGGTGTAAAAAGCTAGGGCAGTGGTTCTTAACCCGTGGTCCGGACACCCCCAGGGGGCTGTGATATCCTGACAGGGGGTCTGTGAAGGCTTGAAGGCTGCTCAGCCCACCTCCTGTTTGCACTGGAGCAGCCATGTGAGAGGAGCCAAGGCAAAGGCTAGCTGGCCGGCTTGGTCTGTGCATTGCCATTCAATCTGCTCCAGCCACAAACTTGCAGGAAGAAGCAGAAGAAAAGTCTTCCCTCCCTCTCCTGTGCCTCTGAGGGAAGGTTTAATTAATGGATGGTGTAACTGTATTATTACTATTATTACGTGTTGTTGTTATGGTTATGGATTCCTCATGGCCAACCCCACCCTCCCTCCATACCAAAGCACCCAGCTCTCAGGTTGAAGCCTGACAGCCAGAGCGCCGGGGACGTTACTTGCTTGGACTCTGTTGGGCTGCCAGGATTTCCCATGGCTCCCCCCACAACTCCCAAGCCGGAGCCTCAACGCCAGAGAATGTGACTTTTTGAAGACCACAACTTCCCACAATGCCCTAGCTATACCTAACTGTCTAGGGAATTCTGGGAACTGATGTCTTTCCGAAAAATTGCTTCCCCAAGCCCCCCAGCATCCTGGCTTCAGTTCTCTTTTTCCTTCCTCCTGTTGACCCCACAGATGGTCTCACGAGTATCAAGAAGCCACCATTGAGAAGCTGATCCGGTTCTTGCAGGGCCGATCGTCCCGGGATTCCTCCGCCGGCTCAGAGAACAGCCTGGAATGCAGCCCCCCTTTGGGCCAGAACTGAGGGGGTGGGTGGGAATTGGGGAGGGTCACCCCTTTTTGGTTCTCTGTCTGGTACTGCCCTATAGAAGCTAGAGTGGCCTTAAATATCTCTCCCACCCCACAAAAAACCCCACATCCTTTTCTGCAAAGGCTTGCAGTTGCTACAAGTTTGCCCTCTACTGGTCACTTTGGAGATAACACCAGTTTGGGGATTGTGCAAAAATTCCCAGAGACAACCAGATATATACACACAACATCCCTTTCCACTCCCTAGACCAACCTCCAAGCTTTGGTAAAGTTAGGGTTGTTGGGTTTTTTGGACTGCAGCTTGCAGAATCATCCCAGTCAGTCCTGGTTGTTGGTTGGCTGGGAGAGGGGGAATTCTGGGAATTGCAGTCCAGAAAAGCTCACTTTTCCAAAGCATTGCACCGCCTCCATCCTCCTCCTCCACCCAACAGCTTGTGGCCTTTTAAACAATGCAAACCCTTTTAGTGCCTGAATAGAAACCATTTTTGTTTCCTGAATAAATGAGGGAATTATAATTTTGTAATTTCATCTTGTATTATGTGTGTGTGTGTGTGTGTGTGTGTGAAACGAGAATGCAGAAAGAATCACAACCCGGAAACATCACCCAAGGAGACCTTCTGCTGTGCTTTCTGCAACAGGACTTGTTTATCCTGGATTGGCCTTTTTAGTCATCAGCGTGCTTGCAGAAAGCGCAGGATGAGTCCTTCCTGAATCTTCGTTTGCGAAGAAAAGCCAGAGAGACAGAGATATATTTCTCCTCTACTCTTGTAGGTTGCAGTTTCCTTAGCAGGAAAGGCTAAAGCTGTGTGCATCTGTGTTTAGGAATTGAAAATGTTACACAGAAAATGGAGAAACCTATCCCAGTCTTACTATGAGGGAGGGTGAGGCAGTCACTTCAGAGTGCCAGTCTTGGGATGTCTTGTCAACTACAATGTCCAGAATCCCCCAACATTTGGGGCAGAGACTTCAACATGCCCAGGGAATTGTGGGCACTGTAGTCCAGAAAAGAGGACTCTTTCCCAAGTCTTGTCTGTGAGGCAAAAGGCAGGGAGGGGAAACACACTCTGCACATGCTCCAAAGTACTCTCTCCTCTTGTTCATGGTGGGTAACTTGTCTTTGAAGGAAGGAGGCTGTGGAACAAAGTTGGTCTTCAAATTAAACCCTCCCTATCAACCTTGGAAAGGGGAGACTTTGCTCCCCTGTGTTGCTCCCCTTTGGAGAGAGATCTCTGCACTTCCTAGGTAGGGGAACAGCTAGGGAGGAGGCCCAACGTTCAAGGCCGGACAGGGGAAGTCCACCTTTGACCGGCAGCTGGTTGTTACCCTGGCTGGATGCCATGAACCGGGCAGAAGAAGGAAAGCAAAGGCTAAAGGAGACGGGAAAGCAGGACGGCGATGCGTCTGCACCCATGCACAAAGGGGAACTGGAAGGAGATCTCCATCTCTGGAAGTCTTTAAACGGAGATTGAACTGACATCTTTCATGAGTGCTATAGTTGTGTATTCCTCCATGGCAGGAGGTTGGGCTAGATGGCCCTTGGGGGTCCTTCCAACACTAAGATGCCATGATTCTGTCAGGTACAACACCCTAAGACCTGTACCCAGTGGGACCCACCAAGCTCTCTGTTCTTCCAATCAGGATTTATTTATTTTTTACATTTGCAAAAAAGGGGGACCTGAAAATTTGGCAAATCCAAGCAAGTGATGGAGTAAGATTTGGGGCAAACACCCTTTAACCCTTTCCTCTGTCACCAAAAAGGCTCCCGGGAGGGGCGTTTAACTTTGCAATCGCCTTGCTGTGTTGACAGAATATCACAGGGGGATCCAGATGCAGTTGTCTTCTTAACCTCGTTTCCATTTTTTTAAAAAAAAGAAACACTTCTTTCCACTTTTATTCCTTTCCACGAAAAATCCACTCCGTGGAATAAGCATGTGTCGCCTTTTGAAGTTACACTGGAAGCAAAACTCTACCTGCTCTCTGATAGACCTCCTTTGCTTGTGGGTAGGGGATTTTGATTTTGGGAATATTCCCCAGAGCCTTGGCTAGGGCACGGCGGTACATTCAGGAACAAGTTGTCCAAAAAGAAGATGGAACTGTTTATGCCATTCTGGACCCTGGCCCAATTCCTACCCATCTTGTCTGTGATCTTTGCTTGTACTGGCAAAGTCAGATAAGTGAGATATTTCCTGCTACTTATCTGCGGTTGGACAGAAAAGGAAGAAAAAGGAAGGCGGAGGAACGCAGATAGAGGAACATCTCCAAGGCTGATCTTTAGGGCCCCTGGATGGGGGGAGATGGTGCCCCATGTTGGTGCCACGCCTTCTGCTGTAAAAATGATGGAGTACGGGACATTGAGTTCCTTCCAGAGGCCTGAATAAGGAGATTATTATCACTGTGTGCACGCACGTATACACCCACCCTGGTTTTATTGTCACACTTTCTGGAACATTTACACAGCACACACACACTCCATGCCCCCTCCATGGGGAACAGCTTGGCAGGACCCCTTGCTACAGTGGGGTGGGGGGCATGGCAAGGCAGAGGTGACCAGTGGGCACCCCGCGCCGGCGAGCGACAGTGACTTGGCATCACGGATGGGTCAGACCTACTCCAAACTCCCTCATCCCCCCAGACAGCACTAGAGGCAAAGCTTCACACCTTTTATCTCGGGACAAGTTCATCGTCTCTGCTTCCATGGCTGCTGGTCGATTCAAAATTTCCCCGGAGACATCGGTTGCAGCTTTTAAAAACCAGACCCCGTTGCTGCTGTTCTCCTTCCTGGGTGCAAACGAGTACCAAGGAGGATGTCTTCTCTGCCTTTTGGCTCAGAAACAAGGATGCCCATGTGCCAGCTATGGAAGCAGGCCAGGCTCCATTTCCTCACTTTCATGGGGTCTCATTGCCAGCCGGGTGAGACAAGAAGCAAGGCTCTAGTCCTCATTACACACATGCACCCAACTCCAGCTGTAGAGGAATCAAGGGGAAACCAAACCGCGCTGGGATTCACTGGCATCAGGCTCAGTTGTTTCATGTGAACCCGGGGGGGAAGCTCATTCGAGTCAGGAAGGGTCCAGGGTCTATTCTGGTCTGTTCTCAGCTACAGCTGTGCCCAGGATCACTGGATCCGCGTTCGGCCTCCAATGATGGATCTGGAACATCAGCAAAATGGCTGTATTCAGGTTTGGAGTCCTGGATTTCTATCCACCTGCAGGCAGGGAGAGAAAAACAGGCAGTGTCTGAACAGGTCACAGTGCAGTACAATGGTTAGAGCACTGGCCTCATGTTGAGCTTATTAAATTTGCTTCCCGGCTCTGAAGCTTTTCCAGCTTTCAATGGAGCCATGATGGTGGCTCAGTGGAACCTTCCTGCCAAGGCGCAGTCTATCCCTCTGGAAACCCATGTCCTCTCTGTGTGTGTGTATATATGCAGGGGGGGGAAATTACCCAATGATGGCGGCTGGGAGGAGGAGGATGAGCGCGCCAAACAGGAAGGGGAAACCTTTCATGAAGTGCAGGCAGGCCGGATAGAGGGAGCTGAACACCCCTGTAGCCACTAGGGAGCACAGCCCTTCCACGCAGGCCACGGCGGCAAAGAGGGCACCTGGAGGGAGAGAGAAAGAGAGGGAGCACAGAGCTCAGACGGGGCCCCAAATTCTGGGCCCCAAAATGAATTCTGAAATTTGCCCACTTTTGGCTTATGGTGCAAATGGAAGAGGTTGTTGCTCTGTCTTTAAAAACAAACCAACAGGCAGGTTATTCTGTCTTTAAAAACACACAAACAGGCATACATCATCATCATCATCATCATCTAGTAACAAAGCAGGAGGGCAAAAGAGAAAAAATACCACTCCCAGGCCCTGGAACATCCATCCACCCCTTTATTTACACTCTGTGGTTTCCCAAAGCTGGGATTCAAGGCAGCAAAAATAATAATGGGAGAAAATGGATTTAGGCCAACCCTAAGGATTTTCTTGGTAAAAATTCTTCATCCAGCCTGCCATTGCCTTACTCTGAAGCTGAGAGAGTGTGACCTGCTCAGGGTCTCCCAGTGGGTTCTCGGGGCTGAGGGCGATTTGTACTCTGCTCTCCCAAAATCCCAGTCCAACATTGAGACCACTAGTCCATGCTGTCTGTAATAGGGTGACCCTTTCAGAGTAAGAATTTATCCAGAGAGGGCTTGCTACCATGGCCTTCCTCTGAGGCTGAGAGAGTGTGACTTGCCCAGGGTAATCCGTGGCTGAGTGGGGATTCAAACCCTTCTTCCCCCAGAGACTTGTTCTACTCTCGACTGTCAAGATTTATTCAGAGGAGGATTCCCATGTGTGTGAGACTTGTCCAAAGTCACCCTCTGGCCTTCGTGGCTGAGTACAGATTCGAACCCAGGCCTCTTGGGAGTCCTGATCTAACACTCAGACCACCGCACTGCGCTGGCTCCTTCATAGCATTGCGGTGGGTCGTATCCCCCCTTACCTTGCTCCGTCTCGTCCACCAGTCGGGACAACTTTGAGCGAATGACGGGAGTGGCTGTCATCGAAAGAAAGAGGAGGCCGTAACCTATGGGGCAATGGAGGAGCAAAGGAGGAAAGGCAATTGTGAGGCAGGGCGGAAGCCGTGGAAATTTGGGGTGAGGGTTTGCAATCCATTGCCCTCCCTGATCAGACCCCACACGGCCACCTAGCATCAGACAAAAAGCCCAAGGTGTTATCTAGACAGTGAAAAAACCCTCTCCGAATGTGAGGAGAATACCTTTTGTTCAGATGAACTCACTCTGGGATTCCCCATATTTGAAAGGAGAGGGCCCAAAAAATCCAAGTACTTTGCGATAACAACCTTTGCTGTTTCTCGCCAAGTTTTTTTAAAAATACACAGAAATGCACATTCTGGCTGTTTGAACAACCAATTTGAATTGGGGCACATCCCGGAAAACGTGATTAGTCGGACATGCGTGGGGACGTGTTTGCCGGCGATTAAGTGGCTGGAGCCACCATTGTTGATTTTCACAGAAGCAGTCGTGCGCTGTTTTCGGGCAGCAGAGAAAACGAAAATGGCTCTTCTGCATCTCTGATTTAACAAGGGGAAATGGAGGGAGCTTTTGGGGAATATTAATGCACATAATTTACTCATAGCCATCTTCATTTCTCATGGACATGCTCCGTGTGAACTTCAAACACAGATAGCTTCCCACGCCAGCGATCTTGCAAATGTATCGTGGAGACAAATGAACAGAACCAGGCACAAAAATAAGGGACCAAAATAGGGAAGCCCTGTCAGTTTTGCCCCATTCTTCCCTTTTCAGCAGCGACCTAATTCCACCTTTGGTGAACCCGTACGAACAAAAAAAAACCACAAGTCCCGCTTCATACAACAGAGGAATAATCTTCAGGAAATCTTCAGGATGCAAAGTCTAAGGATGTGAATCTTTCTGTATTTTATTCTCACCGTGCTAGAAGGACAAAGTTCAAGATTTGCTTCCATGCTGGTGAGATTGCAAGAGGAATTTTCTGGCAAACTTTTTTTTGTTTGTTTGTTTAAATAAAATTAATTTTTTTTTAATGTTCCTTGCTTTTTATGTGAAAATTTCGTTTGCAGAAAAAAAAGAGCCAGGCCTACCTGTGAACATGAGGGGCGTCGTTGCAGCCAGCGCAATGGTCAGTAGCCCCAAGATGTTGGACAGAAGTCCTGCTTCGGCCACCCAGGAGTCCTGCAACCACCTCTGGAGCAACCGCAGTCCGGCCAAGCTGCTGAGGTAGGTCAGGTAGTGGGCGGCCGACCCGTAGCCAATCAACTCCGACCCCCAGCAGAGCGGGACGCTGAGTTCGTACAGCACCAAGATGTCCCGGGCCCCAAAATGCACGGTGACCACGAGGAAGAAGGCGAGGGAGTAGAGCACCAGCTTCTTCCAAACCCAGCCTCGGGCGGGAGCCACGTAAAGGTGGCCCACGGCAGCGTAATGGCTGAGGGTGAAGAGCTTTGTTGGCCGTTTCTGACCCACCGATTCGCGGAGCACAAAAGCTGCATAGAGAGCGGCGCCGAGGCTGGCGGCAAAGACCAGCCAGAAGGGAGCCACGTAACCCTGGGCCTGGCGCCATTGCCCTCCGACGACGCCGGCCACCATCCCTGCCAGGCCCAGACAGGCCTCCAAGATGGCCACCCGGAAGGTGCGGGCCGGCCCGTCGCTGATGTCGGCCACGTATGCGAAGCAGCCGGCCAAAATGAGGTTGTAGTCTCCGGAGAGTCCGCTCAGGAGCCGGCCCGCCAGCAGGTAGCCCACGGGCAGCTGGGTGTACATGACCACCAAGTAGATGGCGGCCTGCAAGGTCATGCCCAGCGCCGGCAGGATCAGGACCGGGCGGCGTCCCACGCTGTCACTCCAGGGCCCGAAGAGGGTGACGGAGAAGAGGCCCACCAGGAAGCCGGCCAGGTTGAGGTAGAGGTTCCAGTGGGCCACCAGCGCCTCCAGCTCCTGGGCGGAAGAAGGCAAGAGGGGTGAGTAAAATGGGCAGGGGGGACACGGGGCTGACACCCCCTCCCCAAAATCCCAATACCCCCCCCCCCCGAGTTTGCACAAAACAGCAGCAACAACAACCTACAAACCAACGGTTCTGGTTGGACTCTGAAAGTGAAAGAGAAGGACCTGGGGGAATTCTGGGAGCCTTACTGCAGCGCCCAGCATCCACACACAGTTTGGTCCCAACTGGAGCAGAGCCACCGAGTGATGAAGGGAAATGGCCCCAATTCAAGAGGTCTCCTCTAGTTGGAACAGACAACAGGAACGGAGATGTCACCTTCCAGGGCTTAAAATGTTTTTCTCAACGCTATAGGTTGTTTCATCACATTTTAACAATATATTTTTAACAAAAAAAAACAACCCAATATGTGTTTTTCTCTGTATCTTTCTGTCAATCACTTTCAGTCCAGTTTTGGGAGAAATGCAGACAATACATATTCTCTCTCTCTCTGTGTATATATATATATATGTGTGTGTGTGTGTGTGTGTGTGTGTATATATATATTACACATTGTTGTTATTGTTATTGTGTGCCTTCAAGTTGTTTCTGATTTATGGAGACTGTAAAGTGAACCTATCAGGAGGTTTTCTTGGCAAGATTTGTTCAGAGCCTTCCTCTGAGGCTGAGAGAGTGTTACTTGCCCAAGGTTACCCAGTGGGTTTCCATGGCTGAGCAAGAATTCGAACCCTGGTCTCAGGAGTTGTAATCCAACCCACTGGATTACGTATATGTATTAAAAGCTATAAAACTGTAATATCACTAAAGTATCAATAACGAATTAAAATCTATAAGATTGTAGCATCACTGAAGTAATCGACAAAGTATCAAAAGCTATAAGATTGTAAAATCATAAAAGTATCAATAACGTATTAAAATCTATAAGATTGTAGCATCAGTTAAGTAATCGACAAAGTATTAAAAGCTATAAGATTGTAGTATCACTAAAGTATCAATAACGTATTCAAATCTATAAGACTGTAGTCCCAATAAACTATCAAAAGCTATTGAATCATATTATCAGAGTTGGAAGGGACCCCAAGGGCCATCTAGTCCAACCCCATTCTGCCCTGCAGGAATATCCAATCCAACCATCCCCTAAGATTGGGGTCTCACTCAAGAATCAATAGCAATGGCGGTTGTAGTCCCAAAAAGAGAAAGGACCCCCCCAAAAAAACCTTCCACCCCACCCCGTCCCACCGGCCGTCCTCCGGGGAGCCTCCTCCTCCGGCGGCAGTCTACCCGGGGGTCCCACCTGCTCCTCCCGGGGCCCCCCGGATCCGCTCCCGTTGCCGCAGCCCCCCTGCTGCCGCCCCCCTCGGCCGGTGCGGTTGAAGGGGGTCCCGCCGCCCCCGAGCCGGTCCCAGAGGTACTGGGTGCAAAGGGGCCCCTGCAAGCCCAGGGCCAGCGTGGCCAGCAGCAGCACCGGCTCCACGGCCCCCGGGCGGGCGGGGCAGGAGACCCCCGCAGGGACCACCCGCGCCTCCGCCTCGGCCGCCCCGGGGATCGCAGCCGCCATGTCTGCCGCAGCCGCCACGATGGGGCGGAGCGGGAGGCAGCTCCGCCCGGCGGCTCGAAACCACGGGGGTGGGAGGGCGGTCCGAAATAGGAGGAGGAGGAGGAAGAGGAGGAGCCCCCCAACCCACCAGACCCGTTTTGGGTGGGGGAGGCCCCTGCTCCCCCCTTCCCCGGGATATTGCGCCCCTCCCCGTTTGCAAGGGGTCTCCAAGCCCCCCTTTTGGGTGGGGGGAGGCCCTTCTTCCCCCCCTCCCCCGGGGAAATTGCCCCTCCCCGTTTGCAAGGGGTCTCCAAATGGGAATTATTATGCGCCCAGAGGCACCAGCACGCTTTGGCAGAGAGGAGGCTGAAAAAGACCTTGCAAAACTACAAATCCCAAGATCCCAGAGGAAGGAAGGAAGGAAGGAGCCACGGCAAACTATCCACTTTCACACTTCATTGTGTAGTGTGGATTCAGCCTAGCTGTGACCCACGAAACCCCTTGTTGTGTGGAGAGTCTACACGTCGGTAGAGCCCTTGGGTCCAATGGGTCTCCTTGAGTTGCAGCCTCGGTGGCTGAGAGAAGAGGCTGGTGGTGCAAAATTCACATTTATTGGTGTCAATTTCGCTGCGCACTGCTGCTCCTGTGGGGTTGCAAGGACTTATTCCAATAAAAAAATTCCAAATTCCTAATCCCACATAACCTGGCATTTATGGCCGTGGTTGCAGAGCATGAAAGAGGAGCATTGCTGGAATCAGCTCTTATGGAAAAGGAGAAATTCTTTTAAAAGATCAGAATACAGTTATCTCTTCATATTTGCTGGGGTTTGGTTCCAGGACCCCCTTTCGTGGATACCAAAATCCGTGAATACTCAAGTCCCATTATATGTAACGGCATAGCAAAATGGTGCCCCTTATATCAGATGGCAAAATCAACGTTTGCTTTTTGGATTATTAATTTTTAAGAATATTTTCAAGCCATGCATACTTAAATCCGTGGATACCAAATCCGTGGATATGGAGGGACAACTGTACAGAGCAGGGTGGAGAACTCAGCTGCTGTTTCTTTTCAGGGGTGTCAGCTCTCTGGGTTTATGCATGTACATCGAATCATAGAGTTGGAAGGGTCCCCCAAAGGCCATCAAGTCCAAACGCTCATTCCTCAGCGCAAGAACTCCAACCAGAGGCTTATAAAGGCTTCCTATTTCCAGAATCTTCGTCATCTTGGTTGCCCAGCTTTGGGCACATTCCAGCTTGCCAAGGTCATTCTTAAAATGCATTTTTAGGGAACAGGATGTTTTTAGCTTGGAAAAGAGAATAGTGATAGAGGTAGAGAGCCATCTTGTAAGTACAGGTTGAGTCTCCCTTATCTGGAATTCCAAAATATTCCAAAATCTAAAATTGTCCACATGGGTGGCTGAGGTAGTGACATCTTTGCTTTCTGATGGGTCAGTGTACACAAACTTTGTTTCATGCACAACATTGTATAAAATTGTGTGTATAAAAAAGTACCTTCAGGCTGTATGTATAAAGTGTATATGAAACATAAATAAATTCCGTGTATAGACTTGGGTCCCATCTCCAAGATTTCTTATTATGTCTATGCAAGTATGCCAAAATCTGAAATATTCCAGACCCCAAATACCTGTGGCCAGAAGCATTTCGGATAAAAGAGACGCAACCTGTGTCTGAAGCGCTGTTCTCATGGAGTAGATGGAGAGAGCTTCTTTGATTTTAAAGTGTGCATTTTAAATTGCATCTTGACTGTTTTAAAATGTCTTGCTTTTGCTTGTTCCTTTAAATTGATATACTTTTTAAAATGATATGTGTCCATATCATTTAACGTCCATAATGTCCATAATATTAACCAATGTTATGTTTATGTGTTAATGTGTTGTTCCCTGCCTCGATCCACAGGGAGAAGTGGGTAAGAAATATTGTTGTTGTGTTATTGTTATTGTTTCCTGTCCCAGAGAGCAGAACACGGACCCACGGATTCAAATTAAAAGACAGAAAATTCCAGCTAAACATTAGTAAGAACTTCCTGATGGTGAGAGTATTTCAAGAGTGGACCCGATTCCCTCGGAAAGTGGTTGACTCTTTTTCTTTGGAAGTCTACCTGTCAGACGTGCTTTTGCTATGGGTTCATGGCCTTGGGACTAGATGATCTCTAGTCCCCCTTCCAACACTACAATTCTGTTCTTTTCCATCTTTCTTAGCTCCTGGCTTTATCTTTTCCCTGCCCTGGGTTGGAGTTAAAGCAAAGCTATTTTTCCCCTCCCACCTCCAGGAACTAGGTCCTAGCAATGATTTATGAGGCCTTACCTTGACTCTTGCAAGGAAACCAAACACTCAAGTGCCCATCACTCTTCCTTGGAGCACAATGTTCTTCTTTTTCCTAGACAAGGGAGCTGCAATAATTGCTATCACAGCGGAAGACTTCCCTGTAAACAGTCCCAAAGGGCAAAAGGTTTATTTGAAACCTTTTCTTCAACCAGGTGCCCTCCAGGTGGGTTGGACTACAAATCCCATCGCTGCCAGCCAGAGAAGCAGGTTCTGTTCTCTTTTTAGCCATAAAACTGTGAAAAGTTGGAGGATAAGTATTCCTAGGATTGTTGCAAGACCTAGAAAGAAGGGAGGTGATTATCTAGGATTACTAGTTGCATATTTTCTAAGGTGTGGAATGAGGGGAAAGGGTTTTTTTTGGGGGGGGGGAGAAATAAGAATGGCTCCCACAAAATACTAATGCTCCTTTGGACCCCATCCAGATTCCTGCTCACTTCAGAGTTATTCTGGTTTCTCCCGTTTCTGCCATTAGCTCTGCGTTGGCTCTTTGGCGCACGAACCTTTGCCAAACGGGGCAAAGGGATGCATTTCCAGCCCCCTCCTCCACGGATTAATTATTACAGGATTGTTGTTATTTTAATGGATTTATGACCTTATGTAAGGTGGTGGTTTGTCATAATCTTACCATAATCCAGATAACAAAGCGTCAGGTCTGAGAGGATAGAAAGAGCCACCGAGTCCCCGGATCGGGTCTGGATTGCCATGCGTAGTTGCCACCTTTTTTCCACCCTGCTGCTCTTCTGCCTCTAACAACAGCCTGGGGTGATGCTTCTTTTGGGACCAAAATGGCTACAAAGAGGCCCAAGGTTGCCATATCTTTTCCTCACCCTGCTCCTCTGTGTTTGAATAGCAGCTTCGCCTGCAGAAATGGAGCCAAATGAATGTACATGTGAAAAGGACCTTGGTATTATTGGTGATCATATTTTCAGCTCTGTGATGCTGCAGCAAAGAAGGCAGATGCTATTCTAACTTGTGTTAATAGAACCACAGTTTCCAAATCAAGGGAATTAATAGTTCCACTCTATTCTGCCCTAGTCAGGCTGTCTCTGGAGTCTTGGGTTCAGTTCTGAGCACCTCATTTTAAGAATATAGCCAAGTTGGAGCAGGTTCAGATAAGAGGGATGGAGAACAAAACCTATCAGGAGAGGTTGAAGAAACTGGGCATGTTCAGTGAAGAGAAGATGGAGAGGTGACAGGATTTCACTCTTTAAATATACAGTTGTCCCTCCGTATCCACGGATTTGGTATCCACAGATTTAGGTATTCATGGCTTGAAAATATTCTTAAAAAAAGAATTATCCAAAAACTTTGATTTTGCCATTTTATTATATAAGGGACACCATTTTGCTGTGCCATTGCATATACTGGGACTTAAGTATTCATGGATTTTGGTATCCATGGGGGCCCCTGGAACCAAACCCCAGGGAATATGAAGGGACAACTGTATTCATGGCTTGAAAATATTCTTTAAAAAAATAATAATCCAAAGAGCGAACCTTGATTTTGCCATCTTATTATATCAGGGACACCATTTTGCAATGCCATTGCATATACTGGGACTTGAGTCTTCATGGATTTGGGTATCCACGAAAGGGGGTCCTGGAGCCAAACCCCAGCGAATGTGAAGGGACAACGGTATCAGGGTCTGTCCCAAAGAGGAGGAGGCAGGTTTATTCTCCGCTTCCCTAGTGGGTAGGACCACGTCTTATGATTTTAACTGACCAAAGGGTAGATTTCGGTTGAACATTAGAAGGAACGTCTTAACAGTAAGTGTGTTCAATAATGGCACCCATTCCCTGGAGAGGTGGTGGGGTCTTTTCCTCTGGACATTTTCAAAAAGACACTGGACAGCTCCCTGCTGCCTTAAACTTTTCTTTACCAGGGACCCCCTTTAAACACCTTTTGTTGTCATGGACCCCCAATTCTTAAAGCCCTAATAATAGCAATAATGCTGATAATAATAATACAACAATTAAACCATCCATTAAACCTTCCTTCAGAGGCACTGGAGGGAGAGGGAAGATTTTTCTCCTGCTTCTTCCTGCAAGCTTGTGGCTGGAGCAGATTGAATGGCAATGTGCAGGCCAAGCCAGCCAGCCAGCCTTTGCCTAGGCTCCTGTCCAGTGGCTGCTCCACTGCAGGGACCCTTCGTGGACCCCCTTTGGGGGCATCACTGGACCCCTGGGGGTCCCCGGACCCCAGGTTAAGAACCACTGGCCTAGCTGGTGATCCTGCACTGAGTGGGAGGTTTGACTGAATGACCTCTGGGGATACCTTCCAAGTCTAGGAGTCTATGATTCTATGATAAACGCAGAGGAGCAGGGTCAAGAAAATAATATGGCAACCTTTTAGGACTGTGTGTGTGCAGGAGGGAGGGGGTAGAAAGTTTGAAGGAACTGTAATCCCCGTGTGTGTGTCACCATCAGAGAGTAACAGGACACTTGGGGCATTCAGTTTCCTCATGTCTTGGCCTGCCTTTGGTTCTTTTGTCCTCCTGTGCATGCAATATGATCTCCGGTTTGCACGCACCTCGGATTAAGCAAGCGGCGCAGGCTTTGTGGGCAGAACGGTAAGGTGCGGCTCCTGGGTTGGGGGGGAAGTGACCCTAATGATTTCTCTCCCAAGAATAACCTTGCTTCTTGCTTCCAAAATAAAAAGTGGGAATGCTTTTTTTATAAACTAGGTTAGCTATATTCTTAGAAATCCAGAACATGTCTATTCTAGAAAAAGATTCATGAAGATCTGGGGGAAATGGTATAGTCTCTGGAGTTTGGTTGCCAATACAGTATCCTCAACCATCTATTAATTCAAAGTATGCTGTATGGAGATGGGCAAGAATGCTATTTTATTTATTTATTTATTTATACCCCACTCTTCAGCCACAAAGGCTACCAGAGCGGCTTACAAATTGTTTTAAGCAATAGCAATTTACACATCTACACTGCATTAAGCCGTTTCCAATGTGTGTTGTTAGAATGCTACATCAGTTTGTTTTGATACGAATTTCCTCAAACGTGTAAATTCCTTCCTATTCCCGATGGAAAGAATCTGACATTTTAAAAAATAATAATTTGGGATGGGCCAAAACAAACAGAGTTATCCATTTAAACCAGAGGTGGGAATGATGCAAGCCTCCCAAAGATGTGGGACTGCAAGCCCCAGCAGCCTTAGCCATCATGGTAGTGAGGAATGATGGGAGCTACAATTCAGTGATATTTGGAAGGCCATAGTACTCCCATCCCTGGGCTAGACGGAGGGATTTGAGTGCTTCACAACTTTAGTTTTTGGATCATTAATAAATTAGGGTTGACAACTTTTTTTTCCAGAAGGCTCCTCTCCTTCCACACCAATCCAGCAGGTAGCCATACTTTTAGAAAGTAAGGTACATAAGAAAAGGAGGGGGGAAAGAAAGCTACCAAGAAAGGCTCCAACCTGCCAGAGGTTGGAACATGTGGAATCGGGGCGGAGAGTCCTGTCAGACTAGGAGATGTTTGCTTTTTGTGAGTCCATGTGAGTCCATGGCACACCGAGGAGCATTGAGCCCTGAACTGATTGACCCCCTGCCCGGCGGAGGGGTGTCGGTGGAAGGCTTCCAGAGAAGTCCTGCCGGTTCTTCCGCCTTCTTCCCACCCCTCCCTGCCGCCTCTCGGCTCCTCCTTGGGTGCCAAGGTCAACCTCCAAGTGCTCCAGTAGCTTTATATAAAGGCGTGGAGGAGAACTGGAACCTCTTTAAGCTCCGGGCTGCCCTGGGCCGCCGTCTCCATCATGTGGAAGGAGGTCCTGGCCAACCGGCACTACCTGATCGCCGTCCTGACCCCGCTGGTGTTTCTCGCCTTACCCCTGGCTCTTCCTTACAAGGTACGTCCATCATTGTCCATCTGCTCCCCCAGATAATAGTAAATATTTATTATGGTCAAAGACCAGTAAACAAGAACCAGCAATAATTGCAAATGCAAACATTTAAGGCTCCCACAGATGTTTTGCCCAGAGTTGCTTGAGCCTGTTCCGGGCCATTAAACCATTAGGAAACACAATTCTCTTTTATTGGACCTACTTATTAGGTTGGTATTGTCTTGCACATGAATCATAGCTCCGCCACACTTGCTTAACAGCAGGTTGGGGAGAAGGAAATGCACAGTGTACAGTGATTGTTCATAACTTCACACCAGGAGAGAGAACCCATTTTTCAGTTTTCTTGACTGTAATACGTACACAAAAGAGCCAATGGTTTAGTCAAGAGTTTCCCATGCTTGCTGAAGAGGCAAACCGATTGAGGCATTTATGTATGTGTGTGTGTGGAGGCTTGCCTCTTCAGCCCTAGTTCTGAATGAGACCCTCGTTCATCCATGTGTCCTGCTCAGTTGTGCCGGAAAACAACAGGTGTAGTAACTGTGATTGCTTTCTCCAGTTTGGAAAGCATCTTCCCAGCATCTTCAAACTTGCTGGCCACAGAGTTAAAAACAAGTGATTCATTACGGCAAAGAAGCAAGCAGGAAAAGTCGCAGCCTGAAATGGAAATAAACCCAAAGAGGCACAGAGGCAGAGGCGATGTTAGATCAGGGATGGGGAAACTGCATGGCACCTTACAGGTGTCATTGGATCGCAATTCCCATCATCCCTCATTGGCTAGGCTGGCTAAAGCTGATGGGCATTGCAATCTAACAATGACAACAAGGATCATACCATCCCCAAGCCCCGATTAGTTGCCAACAGGGTCCAAAAGCCCGTGGCCACTCCTGATAGTTTTTGCAACCCTCACATAGCATCATTGCATCTGCTCAAGTATTGACGCTTCTTTGCTCCTGAACTCACACACCACTGGGTCGGTCACCCGGATAGTCTGGAGAACCAAGTGGGTGCCACCCCCAATGCTATTAAGTGCCCAGTTCTCCATGTTGCATTTCCCTCCTCTTCCACCCCTCAAGTCCTCATTTCTCACAGGCAAACGGAGTGTGATCCTTGCATAGGTGGGATTCGCACGGCGGTCTTGCTTGACCTCCAAAAGGCCCTGTGAGCTTCTGTGCCGCCATTTCTCAGTATTACCTTCCCCCATTTTGACTGGGCCGGACCCTTGCTCCATATCGTTCACCACTGCTTTGCACAGATAGGTGGTAGCAAAAACTGCAAGGTCTCAGACCACAACGCTTTCTGAAACCTAGCAGGAAATGCTCGGCCACTTGCTATGCGCTTACCATAGCAGCCTCTCTTCATCGCCATGCGGATTTGAATCTTATAATCCCAATTTCTTTCCCTCGATGAGTCTCAAAGGTGCTACAAGATCCCTTTGCATACCGATATTTCTGATTAACATGGCAATGATGTCTTTGAATTCTATCCCAGTATCGGGCATTTCCAAATGAGAACAACAACCACCACCACCCCGTTGTCTGAAACCCTGAATTGCTATTGCTAGTCAACTGAAATAATGCTGAGCTAGTTGGACTGAATCAAAAGCAATTCCTTCTGTTCCTATTTAAATCAAAATCTTATTCACAACCAAGAGGACTAGCATCTTTCTTTGCCATATCACAAAGGCAGACAACCTATTTTCTAAGCAAAAGGTCTTAGATTCAACAAGTTTCTGCACTGAGTGGGAGCGCTTCTGCCAGACAGAATTATATAATGCTACGATTCCACTTTAACTGCTGTGGTTCCATCCTGCAAAATGCTGGGATTTGCAGTTTAAGGATCAGGACTTAGTATTCTCAACCAGCGTGCTCCAGTGCCTTACCAAACTACAAACCCCTGGATTCCATAGGCAGTTACAATGGAACGATAGCGCTATAAATTTGGTTGTGAGGATGGGCCCCGTGGCTGAAATATTGGCCAAAAATGGAGGCCAATGCTCTGACTCATTGTCCAAGTGGCTTCCTGTGTTAAACTCAGGAGGTTGTAATTGATGACAGAGTGATGCTCTGAGCCATATAATTTGGTTTTTTATTGAATTCGGCTGTTGTCCATCCTGATTTGGTGAAGAACCATTTTCTTTCATTGGACTGCAGCTCCCAGAATCCTGCTCTGGGATGGGGGATTGTGGGAGTGGTAGTCCCCCCACAACAAAGAAGAAGACTTTTCTCAAGTGCTGGCTTTGGTTGTGAAGTGTTAGTGTCACTTCATATCCTGATAAAATGTTGATTTCAGGGATGAGGCACCTTGTAGCTTGTGTGGGCTTGGAGGTAGATCTATATATGTATATATCGGTCTCCAGCAACCTTTTTAAAAAATGCATTGACAAAGGAGTGGGGTTTTTTTGGTCAAACATCAACCAAATAATGGTGGATTTGGTGGATGCTCGAGCTGCTTTGGAGCCAAGTGGCAGCCGGCTTCTGTCCTGGATCGGGCGGCAGTGTTTCCTCCTTGGGCCAATGCCAGCTTAAACCTCATTGCCACCCTTGAGGTGTGAGAGGCTCATTCCAGCAGCAGGCGAATGCGCCAAGCGCACTGCACACCACAGACCAGTGGGTCAAAAATGCCCAATGGCCAAGAAACTTGATGCAGCCAGAGTCTCAGTTCCTGGACATACACCCCCTCCCAAAACTTTTGTTGGGATGATTCCCAAGGAAAACTATCCAGAAGCCCCTCTAATGCAAGAACCATAACCCATCACTCCCAACTTGTTCCTGTGCTGGCAGCAGGCTGGAATAGATAACCTTTGAGGAGCTCTCCTCAGTGCTTCAGTTCTGTCATTCTTGGCCTTTGCAAAATAGACCGACTCTTCCACCAGAATTGGACCTGGGTGGGTAGAGTTTCCCAAATGATTGCCAGCGTTATCCCTGGCCACTTCGGTTCCATCTGGATTGGGAGGAAGGCTGAGACTTGTCACTAGTATCAAGGGGACAGGACACACTTGCCATGATCTGCCTTGGCTCCTATTAATGTTATTAAACATTATTAAACTGTTAAATTAACCATTTGTGAGCCACTCTGATAGCCTTTGTGGCTGAAGAGTGGGGTATAAATACAATA
Organism: Gambelia wislizenii; assembly: GCA_030847615.1. Taxonomy (NCBI): domain Eukaryota; kingdom Metazoa; phylum Chordata; class Lepidosauria; order Squamata; family Crotaphytidae; genus Gambelia; species Gambelia wislizenii. The sequence goes on along the minus strand of JAUMIR010000017.1, from coordinate 19,172,369 downwards.
AATAAATAAAGGAATAACAACAACAAAATGGTGCTGGTCTGGTATGGAGAAGGGGAAAAAAACTTTATTTTCTTCACTCAGTTTCTATTCAGTCTTTCCACCAATATCTCCCTGTTCACAACAACCCTGCAAGGTAGCTCGGACAGGAGAAGAGAGTGATTGGTCCAAGCTCCTTCGGTGAGCTTCCCAGCATAGACTAGAACCCAAATCTCCCAAGTTTTCCACCCAGCCCAGCACTCTAACCACTAGGCCGCAGTGCCTCCCCTTCACCAGGCTTTCATGGAAGGAGTGGGGGTATGTGATAGGCACCTGTCGATCATTAATCCTGTCACCTGGGTCTCCATGCCACCAGGGTCTGGAGGGCATCGGAAGGGGGAGCAAAAGTTAGACTTTATGGGGCAGAATTCACCTCCTTGCCTGGGAAACAGGCAGGATTCGTGACTAAATTGCATTTGCACCCCTCGTGCTAGAAATCATTTGCACGGGTTTGTCCGTGCCCTTTGCTTGTTCCCGGGGCCGGAGTTGGGTCCATTCACCCATTGCAAGCTTGTCCAACTTTGGAAGAGACTTCCACAGGATGTAACTACTGCTGGGACAGCTTGATTTTGGGGGAGAAAAGTCCCCGAAAAGATGGCACATGGTTCTACAGAGACATAAGCATTTTTCTAAGCCTGAGCAAAGACATATAAGTGCCTTGCCCACACAAACCAGTGGATTCAAATTACAAAAAATGGCATTTAACCTAAACATATGGAAGAACCTTTTTACTGTAATTGCTCTTGAAGACTGGAAGAACAGGCCATCTCAGAAGGCGGTGGGCTCTCATCTTTGGAGGTCTTTAAGCATTTCCAGAGTGCTTTAGTCATATATTCCTGCATGGCAGCGGGTTGGACTAGATGGCCCTTGGGGGTCCCTTCCAACTCTATGCTTCTGTGATTTTATTATTGCCCTTCCCCTTCAGAAGGACCCCCACTTCCACCAGAGGATATAAAAAGTAATAATTTTTTAATTCAGTTTTTGTAAGCTGCTGTGAATCCAAGTTTTGGGAGAAAAGGTGGAATATAAATATAATAATGGCAGCAGCAACCGATGGGATCACAAAAGCACACTTAAAAAACTGGAAAAATTGCTTGAAATGTGAGGCATTATCTGGCAAGATCTCGCTGAGGCCTGGTGTCTTGGATAGACTCCAGACCGTTAATGATCCAAAATCCCAGTCTGTAAACTCTGGGAGACTTTGAAACCAAGATAAGAATAGATAAGATGATGATGATGATGATTATTATTATTATTATTTCTCTACTGCTTTCCCCCCAGTTTGGGACTCAGTAATAGTACAGTTGTCCCTCCATATTCACGGATTTGGCATTCATGGATTTAAGTATTCCTTGCTTGAAAATATTCTTTAAAAAAGAATAACCCCAAAAGCAAACCTTGATTTTGCCATCTGCTATAAGGGACACCATTTTGCTCTGCCATTGCATATCATGGGAAGCGAGTATTCACGGATTTTGGTATCCAGAGATTTAAGTATTCATGGCTTGAAAGTATTCTTTAAAAAATAATAATCCATAAAGCAAACCTTGATTTTGCCATCTTATATAAAGGACACCATTTTGCTCTGCCATTGCATATAATGGGACTTGAGTATTCACGGATTTGGGTATTCACGGGGGGTCCTGGAACCAAACCCCAGTGAATATGGACAACTGTATTTGTAGTATACTAATGGGACTATTAATAATAATAATAATAATAATAATAATAATAATAATGTCTCAGTGCTAGTCCTTTGGCAATGGGATTTAACTGCATTTATTCCCTCTCACATTTTTGCAATGTGCTTGTACACTGGACAGGCCCTCGAGACTAGAACTGATTTGGCGATCATTTTGGGACTCCCTTTGGAAGCCTGGATATTGGGGGTGTCTGAGGGGTCTGCAGCCCTAAACTTAGGGCACGTTTGGGGGCTTCTGCTGAAAAGGCCATGCACAGCACAATATCACACCTTTGTTTTCAAAGCCGTGGAACATTGTGCAATGAGAGAACTGTAGGCTGGCAAGGAAGGAGGAAACAGTTGGAGAAGAAACAGGCGTGTTACTTATTTCCTTCTTACATTCAAGAACCAAGAATTTCAAACGCTTTCTCCCCCACTTGGGCACGTTTATGAGGTTTTCCACCCCATGAGAAAGGAATGCTGAGCCCTTGGCAAGGATCGCGGTCTCTTCGCTGCCAAGCACCGTGCCGTGGCACTGGTGGTGCAAAGAAGAGAAGAGAATCGGAGATCCAAGTGATATGCTCCCAAGGTGTGTTTTCTGCAGATCACAAGCCAGCTGCCCAGCTCAGCATAAGTAATAATAATAATAATAATAATAATAATAATATTTATACCCCACCCCTCTGCTAAAAACAATCAAGGAGGACAAGCAAATGAAAACAAGAAAGGAAAACCCAATTTCTGCAGCCCAAGGAAGGGCCGAATCCATTTGGGGATGTTTTTTTTGAAAAGGGAATCAATCAGCCACAAAATAAGAAACCCTCTAGATATTCAAACATTTGCAGGCTTAGTCATTTCTAAGGCTGCAGCTAAAGGGAATAATTGCATTTCTCAGGGTGGTTGCAAACGCCGGTGCCAGAAATCTTGCGCAGCAATTTGCAGATTTAAAGAGACAAGCGGGTTGTTAGGTCCAAGAGCCGACACTCTTTCAGCATACAGGTGGGTGTGGGAGACACCATAGAATACAGCTCTGGAAATAATTTGGGAGGTTTAGTAGTTGACCCCTCCAAGGGCAGCAGGGGGTTTGACTGGATGGCCCCTAGGGATCCCTTCCAACTCTTGTGATTCCAGTGGTACAACCAATGGCACAGGGGGTGCCCAGGCCTCTCCCCATCTCCAATGACATGATATTGCACCCAACATGGACACCGGACCCCTCCTCAAACCCCTCCATGTCCTGATTCTTCGGTCTCTTCTTCCCAGGAGGCACAATGCGGCTACACCATCATTGTGATGGCTCTCTTCTGGTGCACGGAGGCCCTGCCGCTGGCGGTCACCGCTCTCTTGCCGGTCCTCTTCTTCCCACTCATGGGCATCATGGACTCCACCTCGGTAAGGTGCACAAAGCAGAGAAGGCAAGGTGGGGGAGGAAGAATTTGGGGAGCATTTTGGGGAGCATGTGGAAGGAGAGCTGACACCACTTGACGGCTTTGTTTTAGGCATTTAAGGAAGACCTGAACCCACCTTTCAAGGGAGGGTCGTAGTTCAGGAACTGATCCCAAGGGTCTTTCCCCAGTTTTTTACCAACCTTCTCCATTTCCACAGGTGTGCAAAGAGTATCTGAAGGACACAAACATGCTCTTCTTGGGAGGCTTGCTGGTGGCCGTCGCTGTGGAGCACTGCAACCTCCACAAGCGCATCGCTTTGCGTGTCCTCTTGATCGTCGGGGTCAAGCCTGCTTTGTGAGTAGTACCAAAAGGGAGAAAGTCTGTGCAGGAAAGAAATGGACCTATATAAATGTGCATCTTTTATTCTCAGGATGGGCTCATTAGTATAATCTGTCCATAGCCTACAGTACCACCTGTAGACAGAGAGAGTGTTCCAATTAATTTCTTTATTTGTTATAATCCTACCAGGCATATTTGTCACAACCCCAAAAAAGGTTGCTAGAGTAGCTTATAGATATCAGGAACCAGGGGCAGCGAGGGGGAAGTGATTGGCCCCAGTTTTGCCAATGAAGAGTCATGACACAAAAGGAAAAGTGGCGGTGAGGGAAGAGGAAAAAAGCAGACTCAGGCACACCGGTTCCATTTTTGTCTGCTTCTGAGCCACAGACATTTCCTGAGGCCCAGCCAGGGTGATGGGAAGTGCTTCCTCTGTCCCCTGAGGAAGGCAGTGTGGTCCACTGGTCAGAGCCGCCACTCACCAGACATCACTGTCGGTCTCCTTCCCTGGTCAGGCTTCTGGTGGGCTTCATGGGCGTCACAGCCTTCCTCTCCATGTGGATCAGCAACACGGCCACCACCGCCATGATGGTCCCCATTGCCCAGGCCGTATTGGACCAGCTCCACAAGTCGGAGCAGGAGCAGCTCGAAGCCAAGGTTCCAGTCACGCAAAATGGGAGCATCAACCCAGCCTTTGAATTGCAGGAACCGGGCTACAGGCAAGGTGGGTGTCCAGAGAACGCGCCGTCGCTTCCTCCTCCAGTGTAGTTTTCCAGAGAGCGGTGGGTTTGACAGGCACGGATCCCAGCAAACACTGGGAGCAACTGGTCCACAGAGTCAGACCTCACAGGGTCCAAGCGCTGAAAGAATCACATCACCCATCGCAGCCTTCCCTGTTCCCTCTCAGTTTAGCTCCTGTCTTCATAGTAACTGTGGGGGAAACTGTATTTTCTTTTCCCATTAATGCATAGTATTTGAGCATGGCTTAAGAGGCCACTAAGATCCATTGGCTTTACAAAAGACCTGCCACAACCAGAGATGGAAATGACTAGAACTGGTTTGTGGATACAGATCAAGATGGCCATCAAGGGCATGCCCCCCACATCCTGAAGTGGGGGGGGGCCAGGCCAGGATCTTTGGTAGGACCCCCAACCTATTTCTAAGGTTAAGGGCAGGGAGATGCGCTACAGGATTTAGGATAAAAAATAAATCAGTTTAAATGATGAAACCAAAGTAATATTTATATTTATTTTTCAACAAGAAACCCTAAATGGATTTACATAATAAAAACTTAGAATAATATCAGGCTGGGCCCCTCTCCTAAACTCAGGCCCCCAGGTGTGAGCCCTGTCAGCCCCCCGCTTTGTGGGAGCCATAGTCAAGGGTCTGACTCAAGGTATAAGGCAGCTTTCTCTGTAACTCTCAGAATCCCCCATCCAACATGGCTAGCAGGTAATGCTGGGAATTGTCATCAAAAATAATTAAGTTCCCCCAGGCTTGGAAACAGAGGATGAAAGGTCTCCTCCCTCTGGGAGATCTTTCACCATTGCTCTGACCTCCTCCGGCCTTAGAATCCATAGAATCCTAGAGTTGTAAGGGACCCCTAAGGGCCATCCAGTCCAACCCCATTTTGCCATGCAGGAATGTGCAATCAAATCATTCTGGATGACAGCTATCCAGCCTCTGTTTAAAAACCTCCAAAGAAGGAGACTCCACCATACTCCCAGGCAGTGAATTTCACATCCGAACAGTCAGGCAGTTCTTCCTAATAATGTTTAGGTGGAATCTCTTTTTCTGTAGTTTGAACCCATTGCTCCGTGTCCTAGTCTCTGGAGCAGCAGAAAACAATCTTGCTCCATCCTCAGCATGACATCCCTTCTAATATTTAAACATGGCTATCATGTCCCCTTGCTCAAGCCGTCCTCTTCCTCCATCCCCACCGCAGCTAATGGCCACGTGGTGACCGTGGAGAAGGAAAAGCTCTGCAAAGACCAGCAGCAACTGGAAAAAAAGCACCGGAACCTCTCCAAAGGGATGAACCTGGCTGTGTGCTACTCGTCCAGCATCGGCGGCCTGGCCACCCTGACCGGCACCACCCCCAACCTGGTGCTGAAAGGGCAGATGGATGAGTAAGTAACCAGCAAGGGTGGGGTGGCTGGATCAGGCCCTCACACACATGTGTGTGTGTGTGTGTGTGTGTGTGTGTGTTTGGGGAAGGCTTAACCGTCCAACATTTCACAGATGAAAACTAGGACATCAGCAACATTAAGACTGTGGCCAAGATTGCAAAAGGTATTCATGGGGAAGCACTGACAAGCAAGGAGATGCTGCGCAGTTTGCTTTTGCCTGGACCTACTGGGAAGGGCAAGATTCTGGACGTTATCAGATGACCCAGTTTAAGACGTTCTTTTGCCGGCATAGAAAAACCCCGCACTCACCTTCTTGACCAGGCAATAAAGAGTCCTGTTCACTTCCTCGCTCGAAATCCCACGAGACTTTGTCGCATGGGAAATTTAACAACAAACACACACATAAAAAGTAACACCAAGCACCTAGGCACACTTTAAAAGTCCCAAGTAACCTGGGGTGGGGTGTGTCATAAAAACAGTGAAACTTACCTGGATGTCCCAATCTCACCTGGAAGTGTTCGTGCCAGACTGGCCACTATCGCTACGGTGACGCAAGTTAAATGGTCCGAAAAAAAGCAGCAGGGGGATCAATTGATGGCTCAAGCCATCAATAAAAAACGATGAGCTCCCCCCTCCAAAAAGATATCCCAAAATTAGGCCCAGGGGAAGTCTTGTTTTTTTAAACTTGGACCAGATGTGTGCTGGGAGGAAGCAAGAAAATAGGGCGAAATGGCCTCCGACCCCCCTGGAGGCATTTTGGGTGTGGTGCCCATGTACTCTTGGTGGACCAATGCATCCCCACATCCCCTGACTGTTGATAGAATCAATCCGGATTGTAATTCCATCGTCCCCCCTTCTGCTTTTCCCAGGCTGTTTCCTGAGAACAATAACGTGGTCAATTTTGCTTCTTGGTTCGGCTTTGCTTTCCCCGCCATGGTCCTCCTTCTGGTCCTCTCCTGGATGTGGCTCCTGGTGATGTTCCTGGGATTTGAGTAGGTCCTCAAGGGTGGGATTGGTGGTGGGGTGGCCAATGGGATTTCCATCCTTCAAACAGGACGTGGTTGTGAGTCTATAGGAAGCCCCCCCCCCAACTTGGAAAAAGAAGCCATGTAGAAGAAGACGGCGACTTCAGTCCTGGATTCAAATCCCACCAAAAAAGGGAGAGACCCAGCTGTAGAGGAAGAGTGGGGAACCTCCTTTTCTCTTTTCCCAAGTCTTTGCTTCTAGTAAGAAGCAATATGGCCGGATTAGAAACCCGAGAGACAGTCTGGTGTAGTGGTTACTGCATTGGACTGGGGACATAGGAGATCCAGGCATTAAGAGCCATAAAACTCCCTTGGTGGCTTTGGTCAGTCCTCGTCTTCCTTCCCCTTGCTCTGGCCTACCTTCAAGGGTTGTTGTGAAGAAGGAGAGAGCCAAGGGAGCTCCCTATAGAGATCATAGGGAGGATGTGGCTAACAAATTAAATCAATATTAGATTTAGATTTATAAATAAATAGATGGACACGTTTGACCCTATTGTGGTCAGCTTTGGCCCCCAAAAGAATATGTAATGTCCACCTCGTTAAGTGGTCTTTTATGAGAAGTCGTCTGCAAAGCATTATGGGATACAATGGCTGGACACTTGTTGGTCATTCCCAGCTAGAATAGGTGCAGTGAAACCATTGTTGAATGGTGAGCTAACACGGATGTAAATCCACTTGAATCAATGGGTTTACTTTAGTTGGAAGTAACTTTACTTTAGTTGGAAGTAACAATAGAATTTAGGTCAACGTCTGATATATTAAGCTGGAAAGAAATGAAACTTCCTCCCTCCCCAGAAACTTCAAATTCTGGATAGAGCTTGGAAAAGTTACTTTAGGGGGGAAACCCAAATCTCCCAGGGATGAACCCAGGGGGCTTCTGGGAGATGTAGTACCTTTCTGGGAGATGTAGTACCTTGGAAAGGTACCTTTTCCAAGCTCTGGTTCTGAAACTAATTTAGGGGACATTTTTCTTCTCTTGGAGGATGTTTGATTCTCATTCGTCCTCCGGGAGGGAAAGCTTTTCTTAGGTGCCCCTTCTCTGCTTTTCTCAGCTTCAAGAAGAATTTCGGCTGCGGGGCCAGCGAGTCGGAGAAGGGGCACTCGGACGCGGCCTACGATGTCATCCGGAGGGAGCACCGAGGCCTGGGGCCCATGAAGTTCTCCGAGCGCACCGTCTTGGGTCTTTTCATCATCCTGGTGATCCTGTGGTTCACCAGGGAACCCGGGTTCATGCCCGGCTGGGCAAGCACTGCCTTCAGCAGGGACGGGGTGAGGTGAGATGTGGTCACCCATGGGGCCCAAGCTCTAGGGAAAACCCCTTGGGATGTCATAGCATCAGAGAGTTGGAAGGGACCCCCAAGGGTCATCTAGTCTCACCCCCTGCCATGCAGGAATCCACTGCTAAAGCAATCCCAAGAGATGCCAATTACAGAACTCCAAAGAAGGAGACTCCACCGCCCTTCAAGGCAGTCCATATTCCACTGTCAGACAGCTATTTAAAGATATTTAAAGACAGATATTTAAAGATGGCTCTCCTGTCACCAATCTGTCTCCTCCTTTCCCCCACAGTTATGTCACGGATGCCACCGTGGTCATCTTCATAGCGCTGCTGATGTTCTTCATTCCCTCAGAAATCCCTCGCTGTGGTCTATGGCATCGGGACCAGCAGCAGGAAGGTAAGCGATGGGCGGAGGAGCACCGAAGGAGAAACACATGGCAGCAGAGGACCTGTTGGGGTCAAAGAACCGGGACTTTTCGATTTGCAGGGGCCATGATATCGCCTCTCACTCCCTTCTTTCTCCCCTTGCAGTATGTGAGGGGTGTGCATGTAGATTTTCCTTGCTAACAACAGCAACATGTCACTTTCCCCCCAGCTCTCCTGTTCAGCTTTATTGTCTTGTTCATCTCCCACCTTTTTCTCCTCCAAACAGCTCAGGGCAGGCATTGCTGGCAATCTTCCTTCTCTTCACAACAGCCCTGTAAGGTAGAGCAGGCTGAGAGGAGAAGCACGGTGTCACAGTTTCACAGCCAAATGGAGACCTGAACCCGGGTCCTCCAGCCCTCTAACTGTTACACCGCAACCCCTCTTCTGCCATGGGATGGAGAGGTGATTCCTCCTTCTCTGTCCTCCACGGATCTCATGGCCGAAACTCACATTTTTTGGATTTCAGAGGGTGCGAAGGAGACCCGGGTGATCCCTGCCCTCCTGGACTGGCCGACGGTCCACCGGAAGATGCCGTGGAACATCATAATCCTTTTGGGAGGAGGGTTCGCCTTAGCCAAAGGCAGCGAGGTGAGTGCTTTGGTTGGGGGGACGCAATAGGGACCTCGAGTGGAGTGGGTGGTCTCTCCCCAGGTGGAGGTCTTCAAGCAGAGGCTGGGGAAGCCATCAGTCAAGGATATGCTTGCTCTAGATTTCCACCCTGGAGCAGGGGTTGGACTAGATGGTCTCTAAGAACCCCAACCCATACTTGAGCCCCCCTTATCTTCTTTCTAGAAGTTTCAAGAAAAGACTATGTGGGTGGGTTTGGCCTCTGCTGCCTGGCAAATGGGCTTTGGAGTCTTCAATAGCTTCGTTAGGCTGGGGAAAGATCCTAAGGACGTGCTTGCTCTGGATTGCTGCCCCGGAACAAGGGGTTGGACTAGATGATCTCTAAGAACCCCCACCCATACTTAAGACCCCCTGGGTTTGGCCTCTGCTGCCAGGCAGATGGGCTTTGGAGTCTTCGATAGCTTCGTTAGACTGGGGAAAGATCCTAAGGGTGTGCTTGTTGTGGATTGCTGCCCTGGAACAAGGGGTTGGACTAGATGGTCTCTAAGAACCCCAACCCATGCTTAAGCGCCCCCCTTATCTTCTTCTAGAGGTTTCAAGAGGTGGGTAAGCACAGTCCTTTTCTACTGGTGTTGTATGACAGCTCCCATCATCCCCAGCTGGCCACATGGCCAGCTGGGGATGATGGGAGCTGTCATACAACACAACAGGGAGGGGCATAGAATGAACCACACAGACCAGTTAAATTAGACTTCTGTACTATCTTTTCCAACCACAAGGAGGCGATCACGTCACACAAAAATAAATACTGTATTCTACTTGCAGCCACTGGGAGCTACTGGGTTTGCCAAACACTTTTTGGGTGCACTTCCAAAGCAGTGGCCTTTGTCAACTAATTAGGCCGGAAGAGCACAAATTAATTAAGACCGGCATCCTCTGATGCCTTTGTATCCTGATGGGCCCCACCCCAGGGTTGGGAGGATGGGAGGATGGGCCTGTAAAATGTTGGTTTGGTTTCCTTCTTGATACGAATGTTCCCAAATGTGTCCATTTCTGCATAAAGAGTAATGGGGAAAGATTTTGGTTTTTTGGTTTTTTAAAGAAAGTCCATGTGTGGAAAGCAACACTGAGCAACTCATCCAGTTCTGGTTTGGGTTCAACCATGCCCATGGTTCTGAATTAAGGTGGCCAGCCTTTTTCTCCTGCAAGGCTCCTCATCCTTAGCATGGGAGGCAGGAAGATAAACCATGGTTTTCTCCCTACTGAAAAACAACTTTGCAGGTTGAATTTAGCTGGTGCAGATGGTTGGACTGTTTGTTCAGCCTCCCCTCCACCCTAAAAACTTATACAGGATCTCCAATTCCTTGAAAAGGGTTTTCGGAATTGCTAAAAACATGAACACAGGAGAAAGCAAAATGTGCAGATTTGCCCATTCTGTCTTGAGCCCCGCGCTGGGAGACAAGCAGGACAAATAATAAATTGATTCATTAATTAATATTTAATTGATTGATTTATTAATTGAATCCCTAGTGCTCTGACCATAGCTCCTCACCCCCTGTTTTTAAAAATGTTGAAAGGGATGCCCATTATTTTTTGGATGTGTCTCCACATGCCTTCCTTCCTCCTTTCTGTAAATATTAATATTATTAATAATAATAATAACTTTATTTTTGTACCCCACCTTTTGCCTTTTAGGCAATCAAGGCAGTTCAAAACAATTGGATATAAAACAAACAGATCCATAACAACAGTAATAACTTTAAATGATTCCCCCCCCCTTAAAATTACATATAATAGTACATATATTTAAAAGTTAGGGGTAGGGGTGTCAGGAGTCCTTTATGGTAATGGGCTTCCTTTATTTGGGGGCCGGTGGAGCTTTATTTAGGGGCAGGCATCCCTTAGTAATGAGGGATATTCTCTATTTTAGGGTCAGTAAGTTTATAGACTTGGCAGGTTCTGTTATGAGGAAAGCCCCCTATTTGAGGATTGGGAAGCTTTTCCTATAGACTGAACAGGATCCCCCCAAATCCTATAAGTGGGAGCTTCATAGAAACAAGAGTTGTATACACCATGTAATTTCTGGATGTGGACAATATACCAGTTTTTCAGAGAAACACATGAGCAGGTTTTCTGCAATCCATACTATCATTTAGTATTAAAACAAAAGACGAACGTGCTCATAGCTTCTTCCTAATTATCAACCCTGTATGTCATGAATTCCAACTGTCCCTTTTGAAAACCACCCCGGAGCAGGAGGATGGACTGGATGGTCTCCAAAAAAAGACCCACCCATGTTTAAGACCTCCTTATCTTCTTCTAGAGATTTTCAAGCAAAGATGGTTCTCCTTGGCTGGTTCATTGAGCCGGGTCTTGGTTGTGGGGTGGGGGTGTTAATGGGCCCCAAAAGCTGCGACCCAGTCCTCTGCCTCTCATAGTATGTGCTTAGAAACTGACCCTCCGATGCATTTTTCTCCCAGGTCTCTGGCCTCTCCGAATGGTTGGGGAGCAAACTCACCCCACTGCAAACCATCCCGCACCCAGCCATCGTCTTCTTGCTCTGCCTTTTGATTGCCGCCTTCACCGAATGCACCAGCAACGTGGCCACGACCACCCTTTTCCTCCCCATCTTGGCTTCCATGGTAAGCAGAAAATGAGCATTGGAGAAGCTATGTACCCCCAGGGCTTGTCCATATCTAGACCTGGTTTCCCTCTGGACCAATCCTCCAGTCTCTCCATCCTTTGGGTTGAGTTGAACTACACAAGACAGCAACTGCAACCCTGCCTTACAATTCAAGAGGGATATTGAGGAAGGTGTCCGGAAAAGGGCGAGCAAAATGGTCAAAGGGCTCGAAACTGAACCTTGTGGAGAACAACTTAGGGATCTGGGAGTGTTTAGCTTGGACTAGAGACCAGAGAAGACTGGCTGACATACCCTAAAAGCACCATATCCTGTCTGATCTTGGAAGCTAAGCGGGGTCAGCCCTGGTTAGTCCTTGGATGGGAGACTGTCAGGAACTGACCAAACCACCTCTGAGGAATCCTTGCCTAAGAAAACCCTGTGAAATTCACAGGGTCACCATAAACATGGGAAAAGGTGCCTTTTTGGACTGGCACTCCTAGAATCCCCCAGCCAGCTATGCTGGCTGGGGGATTCTGGGAGTGCCAGTCCAAAAAGAAGAAACTTCCCCAAGCCCAGAAGGACTGGCAAGGAATCCCAGGTGCTGTAGGATCTATTTCAGAGGAAGGAACTGGCCAAACCACCTCTGAGGATTCCTTGGCCAAGAAAACCCTAGGAAATTCATGGGGTTGTCATAAGTTAAGAGGCAATTTGAAAGCACGGACACACATAGGAGGGTGATGGAGAGGTGACATAAGAGCCATTTTTCAATATCTGAAGGGATCTCATTTGGAAGAAGCAGCCGGCTTGTTTTCTGCTGCTCCGAAGACCAGAACAGAGATCGCCGGATTCTGATGACAAGAAAAGAGATTCCACCTAAACATTAGGAAGATCATCTTTTTTGAATATTATAAGAGCTGTGGATAATGGAATAGATTGCCTCTGAGGCTGGTGGACTCTCCATTTTTGGAGGTCTTTAAACAGAGGTTTGAGGGGCATCTCTCAAGAGTGCTCTAGGTGTGGTTAGACTAGATGCCCCTTGGGGTCCCTTCCAGCTCGGTCATTCGATGATTACTTAGTATACACCCCATCATTCATGATCATGATGACTTCTAGGCAGGGCGGCTACTGATAATGGTGCAATCAACAGAATCACAATTGTACTAGTCCGTGCAAGGGGCGGCTGTCTCTTTGCCCCCCAGCTCTCCATTCTCTGGAGCCAGGATCCCACCATGGAAGCCAGGCTGGTCTCCGGCACACAGACAGCCACTGCCGATCAGAACAAACATTACAGGCCTGGATAAACGGATGTGCTTAAGTTGGTTTCGTGGGGCATTTGCACGTCGCTGCAGTTTGGAGAACCACCCCCTTCCCTGTTTTGTCATCTTCCTCCAGGCTCAGGCAATCTGCCTCAACCCGCTGTACGTGATGCTCCCTTGCACCCTGTCCTCATCGCTGGCCTTCATGCTCCCGGTCGCCACTGCGCCCAACGCCATCGTCTTCTCCTACGGGCAGCTCCGAGTCATCGATATGGTGAGTAGCGCCGCTTCGTCCTTTGGCTTTGACGTTTCTAAAGGGGCTTCCACACTACACCATTACAACACTACGATTCCACATTAACTGCCATGGATGCATCCCATGGCATCCCATACCTCCCAAGTGTCCCAATTTGGCAGGGAGAATCCCAATTAATTCTCTACCGCCCAAGTTTTTCAGCTGCTTTTAAAATGTCCTGGTTTCTCCCTCTTACTCCCACTTTCCCCCTTTCTCTACAAATTATTTAAACTGCTGCAAATTGAATTTAAAGCAGTTTTCACTCCATTAATTCAGCAGAGGAGAGAGGACAGTCTTCACCTTCCCTGTCAGCCAAGGCAAAGCAAACTGCTGCAGCATCTTCTAGCTTGTGTGCTCTTCTTCATCCATAATTTTTGTCATCTTGGCCACTTGCCCTGGTTTTCACCCATGAAATGTTGGAAGGTCTGCCACGAGCCTCTGTCCTATGATAAAAAAGACATTGGGTTGAATGAGTTAGTTATTCATTAGACCCAACCAAAAGAGATCCACTGGATCAGTTATTCATTGGTGAGTTGGCACATAAGTAAATCTCATGGATTTGACAGGTCTTCTTTAATTGTGTGCAAGAATAGGATTCAGGAAACTTCACTATAAACCAGAAAAGTTCAAAGTTACGCTGCGAAAGGAGTTATTTTGGGCATATACAGACGAATAGAAAAGTCCCTGGTTTTGTCCTAATTTCATACTAGGTTAAAATAAATCCATCCAAAAAGCAGGTATATAAAAAAAAATCTCTGATTGAACCAGGAGCTGACAGGAAAATATCCTGGGATAAACAAAACATTTGTGGCTCTCCAAATTAAAATTAGAAGGGAGAGGAACAAATTCTGGGACTTTTTGGTCTTTTTAATCAGTCTGGGTGCATGCACGACCCCTTGTGGCATGAGATTTATCGTGTAACTTAGTTATGCCATAGTTATACAGCAAGAAAAAGTAGTTACAAGTTGCGTGCTATTTCTAACACGTTGCTTATGACTTTTGAACCGGAAGCAGGTGACCCCTGGAGATGATGGAAGAAAAACAGAGGTTTCCCTTGAACGTCCCTGATGCTAATTTACTCTTTCCCGACGCTCTCAGGTCAAAGCCGGCTGCGTGCTCAACATTTTGGGCGTGCTGATCATCACGTTCGCCATCAACACTTGGGCCTTCCCCATGTTCGACCTCTACCACTTCCCATCCTGGGCCAACGGCACCACCGGTCAGTGCTGACCTCCTGGGCAGGGAGGCTTTCCTGATGGGGAAGCTGCCGCTTGTACCCGGATCCCGTTGCTCCTTGGGCAGTCTCTTTGGCTGTCGAGGAATCCAGGATCAAGAGCCAAGGATTTGTCTGAGAAGCGCAGGGGCTCAAGTTCTGCCCTCGGCATCCAGCGACGCTTCGTGGTACCGGCGAGGTGCCCTTCTGTGGGCATGAGCGAGAGAGCTCCGCGCCGCTTTCTAGCTCTAATGCATCTCCGTGCAGAGTGTCACCGCGTGGCTCTGTGTGAGTTCGTGCAGAGGATTTCTATACAGTCTGCTATGCTGTATTTACTCCAGACATTGGGCTTGAGCAAGCCACGATGGCTAGCAGGCTGGGTGGAGCCCCTCCAACCCACCTGGTGCCTCGTGGGTTCAGCCATGTTGGCCACCTCCAAGAGCTTCCAAAGGGGCCAGAATGAGGGGGCATGAAGGGCTTCATAGGGGATGCCCAGAAGCCTGAAGGGCTGCCATGTGGGGTATTTGGGGGCCTTATAGAAAAGCAAACCAAGCACTTATTTTGTACAATAAAAAGTCATTTTGGACCACCTCCGCTGCCGGTCTGCCATTTCTTTGGTAAGGTTCCAGTGGGTGCATTAAAATGCTGTTGGGTGCCCAGGAAGAGGACCGCTCTGTCTATCTTGGAATTCATCTACGCTCCCAATCTGGCGCCAGGAGATGGAGGTTGCCTTGTCGGTGGGAAGGACGAGAGAGTAATACTGAGGGGCGTGGCCAAGGGAAAGGGGTGTGGCCTATAGCCAGATGCTGCCCATGGTCAATCTGCAGATTGACCACATTGGAGATTCTTCACTCCAGCTTCAGCGGCTGGAGCATGAGTCTACAGATGTGGCTGCAAACATGACTTGTTTGGAGTGCAACTCCCAGAATCCCCTCAGCCAGCATGGCCTCCATGCTGGCTGGGGGGTTCTGGGAGTTGCACTCCAAACAAATAACCCCAAGCAGAGTCTAAGAGGGGGAGATTCTGTGACTTGTAGTCCTCAAAAGCAATGCATCTGGGGGGAATTTTTTTTTGAGTTGGCAAAAAAAAGGGGGGACTCTAAAATATGGTAATCAAAAGGCCAATAGCCATGCTGGCTGGGGGATTCTGGGACATGTAGTCCTAAACTGTAACTTCCTTTCCCCCTCTGTTATGAGTGTGGTGCATGCAACAGTTTTGGAGGCCTTCTTTGATTGCCACCAGACTTTCCTCTTTTTTCAGCGCAGCACCGGGAGAATCAGAGAGCGATGCGCTCCGGCCCACACGGCACTCACAGAACCACCACCACCACCATTGCAAGACCGCCTGGCGGTGCCACCTCGGCAAGTCAGAACGGTGCCTGCTGTTTCCACATCCCCTCAGCAATCACGGCTGCTGATTGCCGTGCAAAAATCCAGGCCCTCCCTTTGCTTCTCTCAAAAAGGGATTTGCATCCAGAAAAACAGTCGTCATCATCATCTTCCGTGTGGATGGGAAATCCTGCGCAGGGCCACGCCCTTTCTCCCACCCCTCCAGGCCTGATCCTAATCGCACGACTCGGCTGGTTGAACGAGTACCAATTTGGCAGCCGGAGTGTGCCCGAAGGGGAAGGAACAGGTGCCTCCTCGGAGGATGTTCCTGCCCGTTAGAAAACCCACCTGCCTTTCCCCCCTCGGACGTGAACGGATCGCTTCCCCATGTTTGCAAGGCAGAGAGTCATGGTCCAGCGCTCTAACCACTAGACCGTTCTTTGTTCTTGTACGTGAGACAACACTAACCAAACATTTGCATCTTATAAGGCTGCCCCATCCAAACTTTAAAACTACTGAGCTGTATTATGGTTTAGTATATCCATAAGGATGGAGAGCAGATCTTGGAAAAGTTGCTTTTTTGGACTACCAATCCCCGAATCGCTCAGCCAGCTTTGGCCTCTGGAATATATCTGCGCCACCGCCATGTTTTCTGACTCCCACACACTCTTGGCATCCCATAAACTGGTCCTTCCATCCCAGGAGGGAATCAATAAAAAAAGGGGTGAAAAAAAGAGAAAAGGAGTTAACAGCCCTGATTCACACCATTTTACAGTGGGAGGGAGCCGGGCCCAAAGTGCCCAAACAGGCCGGGTGGTAGCTGGCATGCATTGATCATGTGCCAGGTGCCCAAAATAACCCACATTTAATGGGCACTAATTAGTACTCTCAGGGCTGGTCCCTATTAAACACACCTTTACATGGTGCTTCTTGAATCTTTCTTCACACACACTCACAGAGCAAGAGGGAAAGGGCTCCCCACACCCCAAAAAGGTGCAAACTCAACTGTCAAGACAGTCAAATCCACCGGAAGCAGAAGCTGAAAATGGCAACCAACTTCATAGAATAGTGTCATAGAATCATAAGAGTTGGAAGATACTCTAAGGGTCATCTAGTCCAACCCCGTTCTGCCATGTAGGAAGATACAATCAAATCATTCCTAATGACAGATGGCCATCCAGCCTCTGTTTAAAAACCTCCAAGGAAGGAGACTCCACCACACTCCCAGGCAGCATATTCTCCTGTTGAATTATAGAAGCATAGAGACCCCAAGGGTCATCCAGTCCAACCCCATTCTGCCTTGCAGGAATGCACAATCAGAGCACTCCTGACAGATGGCCATCCATCCTCTCTTTAAAAACCTCCAAAAATGGAGACTCCACCACACTCTCAGGCAGCATATTCTCCTGTTGAATTATAGAAGCATAGAGACCCCAAGGGTCATCCAGTCCAACCCCATTCTGCCTTGCAGGAATGCACAATCAGAGCACTCCTGACAGATGGCCATCCATCCTCTCTTTAAAAACCTCCAAAAATGGAGACTCCACCACACTCCCAGGCAGCATATTCTCCTGTTGAATTATAGAAGCATAGAGACCCCAAGGGTCATCCAGTCCAACCCCATTCTGCCTTGCAGGAATGCACAATCAGAGCACTCCTGACAGATGGCCATCTAGCCTCTCTTTAAAAACCTCCAAAAATGGAGACTCCACCACACTCTCAGGCAGCATATTCTGCTGTTGAATTATAAAATTATAGAGACCCCAAGGGTCATCCAGTCCAACCCTATTCTGCCTTGCAGGAATGCACAATCAAAGCATTCCTGACAGATGGCCATCCAGCCTCTGTTTAAAAACTTCCAAAAATTGAGACCACCACACTCCTAGGCAGCAGCAGCCCAACAGCACCTACGGTCAGGAATTTCTTCCTAATATTTTGGTGGAGTCTCTTTTCAGCTTCAGTGCTTAACAAAAAAGCAAACAAATTTGGAAGTGGCTGGAAATCATAGCATCATAGAGTTGGAAGGGACCCCAAGGGCCATCTAGTCCAACCCCATTCTGCCCTGCAGGAATGCACAATCAAAGCATTTCAAACAAACGACCATCCAGCCTCTGTTTAAAAATCTCCAAGGAAGGTGATGGCACCACACTCCGAGGTAGCGGATGCCATTCTTGCTCCGACCGTCAGGAAAGTCTTCTCCATCTCTGAGGTGGAATCTCTTTTCCTGCTAGAAGAGGATGCCTGGATTTTGATGTCTCCACATAATGTGATTGTGAAATCATTGGAAGTCAAGCAGGGAGGGGGTTTTGTCCACATTTAGAGAGGGAGAAATGCAAAGAACAACATCAAGGCAGGGAAATTGAAACGCACAAACAGAGGATGGGGGACTCCTGGCCTGACAGGAATACGTGTGAGAAGAAACTAGGGAGTTTTAGCAGACTGCAAGCTAAGCATGAGTTCATGCTGTGATGCAGCGGTGAAAAAAGCCGATACCATTCTTGGTGGCATCAGCAGGAATGTAGTGTCCAGATCAAGGGAAGTCATGGTGCCATTCTTTTCCGCTTTGATCAGACCTTACCTGGAGGGATGCTGCGTCCTAGACACCTGTGTGGGCCTAATCCAGCATACCCCAACTGCCACCTCCTCCAGAGGTGTAGCATTACTACTACCACTTATCCTTGTGGGCTGGGGGGGATGATGGGAGCCAGAGTCCGAACCTCTACAGCCATATAGCATTTGGGACAGGTAGCATTGGCAAAGGCTGTCTTGCAACTGGATCTTCCCTGGGCAGGGAAGGATTTCCTCCCTACCCAAAAATAAATAAATAAATAATGCATGCCCCCCCCCTTTGCTTATGGGGCCGTCCTCCTGATGGGACTTGCCAGGAATTGAGAAGGATTTCCCCGCTTTGCAAACGTTCGCTGCACGTCCCCCAGAGCGAGTTCTCTCCCTGCCGGAGGGGGTCATTCCTGCTGCGTGAAGCATCGCCTTCATAAATCATGTCTCTTATGAGTGTGTGTGTGTGTGTGTGTGTGTGTGAAATGGCCGGGCTTCCCAAACCCCCTCCTTTTCTCACACCTGGAGCTTCCTCTGTCATACCTCTCCAGCCCAAGAACAGATCTGCAGGTACCCATGAGGTCATCCATCAGAGGCAAACAGATATCCATCACCCAGGGAGAGAGACGTTGCATGCTGTGTGCAGAGTTGGAGGAAGTGGCTTGTTTAGACTACAGCTCCCAGAATCCCCATGCCAGCTGTGCCAGCTGAGGAAAGTTTCTTTTTTGGACTTGCTTGTTGTTGTTGTGTGCCTTCAAGTCACTTCCAACTTATGGAGACTCTCAGGCAAAACTTTCACGGGGTTTTCATGGCAAAATTTGTTCAGGGGGGCTTTGCCTTTGCCTCCCTCTGAGGCTGAGAGTGTGTCTTGCCCAAGGTCACCCACTAGGCTTCCATGGCCAAGCAGGGATTCAAACCCTGGTCTACCAGTGTCCTAGTCCAACACTCAAATGACTAGCACTCCCCAAATCCCCAGGCCCATCTATGCCACGTGAGGAAAGTTGGGGAGGTTTGGACTTCATCTCCCCAAATCCCCATTCCAGCTATGCCAGCTGAGGAAAGTTGCTTTTTTGGACTTATAGCCCCCAGAATCTACATGCCAGCTATGCACACCCCAATATATCCAATGCAATCCCTGTGCAAAAATAATAATTAAAGAAATGTTCATCTGACATCTCTATTTTATGAATGAAGAATAATAGACAAGCAAGAGAGGTTGCGGCTGTTTGCCTTTGCTTCCTGGGAAAGATGAGATTCTGCCATTCCTATCTTCTCCTCTCCAGAATTAACTGAGTGCAAATGACTTTTGTATTTTGAACTCACTTTGCAGCCACTGAAGTAAGCTGAAAATGAAGGGGGGAGGCAGAAGGAGGGGGGTAGAAAAACTGGAACATTTAAAAAGCTGTGGAAAAGGTAGGATGGCAGAAGATTAATTGGGACGGCCCCTGCCAAACTGGAACAGTTGGAAGGTATAGACCTGTTAGGACCCATCTCTTGTTGTGATGTACCTTGAAGTCAGCCCTGACTTATGACAACCCTCTCCTTGGGTTTCCTTGATGAGACGTATTTCAAGGAGGTTTGCATTTCTGCAGTGCTCTTCCCTAGACGGTAACATTAATGCTCTCTGGCAACTACAAATCCCAGGGGCCCATAGGAAGGAACCATGGCTGTTACAGTGGGAGGAAAGGGGAGGGTATGAGATTCTGGGAGTCATAGTTCCTCCCTCTTCTCCAAAGTAACTACAGCCGGCCCTCTGTATCCACGGATTGCAGCATCCATGGCTTGAAAAATATTCCCCCAAAAATATAAATTCCAAGAAGCAAACCTTTGCCATTTTGTATAAGGGACACCATTTTACTTTGCCATTGTATATAATGGGAATTGAGCAGCCATGGGTTTTAGTATCCACGAGGGGGTCTTGGAACCAAACCCCAGCAGATAACAAGGGCCCACAGTATTCCAAAATCTGGGTGAACCAATGTTTGTTGCCAATGCTCGGGCCATGTTGTTCTCTGTTCCAGAGGCTGTTCTGGTGCCAAGCATCCCAGAATGGCACAGATCACTCCGGGCATGAGATGAAGCAGCCGGTGAGGAGTGGAAGATGGCGAGGGGAGGCGCAGGGCGAGGGTGGGAGAGGTGCCCTTTGTTGTGGTGAGCGAAATTCACTTGTCACACCAGAAAAAGCAGCCAGGCCAGGGCAGATTTGGGACTGGCATCACCCGCCTGGCAGGCATTTAATCACAATAATTACTGGGGCCATAAAGAGTTTTACTGAGAAAGTAACAAATTGTAGGATCCTTTGAACGTCACCATCAGCCTGGAGCAGAAAACAACGCCAGGGAGAGAGGAAAGGAGGAACTCTGAAAACCAACCTAGGGCCTTGCAGAGCGGACCTGGTCCCCATATTGGAAACGGAGGGTCAGTCAAGGCTGAAATACATCACCATCGTATTTCTAATTTCTATCTACGGTTGTGAAAGCCAGACAGCGAAGAAAGTTGAGAGGAAGAGAAGCCACTCATTTGAAACGTGGTGTTGGAAGAGTTCTGTGGATACCGCGGATTGCTAAAAAGACCAATCAATGGGCCCAAGAGCAAATCAAGCTTGGACTCTCCCTAGAAGCCAAAATGACTAAACTGAGGCTGCCATACTTTGGCCAAATCACGAGACGACATGACTCGAGGCCTGTCTACACTGCAGAAATACAGCAGTTTGACTCCACTTTACCTACCATAATTGTATCCTATGGAATCCTGGTATTTGTAGTTTTGTGAGATATTTCACCTTTTCTATTGGATGCCTCTGGTGCCTCACCATACTATAAATACCGTCGGCCCTCTGTATCCACCAATTCTGCATCAACAAACCACAGGTTGAGAATATTCCCCCCAACTCCCCCCAAAAAACACATATCCAAAAAGCAAACCTTGCTGTTCGCCATTTTATATAAGGGACACCATTTTACTATACCATTGTATATAATGGGATGAGCATCCATGGATTTTGGTATCCATGAAAGGGGGTCCTGGAGCCATGGATCTGCTATGTCAGGCAGGACCGGTTTAAGGAATGTGGCCCCCCCTGCAATGGTTCATTTTTGGGGCCCCATATGTTTATCTCAGGTCAATGTAACCTAACTCAACCTACGCTATTCACAGTACAGGATATTCAGATTATTACTAATAATGTTTTTGGAGGAGGAGGGTTACGACGCAGGCACCCACAATGATGGGACCCCCTGCGATGCTTCATTTTTGGGGCCCCATATGTTTATCTCAGGTCAATGTAACCTAACTCAACCTACGCTATTCACAGTACAGGATATTCAGATTATTACTAAGAATGTTTTTGCAGGAGGAAGGTTACTACTATGGGGGCCCCCACAATAATGGGGCCCCCTGAGGATGCTGATGCCACCAGTGCCTTAAACCGGCCCTGATACCAGGATCCCATAGGATAGAATCATGTAGATAAAATGGTGCCAAACTGCTGTATTTCTGCAGTGTAGACAGGCCATCACTAGAAAAGACAATAATCCTTGGGAAGGTAGAAGGCAGTAGGAAAAGATGGAGATGGAGAGACTTCATCGAGGAAGCCACAATGGCTGCTGCCCTGAGTCTGGAATTGCTTAGCAGGGCTGTGGATGATAGGATAACTTGGAGGTCTCCCATTTATGGGGTCATCATAAATCAAAGTCGACTTGATGGCAGTTAACAACAACTCCCTCCAGAGATGTTGACCCACAAAAACTGGAGATGCAGAGCCAGGCTCTGATCCAGCAACCCTCCAGAGGTGGCAAAGTGGTCCACAGACCAGCCAGGATTTTTTTAAAAATGGATTTTAAAAACAAAACCCTTTTGCCCCTAAATGCAATAGGAAGAGGAGAGGAGGGGAGCGAATGGAGCAATGCTAGGTGTGCCTCCCCTGGAGACATTGCAGGGGAGATAAAGGGCAAGCCCTGACTGCTATTTGAAGGCTGAGCAGCAGGAGATGTTGAATTGCGCTACGCCCAGGTGTGTCTCCCCGGAGGGGATCCCAGCAAACCCTGGATCCCAGGCGGCTTTTTTCAAACTTTCACAGCTCTCTAACCCTGCTCGCTGAAATGCCAGGTTCGTTCCAAAGCGGCGCTCCTCGACATCAGGGTCTGGGGAAAGAATATTCGAAAAATATCGGAAAGATCATCAAGCAACATGTTTTTGAAGTGTGCAGAAACCCTGAGAAGCAGAACCTTCAACCAATGAGAATTTTCGCAGTTTGAGATTTATTCTGCGCAAAATTCGCACATGGGTGCCCTGGCGCAGAAAACAGCCTTTTCTATACAGGAAGTAGTATTTTCATGCATGAGTATTACTTTCTCCAGAGAAAAAGTTCTTCTTTGTGCAAAACAAGCAGGTGTGAATATTTCAATGAAAAAACAATATTTAAAAAATAATATTTCTATGCAGGAATACAATTTTCTGTGCAGAAAATGCTGTTTTCTGAGCAAATCGACAGCATGCAAAATATTATTTTCTCTGCAGAAAAAGCTGTTTCCATCATAGAAATGCTGTTTTCTGAGCAAATCGACAACATGCAAAAAGTTATTTTCTATACAGAAAAAGCTGCTTCCATTGTAGAAATGCTGTTTTCTGGTCAAAACAACGATGTGAAAAATTTGTGCAGAAATAAGCCCAGAATTGCATATAGGCTTACAAAACCACATGGTTTTTGAAGCCTTTTTCTCAGCAGCAAGAAAGTTCCTAAAATTACTTGTTGCTTCCTTTGAAAAGATAATTAGTGAAGAATTACATCTCTGTGGATTGTTGCCAATTTCAAATACAACTGTGACTAATTACTTTGGGGCTCATAATTGCTTCTCTAACTAGTTACTTTAAAAGTAACTTTCTGAGCTCTGAAAGCAAGCAAATAAAAATGGATGTAACCACCCTGTAATATGCAGGAGGAGGATTTGCAGATGGTCAACAAAAGGTTTTCGATGTTCAATAGTGAGCAAAACTGTGAGCGTTAATAAGGATGATATGCGGCCTCTATATACCTTCCCTGCAAAATGGGAGCAGCTATCGCAGTTTTTTTTTTTTAACCAGGCCTCCCTCCATATCTCTGTGGCCAAATTTGACAAAAAGAACCAAACACATGAGAACAGCATGGTACAAAGATGGCACCAGTCCCGGGAATATTGTAAAAGGAGGTTGCTATTCCCCGACATCGCAGCTCTGCTTTGCTCCCATTCCACTGTCTTGCTGCCGATTGGGAGGAGATATCAATTGATCAACCAAATGAAAACTTCACCCCGAAATCGATCCGCTCCTCCCTCTCACACACCCAACACACACCCCGGGAGAACCCGGATCAAAAGCGGCTTTCCGTCATCGCTGGATATAATCTCATTCGGGATCTCGTCGGCTCTTCTGCTATTACCGTAAAACGAAGTCGGGGCAGGAGTTCATCCCCGTTGGCACAAGGCTGCAAGGAGATGCTCTTTGGCTCTGCAAAAACATAACTCATTATCCCAGGTGGCAATTAAAGAGGGATTTTGCAGATCTTCAAAGTGCTTTGCAAACAGGTTAATTAACCCTCGTACACAAAAAGTTCCTTGTGTCTTATTGCGACAGGCGTGGCAGGCCTGGTGGGCGAAAACAGCACTGAGCGTTCAATTGAATTTGCACACTCTTGGGCACTTACCTTATACCAGTGCAAGGATGTAAAAACATTTCAGGATTTTGTGGCCTGCTCTGCAATGTGCTGAATGGCTTTCAGGTAGCTCGAGTAAGCAAGCCAAGCTGCATCTTAGCAGTGAAAGGTGAATACCCTGCACCAGAGGTAGATGATTGGGGAAAGGAATTTGCATTTGCAACCGTTTCTTTTAATGACTTTATCTGATCCATGATCCATGAGGCTATTAATGAAATCACACATCTGTCTTTCAGTTTCCTGTCTTCAGAGGAAAGACTCTGGAAGCCTCAGGTTTCATAGAATCATAGAAACATATAGATGGAACAGAACCCAAGGGCCATCTAGTCCAACCCCCTTCTGCCTTGCAGGAATACCCAATCAAAGCCGTGTATAATATATAATTTTAAAGGGGAAACAAGCCATGTATAATCTGCCAGCAGCATGGCGTTGTGGTTGGAGCATTAGACTCTAGTGGCAAGGTTTCGAATTCCCGCTCAGCCATGGAAACCACCTGGGTGACTTTAGCCAAAGCACACTCTCTCAGCCTCGGAGGAAAACAGCAAACCAGCTCTGAACAGATCTTACCAAGAAAAACCCACAATACATTCGCCTTATGGTGGCCATAAGTCGGAAACAACTTGAAGGCCCACAACACCACCAACAACAAAATCAACAACATAATCTGCTGGGCTATTGTTTGTTGTGGTTGTTTAGATTTTTATGGTGGCATCATGTCTTTTGAACCTTTGTCTCCTGTGAGTTTTTAACTGTGTTTGTTTTAATTGTTGTAAAATGCCTTAAGTCTCAAACTGGGGAGGGGGGCAAGATTTAAATAAATAGTTTGGGGAAGGTAATGGCTCCTCTCACATAGCACTTAAAAATATTGTGCAGAAGAGAAAAAAGAGGCAGGAACAGTGTGGCTACCTGACGGCTTAGTCACCTTTCCCCTTTCTTTTCTTCCTCACCCCTCCTTTTGTTCTCGGTTTTATTAAAGGCAGGATTGCCCAAGGCGAAGAGGAGCTGATATCATAATTCCCGGCTTGCCTGCCTGCTCTCGTGATGTAAGGAACACCTCCTTCCTCTCCACATCTCCCCAAATCCCTCACTTGCTCCATCTACCGTGCGGACGCCGCCAGCCGCTCGCCACCACAGGTCTCCTCTCCGCTTGACCTCACCGCCACTTGGAGCTTCCGCCGCTGCCCGTCCTGCTTCGTTGAGAGAGCAAGAGAGGTAAGCCGAAACTTTTTCTTGACAACCGCTTGGCTCTGGAGGTGTCTCCCAACTTGGATTCCAACTTGGCTGCGGCAACCCCGGGGAGGGGATGGGAGCCGGGTGGGAGCCGGGTGGGTTTGCACCTCTACTTAAGTCTCTGTCCGCCCTTGGAGGCCGGGACGGCAGGTGAGGGCCTGAGGGGTCTCTTGCCGTGAGCGAGGAGGCAGCATCCCAAAAACAGGAGAGAGAACTAGAAGGACTCCGGGTGAGCATTATTCGCACTAGTGCTGGGTGTTTCTTTTTGGGGTGTGTATTCTGTGCTAGACAGGCCTCACCTGGAGCACTGTGTTCAGTTCTGGACGCTTCGTTTTAAGAAGGATATAGACAAGGGATGTCATACTGAGGATGGAGCAAGCCTGTTTTCTGCTGCTCCAAAGACTGGGACACGGAGCAATGGGTCCAAACCCCAGGAAAAGAGATTCCATCTAAACATTATTAGGAAGAACTTCCTGACAGTAAGAGCAGTTCGGAAGTGGATTACACTGCCTAATACTGTGGTGGAGTCTCCTTCCTTGGAGGTTTTTAAACAGAGGCTGGGTGGCCATCTGTCGGGAACGTTTCGATTGTGTCTTCCTGCAAGGCAGGGGGTTGGACTAGATGGCCCTTGGGGGTCCCTTCCAACTCTGTGACTCTGATTCCTATATGAGTGGAATCCACTGCTGCCTGGGAGAGTGGTGGAGTCTCCTTCCTTGGAGGTTTTTAAACAGAGGCTGGGTGGCCATCTGTCGGGAACGTTTCGGTTGTGTATTCCTGCAAGGCAGGGGGTTGGACTAGATGGCCCTTGGGGGTCCCTTCCAACTCTGTGACTCTGATTCCTATATGAGTGGATCCGCTGCTGCCTGGGAGTGTGGTGGAGTCTCCTTCTTTGGAGGTGTTTAAACAGAGGCTGGATGGCCGTCTGTCAGGAATGTTTGGATTGTGTGTTCCTGCATGGCAGAATGGGGTTGGACTAGATGGCCCTTGGGATCTCTTCCATCTCTAAGTCGGAGTGGGTTCAGAGAATGGCAACATGGATGATAAGAGGAACAGAGAACAAAACCTAAAGGATGGTGAGGGGAGGGACGCTTGGCTTAGCAGCAGTACAGGTGGAAAGAGCCTTGGCATCCATTGTTGATCATAAGCTGAACATGAACCTGTGGTGTGAAGGTGCAGCAAAGGAAGCAAATACTATTTTAGCCTGCATTATTAGGAACCATAGTTTCCAAGACAAGGGCAGTCACAGCCCCACTATATTCTGCGCTGGTCAGGCCTCATCTTGAGTCCTGCCTCATTCTAAGAAGAGCCAGGACTGATGGACGGCTGAGATGTGGAAAACTACTGTGGTGTCTCCCAACCTCCCCAATGGCTGGTACTACAAGTCCCATTGGCAAGGGTTCCTGCTGGCTGGGGTGATGGGAGTGGTAGTCCAAGAGGATGCCAGGATGAGGGAGATGGTGATACTGGAGATGCATTAGCCTTGCGCAGGGACTGGGAAGTGATACTTGGGGCCAAGTTGAGCCGGGATCAGTTGTTTACGAAGGTCTGGATCTTAGTTTGTCCCGTCCGCATCGGCCAGCCTTAATAATAATAATAATAATTATTATTTTTATCCTGCCCCTCTGTTAAAAACAATTGGGGTGGCTTGCTGGTGGTTTCCATAACAGTGGGGCCCTCTTAATCCTCTCTGGATTTCAGTCCGAATTTTAACAGCACTGCCCAAGGTGACGAACCCTATCCCCTCCAAAACAGGCCCAACGATTTGGATGCTGCTTTTAAAATTTGGACTAGAACCCAAATCCTGCGCCCTGCTGATATGGAGGCCAGCAGTGAGTGCAGCATCCGTTTCGAGCTCTGGTCTGAAATGGAACCCAGGTAGAAAGGGGCATCTGATCTGTCACTCTCCTGCCCACCCCTCAGGATTTGGGGCTACTGGGTGTTATTGTTTTTTGGCTGTGCTTCTGCCATGGAGGAAATGGGATGCTCCGGATTCAAATTGAACTCAGGGTTTGTAGAGAGTTTGCATGGCGTCAAGAATGCCTTTCTCCTGGCGTGTGTCACCTGTTGCGTCATCAGCGCCGTTAATCCAGGCAGGGCGACTTCACGTTGGATGTCTGCTTGGGACAGAGAAAGCCACTAGCAGGAAGATGGAAAGATAATAAATTCCTATTTGCAAGTGGCTCTCCATCATATTTAAGGTATTGAAGAGTGATATTTGCATAGGTCATTGGTCAGTACAAATCACACACACACACCCAAATCTGCATGTTACGCCGGGTACAGCTATCCTAGTAATAGTACTTTTTGTCTTAAAATACCTGGCACATTCTTATGTTCTGGAACCTTTTGTCTTGACTATCAAAGTTTGAACACTAGTAATTTAGGATTGCTGTCTAAATCACATTAGCTAACACACATTGGAAACTGCTTAATGCACTGTAGATGGGTAAATTGCTATTGCTTAAAACAATTTGTAAGCCGCTCTGATAGCCTTGTGGCTAAATAAATAAATAAATAAATTAAAATACAGTAATATTAATTTTTCCATTATCTCTATATGCATTTTCTGTTCTGATGCTCTTTAAGTAGATAGCTGCAAGTCTTTAAGTAGATAGCTGTTTCTTATGTTCATGCAAATATTGCAATATATATATATATATATATATATATATTAAAAAATATCATAAACAATGCTTTGAATTCCAGCTGGAAATGGACTTTTCCCTCTTAAGAAATGTGGAGGGATTGCCAGAACAGTACAGCCTGTGCTGTTTGCAGAGGATCGGACCGTACGGAGCGAAAATACCAGGAGTAGGCGAGGAAAAAATAGAAGGAGGAGAGCCCATCTGATGCACTTGCTGCTGCCTTGCTGACAGGTGCTCAGAGCACCCAAGGGAACCCGGGACACTCCCGGCCTCCCTTCGCTCTCCGTCCAAAGTGAAGAGGGCAGGCCCGGGCAGGCGTCAGAAACACCCTCCATGTGCAATGTTGGGGCAAAGGCACCGGCTACAACCGAGAATCCCCATAGGCCAAAGCATCTACGGTAAATTCTGGATGCATTTCCCCCCGCCCCAGAAGAAGGTTTCTAGTCCTCATTGGTGCAATCCTTCTGATCATCCTCTTTCTTGCAGAAATTGGTTGTTACAACTCCTGATTAAAATAGACCCATGGAATCAAATGGATTCACCTACATGTCGGCAAATGGTTGAGTTGATGGGTTTAGTCTATTTGGAGAGAGTCAGTGTGATGTAGTGGTGGTTTGAATGCTGGATTGAGACTCTGGGAGACTTGGGTTCAAATCTCCTCTCAGCCCTAGAAATCCATGGGTAGGACTGGTTTAAGAGATTTTGGGGGCCCTGCAATGCTTTATTTTGGGGGGGGCCATGTGTTTATCTCAGGTCAATGTAACCTAACTCAACCTAAGCTATTCACAGTACAGGATATTCAGATTATTACTAATAATGTTTTGGCAGGAGGAGGGTTAAACCAGGGCCGGTTTAAGGAATTTTGGGGGGCCCTGCAATGCTTTATTTTGGGGGTCCCATATGTTTATCTCAGGTCAATGTCACCTAACTCAACCTAAGCTATACAGGATATTCAGATTATTACTAATAATGTTTTTGCAGGAGGAGGGTTACCACAGGGGCCCCCACCAATGATGGGGGTCTCTGCAGATGCTGACACCACTGGTGCCTTAAACCGACCCTGCCCATGGGCTATGTTGGGCAAGTCACTCTCTCTCAGCCTCAGAAGAAGGCAAGGGTGACAAACCCCCTCAGGATAAATCTGGCCAAGAAAACCTTAGGCTGCGGTTGCCGTAAGTCAGAGTTGATTTTAAGGAACGTAATGTGGAAACTAGTGTGTGTTGTGGTTCAGGCACTGGACTAAGGCACTGGAAGACCAGGGTTCGAATCCCCATTCAGCCAGGGAAACCCACTGGGTGACCTTGGGCAAGTCACTTTCTCTCAGCCTCAGAGGAAGGCAAGGGCAAACTTTCTCTGAATAAATCTTGCAAAAAAGCCCGGGTCAGGGACATTCTCCTTACAGTTTGTAAAGGGGGTTGCAGATGGGCATTATGTGAACACCGGGATTGGGCAAAATGCAACCCTTGTCTGACTGCCACACCCATCATCCCCCACCATTGGCTAGGGAAGCACCTGAGCAGCTGTACTTGGCCTTCATTTGGACCATCGTTTGCTGCGGTTCCTGGCTGAACCTTGCCGTCGCTGCATTTCTGGAATCCGTCTTACAAGAAAATGTATTAAGTCAAAGAACAGAGAGGAGATTAATTCTGGAGATATTGTGCCGGGGAAATTAGTGGCAGAAAGGAAGGCGGAGCTGTTGGCTTTGATACACCTTCCCCTGAGCAAACCAAGGGCCACCGCTTCTTCCCCGGGCCGGATCCGCGAGGTAGTTGTGTGTGAACAGTCTACTCCCCACATTCACAGGGTTATTAGGGCACCACAGATGGGCGTGGAAGAAAAGGAAGTGGAAAAGCTCAGGAAAGTTATTGGGGGGACTGCATCTCCCAGAATCCCCAACCTGGCATGGTCTCCTGCCTCAGTATTCACTGAGTAAGCACACACACCCCTCCAAAAAAAGAAAAATCCCCTGGGAAATATTTTTAAAAATAGATCCAGATTTAAATCTAGAGTAGGATAAGAGTGGCCTTCCCCAAATTGGGGCCTTCTGGATGGCTTGGACTACATTGCTCATCATCCCCAGCCTATTCCTCTCCCACTCTTGCTGGGTTTTGGAATTTGTGGTATCAAGGTGACCCAAGGTCTGGAAACCAAACCTTATGAAGAAGGAGCTGGGATGTTTAGCTTGGAAAAGAGAAGATGGAGAGGGGACATGATGAGAACCACCTTTAAGTATCTGAAGGGACATCCTGCAGAAGATGGACCCAGCTTGTTTTCTGTTGCTCTGGACAATAGGACACAACCCAAGGGGTTCAAGTGACAAGAAGAGATTCCCCTTAAACTTGAGGAAGAACTTCTGGACTGTAAGAGATGTTCAACCATGGAACCGGTTCTCCCAGAGGGTGGTGGGCTCCTCCATCTTTGGAGGAAGGTTGGACGGACATCTCTCAGGGGTGATGTAGGTGTGGATTCCTGCATGGCAGGGGCTGGCACTAGATGGTTCTTCCATCTTCCTTCCAACTCTAAGGACATTATCAGACTAGCGTCTAAAAACGCTGTAATTCCACAAAGGAAAATAGCAGGAATATCATGGCATTATAACACTTATTATTGCATGTAGCTGTAAACCCGTGAAAGGAACACCATGGAATTATTGCACAATGACCACTAGCACTTCAAGGATGGGAGTTTACTTCCACAATTTGGCATGGGCGAGATTTCAGTGGTTCTCGCAAGAAGACGCAGGGATGCTTATATTTCCAAAAAAAACTTAATTAGCAAAATAAATGAACACTCAAGCACTGAAACAAACCCAAAAACGTGCAAACTAAAGGGGACAGTTCATAAAAAGAGCATCTTGTGTTTCGTTTTCACATTCTCACCCAGAGGTTTTCTCGCTGAGGTCTACCCATTCATGCTGAAATCTCACAATTACAACTGGACGTGGTTTTGCATGCAGTCAATACTGCAAAAAGAGTGCTATTGATGGTCTACTGTCGGCTTGTCCCATGAATGAGAAAGAACGCTTCTTTCACGGCTGGAGCCCAGGGTAATAATGCGAGGATGATGACATTGCGCGATAGCAGGGCCCATTGGCACTACCCTAACATCATACAGTTGTCCCTACATATTCATGGATTTGACATTCATGGATTTAAGTATTCATGGCTTGAAAATATTCTTAAAAAAATAATAATCCCAAAAGCAAACCTTGATTTTGCCATCTGATAGAAGGGACACCATTTTGCTATGCCATTGCATATAATGGGACTTGAGGATTCACGGCTTTGGGTATTCACGGGGGGTCCTGGAATCAAACCCCAGTGAATATGAAGGGACAACTGTATTCCTGTGATTTTAGCCATGTCTGATAATGTCCTAAGGTTCAACCATTCTATGAATAGGAAACAACCTGGCGGTTGGTGGTGGCCCACCAGACATCGGGGTGCTTATCCCTTCCTGCCCCATATCCCCAAAGCTCCCCTCTCTGGGGCGTCCTTTCTCTGCCGCCATGCCTGGGCTTCTGTGGATGCGGTCGGGACAGGCAGATCCCTCGATATCCGTCTCCAGCCGCAAGGAGGGCGGCTACGTCTCATCACACCCGCCAAGTGCGGCAACGAGACGGACAAGTCGCGACCAAGGAAAAGGCTTTGAGGCAGCTGGGGCTGAATCCCTTCCTCCCTCCTTCCCTGGTTTACACTCCCACACACAGCCCTTCCTATGCGTAAAATGTGTCTTTTTATCCTCCAAGAGGCTGGGTACGGTTGCCCTCCCGATACCAGTGGCTCCCAGATCCCCAGACCTGCCAGGACAGGTCCCAGCAACATTCCCAGCTATATGAGCAAGGAGTGGGAAGCCCGGAGAACCGAGGGGGGGAAAGGACCGGGAACCTGTTCTCCCAGCAATAGGGCAAGTCATCCATGGAAGGAAATTGCACACCATTTTTCCCTGGCGAGGTGAAGGAAACGTACAAGGATGGCTCCTCTTTGCAGCTTGGAATGCAAGGATTTGATCGCAGGCCTTGGAAACGTTACCTTTTTAAAAGCCCACAACTCTTAGTCATCATGGTTAGGGGATTCGGGGAGTTATAGTCCCCCAAAAACCTGATGAAGTAGACTTAAGTCTGCAAAAGCTTATGCTACAACTTTTTTAAAACTCTCGGTTAGTCTCAAAGGTGCTACAAGATGCCTTTGCAGATTCCAAGGTGCCTTATACTAGACTTGGGGCTTGTCCATGCTGGCCAGAATACGCTGGTATGGGCTCCATCCTGTTTTGTGCAGGCAATGGCGGGGCAATGTGCCTGATTTGGGTTCCAGAATACGCCGGTGGCGTATTCTGGAACCCAAATCAGGCGCATTGCCCCGCCATTGCCTGCACGAAACAGGATGGAGCCCATACCAGCATGCCAGCCCATCTCTGCATCCACCGCCACCGCCGCTGTCTACGTTGCTCTCTCCAAAGCCAGGAAGCCGGCCCGCAGCACGTGATCAATCCTGGGTTACCTTCTACGGGACTCCTTCCTGGCTTTGGAGAAAGCAACATGGATGGCAGTTGCAGCGACAGGCCTGATCTGTTTTTCCCCCACAACAGAGGCAGTTTTTCCTGGGTACTTTAATAAAACAGTTTAATGGGCTTCCCCCCCATCTTTGCCCTGGGGGTCATGCGGACTTCCCCAAGAGCTAAATGGCGCAACAGCCCTGCATGGTTAGGACTGCAGGGAAAGACGGGGGTAAGTAGCCTGCCTTAACCCCCCGGGGATCCATGATGTCCTCCCTGGGGGTCTATGAAGTCTTGAAGCCTTCTTGGCCCATCTCCTTCCTTGCAGTGGAGTGGCCACGTGACAGGAGCCAAGGCAAAGGCTGGCTGGCTTGGCCTGCACATCGCCATGCAACCTACTCCAGCCACAAATATGCAGGAAGACACAGAAGAAAAGTCTTGCCTCCCCCTCCAAGTGTATTATTATGGTTGTTTGAAATATTGAGTTAAATCTTGGGGGTCCACAGCAACAAAAGATATTTAAAAGGGGTCCCTGTTAAAAAAAAGGTTACGAGCCATTCTCCTAGGACTTTCTAAAAACTCCCACAAAAACTCCCAAGAGAGCCCCAAGTCACTGCAAGGTGCAACAACCTGCTAGGAGGATGCAAAAGGGAGGCCGGAGTGTCCCAGCCAATGCTCCCTGTTGATCAAGGCGAAAAAGTTGTTTCCATCATCAAAACGCCAACGAGGGAGGGAGAGATGAGGCATTGACTTTATTTTCAACCACCTCAGCCCGGAGCAAAGCGGCTCCGCTTATTCACCTCCTGCGCGTACCTGAAGTTACCTTCCCAGCCAAAACAATTTTTTCCTGTTTCCCAGGAGAGGAGGAATTCAGAGATAGGAGCAAAGATGGTGGATTGGGGAAGGTACGAATCATGCCGGTATTTTGAGCACATACCCTCCAACTACTCCAGTTTCATAGGGAGAGTCCGGATTAATCCTCTGCCATGCCATTTTTTCTGCTGTTTTTAAAATGCCCCGGTTTCTCTCTCCGCTTCCCCCCTTCGTCCTCAGATTTCTTCCATGGCTGCAAACCCTAACCCACCACCACCACAACGGGGCAAGATTGCAAGAACCTTTGCACATTTCCCCAATTTTGGGCATGGGAGGCATTTGAGGAATCTCTTTTGGCGCAAAAAAAAAATTGTGCAAATTCTATGTGCAGAAACAAATCTTTCACCAAAAGAAGTCCCCAGTTGCGCAAAACATTGTGGCCGTTTCACCGTATCCTTGACGGGTGTCTTACTGTCCCTAGAAACACTGTTCTGTCATTGAGGGTGAGAAAATTTACATAATAATAAATTTAATAATAATACGTTATTTTTGCACCCCGCCTTTTGCCTATTAGGCAATCAAGGCGGCTCACAACAATTGGATATAAAAACAAATCCATAACAATAGTAATAACTTAAAACAATTTACCCCCCTTAAAATTACATGTAATAGTGCATATATTTAAAATAACTCATATATCATCCATTTCTGTGCTGGGGTCTCTTCGTTGCTGAACGTGCAAAAAGATGTTGGCATTCACGCAAAAACATGGTTGAGTTTTCCGGCAGTCTGCGGCCACAGGAAAGGTGGCGGAGAGCCCACGAGGATGATGATGATGATGATGATGATTTATTTGTCGCCCACTTTTTCCCCAAGGCTGGGACCCAAAGCGACTCACAGTTTTGAAAACACACAATGAAAATATACAAAAAGTACACATTAAAACAGGATGAAACTCCTTACATCATTAAAACAACATCAAGATATTTAAAAGAATAAAATATAGTAGGACCCCCATATCCACTGATTCATTATCCACTGATTCAATTATCCACGGGACACAAAACAGCACACCTACCATAGAGTCTTCCTAGAAAATGTGTCCTCTCTAGCCATTTTCTATGTCCTCTTTGGTATGTTAAACCGGAAGCCCCATTATTTTAAATGGTGTTTGCTATTATCCACGGTTTTGGGTATCCACTAGCCCCCCCCCAGAACCAATCCCCAGTGGATACGGATATGGATGTCTGTAGGGTGATAGATCCACTCTGGGTTTTAGTCTGAAGTTCAAGTGAGCTCTCCAAGGTGCTGAAACCAATTTGGGGAGGAAGAGGAGGGGTATACTTAAAAATATTAAAAACTTTTAAAAACAGGCCGACAAAACCACACAGCAGCCCCCCATGCTGTGGGATACCACATTAAGAGGGTAATTCTTGATTCTTGGGTGGAGTGGAGGCCGTAACAAAATGGTTTTGCTTTTTGGGGAGGGGGGAAAAGTAAATTTTAAGTAAAGTTCGATTCCAGCCGGCTCCAAGGTTCACTCAGCCTTCCATCCTTTCGTAGGTCGGTAAATTGAGTACCCAGCTTGTGGGTGCAATTAGCTAACACACATTGGAAACTGTTTAATGCGGTGTAGATGTGTAAATAGCTATTGCTTAAAACAATTTGTAAGCCGCTCTGATAGCCTTGTGGCTGAAGAGCGGGGTATAAATAAATAAATAAATAAATAAATAAAATATAAATAAATTTACAAGATGTGTAGGTTGGCAGAAGATGAAGAAAGAGGAAGACACAGAGATAAATAGTGGTTCCAGTGTACGGTGACCCTGCCATAGCATCATAGAGTTGGAAGATACCCCGAAGGGTCATCTAGTCCAACCCCCTTCTGCCCTGCAGGAATACGCAATCCAAGCAAATGGCTATCCAACTGGTTGAAAAGGCCCAGATTTTGCTCCTGTTCTTTTGGATCTTAAACTGGCTGAAAATATTTTATTTATTTTTTAAAACACTTTCTTTTTTCCCCCTACCTGCTCACCTGAGTACCATGTACATAAAATCCTCAAGTCCACCCTGCAGATCAAATAAAGGTAATTAAACCGCTTATATTGTGGGCGATTCCCAGTGGTGGGAGGGCAGGAGTGGCCCCGGGTGGGGCTGAGAGGCCATGGCTGCCAAGGCGCAACCCAGCGCCACACCCGACATAAAACATGCTGCCGCAGCCAAGAGCAGAAACCATCAGGGCGGGGTCGCCCCACACGCCCTTCCTCGTAAAACGAGGCACATGGCCCCGGCCCAAGAGGCTCCATGCACAAACCAGCTCAGGGGGGAGCCCACCTGTCCCAAAGAGGAGGCGCATTGGAAAAGACCCCAACAATCAAGTCATGGAATCTTTGTTGCTCTCATAGTGGTTGGTTCCAGTGTACGGTGACCCTGCCATAGCATCATAGAGTTGGAAGAGACCCCCAAGGGCCATCTAGTCCAACCCTCCTCTGCCCTGCAGGAATATAGATGACCATCCAGCCTCTGTTTAAAAGCCTCCAAAGAAGGAGACTCCAACACACTCCCAGGCAGCAGCATATTCTACAGCTGAATTATAGAACCATAGAGTTGGAAGAGATCCCCAAAGAACCATCTAGTCCAAGCCCCTTCTTCCCTGAAGGAATACGCAATCCAAACACCCCTGACAAGTGGCCACCCACTCTCTGTTTAAAAACCAAGAAGGAGACTCCAACACACTCCAAGGCAGCAGCATATTCTACAGATGAATTATAGAACCATAGAGTTGGAAGAGACCCCCAAAGGCCATCCAGTCCAACCCCCTTCTGCCCTGCAGAAATGCACAATCAAAGCATTCCTGACGGATGTCTATCTGGCCTCTCCAAAGAAGGAGACTTGACCATATCCCCAGGCAGCAGCGGATCCCACTGCCAAACAGGCACCAGCACTCTTTGGCAGAGAAGGCTAAAGACATTGCAAAACTACAAATCCCAAGATTCCATAGGCTGGCACTATAACACTTAAAGTGGGGTCAAACAGCATTATTTCTACGGTGTAGCTGCACCCGGCGTTTGGTAAAGTGGAAAACGGTGGGGAAAACCCTCGTATCTCTCTTTCGGGTTCCCTCCCCACCCATCACACCGGAATAGCCTGGTAGTTTCCATGTCTGTAGGGTGATATATCCACTCTGGGTTTTAGTCTGAAGTTCAAGTGAGCTCTCCTAGGTGCTGAAACCAATTTGGGGAGGGAGAGAAGGGGTCAGCACCTTGGATAGCACCCTTGGCCTAAAACTCAGAGGAGATTCATTGAAGCCACCTCGCCACCCAAAAGTAGCACCAAAGGCACCCATTGAAGCCAACACAGCATCCTCTTAGCAGGGGTGGGTAGAAAGCAGCTTGTGGAAATACACACCCTGGTGCAACCTCTGCCCCCCAGCCCCCTGTGCCCCCCACATGCTGACAATACTCTTGCCCCAAAATGGCCAAGGCGGGAGGGAAGGATGGCAGCTGCCAGTTTCTCTTTGGGATAGGAGGAAATAGACCTGTTTTAGCTCTGGGGTTTTCCTCCCCAACAATGGGAAGTGCTATCCTATGATATCTTTTTTTTATTCACTGCCTGGGTTCTGGATTCAGGATTTGAATCCAGAACCCATGGCAAGTAAAGCAGGGACTCTTCACCACTAAGCCACAATATTTGCAGACAAAAAAGCCAATGCGATTCTAGGCTGTATCAATAGGAGTCTAGTGTCTAGATGGAGGGAAGTTATAGTATATTTTGCTTTGGTCAGACCTCACCTGGGGTACTGTGTCCAGTTCTGGGCACCACAATTCAAGGAAGATATTGATACGCTGGAACATGTCCAGAGGAGGGTGACCAAAATGGTAAAAGGTCTGGAAGCCATGATGCCCTATGAGGAGCAGATGAGGGAGTTGGGCATGTTTAGTCTGGAGAAGAGAAAGTTGAGAGGGGACATGATAGTCATGTTTAAAAAATTTTTTGAGGGGATGTCATACTGAGGATGGAGCAAGCTTGTTTTCTGCTGCCCCAGAGACTAGGAGACGGAGCGATGGGTTCAAACTAAAGGAAAAGAGATTCCACCTAAACGTTATTTGGAAGAACTTCCTGACGGTAAAAGCTGTTTGGAAGTGGAACACATTGCCTAGGAGTGTCTTGGAGTCTCCATCTTTGGAGGTTTTTAAACAGAGGCTGGATGGCCATCTGTTGGGAATGATTTGATTGCATATTCCTGCATGGCAGGATGGGGTTGGACTAGATGGCCCTTGGGGGTCTCTTCCAACTCTATGATTCTATGGTTCTATGAAAAAACCATCACAGCCTTTGGGGGCAGCATGTGGTTGTGGACCACACCTTACTCGACCCGTTTTATCCTATTCCCCCCTAATTCCGACTGGTTTGGAGCATGGGATGGCTCCCCTGACATCACATCCCTCTCCACCATGTCTTTCTTTGACTGCTTCAGCAAACAGGGACCCAACACCACCAAGGCTCTGTGCTGCATGTCAGCCTTCGCCATCCTTCCCGTGATAACGATGGGAAGATGCAACCAGGTACTCATTTGATGACCTAAGGGGAACAGGAAAACACATATGCACACAATGCACGGGAGGTGGTTTTCCCTGAGGTATGCAGATATTGCCCTGAGATAGGCTCTGAGGCGTGTCCCTTTTGAGGGCAAAACAGCTGGAATGATAGGCCGCCGTCCTATCGCCCTATCTCTCCCAGCTGCCTACTTGTTGCTTTGCCGCACGTTAAAATATTCCACCTCTTTGTCACCCTGGAGAGTTGCAAGAGGTTTAGCCCTTTCCGCTCAGATGTTGCATTGAAGGATAATAAAAGAGGCCGCTAGATCACACACACACACAAAAAGGATGGCCAATCCCAGCATCCTGTTTCCCATAGTGTCATCATCGGGTGGCCACATGTCCTTCCTTGCAGTGGACGGTCCACACACTGTAAGGCTATCAGACAACGGGCATCACTTTGAAGGCATCCACTCTAAGCCAAGGGTGCAGAATAAAAGTACGGCAGGACCAAAAGTAACCCGTGTAGATATTAGCTTTTACTTCAAATACTTTTTACTTTTACTTTTTTACTTTAAAGGATACGAAACAGGGAGGCGTCGCTAGCACCCTGCAAGATAGGAGCAAAGTTCAAAAAGACCATGATAAATTAGAGAACCAATAGAATTCAATTCAATAGAGACAAATGCAAAATTCTACATTTCAGCCACAAAAACCCAAATGCACGGGTACAGGATGGGGGATACTTGGCTTAGCAGCACTACACATGGAAAGAACCTTGGGATTTTTGTTGATCATAAGTTGAACATGAGCCAGCAGTGTGATGTTGCAGCAAAGAAGGCAAATAATATTCACGTCTGGTTCAGACTAGAAGCCTAGAGCGTATCCACCCACACCTCTCCATCGGGGTTGTTGTGTACCCTTCAGACCTCTCCCAAAACATGCAGCCCATTCAAACCACCCCACCTCCCTGAAATTGTTGCAAGGGAGACAGGCCCCTCCATGGAAACTTCCCCATTATTATTATTAATTATTATTATTATTTTATTTTTTGCTTTGCTTTTGCTTTCTGGGTGACCTGGAGCAACCCCTGGGTCACCCGGCTGCGAGTGGCCCTGCCTTCTGCTGCTGCTGCTGAGGCACAGAGAATCTCATCCTCCAGAGAGGCAAAGGAGATGCTCTCATGTGGTTGCCAAAATGTCTTATCTCTGCCCTCGCCCGGCTGCCTCCCACGCTGATCACACACACCGGGCTCGGCTGCCCGATCTGGGAAACCGCACGGGCAGGCAGCAGCCATTGTTGCTGCGGAGAGGCTGCCGCCAGAGCCAGGGGCAAGAGTCGGTCTGGTTGGGGCACCGAGGGAACAGGAAGGCATGCGGTCAACCTTCAAAGCACCTCATGGATGCTCAGGGCAAGATTTGTGGTGGGGGGTGGGAGTGGGGACAGGGATGGGGAGGAACACCGTCAATAACAACACAGCCAGACAGGAAAGGTTTGGCTCGGAACAGGTGCCGCTGTGGGCTGCTCAGGTTGGCACCCATCCTAGATTCATAGAGTAACAGAGACAGGACCGGTTTAAGGCATTTGGGGGGGGGGCTGCAATGCTTTATTTTGGGGGGCCCATATGTTGATCTAAGGTCAATGTAACCTAACTCAGTCTAAGCTATTCACAGTACAGGATATTCAGATTATTACTGATAATGTTTTTGCAGGAGGAGGGTTACTACAGGGCCCCCACAATGATGGGGCCCCCAGCAGATGCTGATGCCGCCATTGCCTTAAACTGGCCCTGCATAGAGACTTGGAAGAGACCCCAAAGGCCATCTAGTCCAACCTCATCCTGCCTTACAGGAATACACAATCAAAGCATTCCTGGACCATCCAGCCTCTGTTTTAAAACCTCCAAGGAAGGAGACTCCACCTTAGGGTCACCATAAGTCAAAAACAACTTGAAGGCACACAACAACAACCTTTCTTCCCTTTCCATCTTTCACAACCATACATAGAAATCAGAAATGCTGAGGCCTGGATGATGCTCACATTGGTATTCAATAATACAGTTGTCCCTCCGCATCCACGGATTTGGTATCCATGGATTTAAGTCTTCACAGCTTGAAAATATTCTTTAAAAAATAATAATCCAAAAAGCAAATCTGGATTTTGCCATCTTCTATAAGGGACACCATTTTGCTACGCCATTGCAGATCATGGGACTTGAGTATTCACGGTTTTTGGTATCCACGAAAGGGGGCCCTGGAACCGAAACCCCCAGTGAAGATGAAGGGACAACTGTATATCTTTACACTTGAGGCTCTTGTCTGGTTCCTTCATGGCTGACTTTCCAAGAGGGCATCCACACTACAGAAATAATCTAGGTTGAAACTGGATTATTTGCCATAGCTCCTTCCTATGTAATCCTGGGATTTGTAGTTTGGTGAGGCACCAGCACTCTTTGGCAGAGAAGGCTAAAGACCTTATAAAACTACGAGTCCCAGGATTCCATAGGAAGGAGCCATGACAAATAATCCAGTTTCAAACTGGATTATATGTGTAGTGTGGATTCTGGTTTCTTGACTGCAGTCTCCATTTCGGTTAATGACTGAGCCAAGGTATAATAAATCTTTAACTACCCACTTTAACGCCATGTAAATCATCTGTGGTCGTTATTTTGTCTTCTTAATATCCAACTGTAACCCTGCTTTTGGACTTTATTCCTTGACTTTCATCAGTCGTCCATCCAAATCTTTGCTATTTTCTGCAAGTAATACGGTGTCATCCGCACGTCTTAAATTACTAATGCATCGAACTCCCATTTTTACGCCTCCTTCCCTCTAAGCCTCATCCTGATTTCCGTATGAGATGTCCTACGTGTCAATTAAACAGGGAGCGTGGTTAAAATGCACCCTTGTCTGACTCTCTTGCCAATTGGAAACCGTTCGTCTTCAGCACATCCTGTCCTGACAGCGGCCTCTGGTCCAAAGTATAGGTTACACGTCAGGACAATCAAATGTTGTGTACATTTTACATGCTGGAAATTTCAGGTGGAAATTTATAAGAGTTCGAACATGCAGAAATCCTTGCAGAAGCTTTAAAAGCATTCAAGGATAAATGTGATTGTTGGCGGGGGGGGGGGGAATCACAGTGTTTTCAAGGCAACAATTTTGGCACAGCCCAAGTCTGATGAGGCAGCAAGAAAAGATAAATTACTTTCATGCTGAACTAAGGGAGATTCACAAAGGAATTATCTGACAGTAGATAAGGATTAATTAGTCCTCAAGCAAACATTCTCAGCATTTTGTATCTTTAAAAGTCCATCAGTTAATCCCTTCATAGAAAAAAACCTCAGTCTCACCATCATGGAAACTAAGAGACAGATAAAAACGTCCAACTTTTCCCAAAATATTTGTATTTTTAGAGGGGTTTTCTCCCTATATTTACAGTATCCTGTGCGGCACATTTTCAGGACATAAACATGTTGCAGCAGCCTTGTTGGGAGTGAAGGCCAGCATCGTTCAGGAATCATTTAGTTGTGCTTTCTTGCATGGGCAGGGGGTTGGACTAGATGACCCTTGGGGGTCCCTTCCAACTATGAAATGAAAAATAACACTCACAATGGGAAATTGTAACAATACCATTGAGGATAAATTTTATGTCTGTGGTAAGTGTAAAACACAAAGAATAAATTTTAAAATACGGGAGTGACCGGAGTGAACACTTCTTTGTTCTTGTTCTCTGTTAGTGAAACAGGTATAGGTTGCCCCCTATTTACGCAGGTTTCGCTTACCTGCGATTGCGAGAAAAGAGCCCTCTAGGCCTCTGGAGGACCATAGAGTCACGCTAAAGGTGGTCTCTCTAGGCATTGGAAGTAATTCCGCCAGACGTTGACCATAGAGTTGTGGTCTATTTTCTAGGTCCTCCAGAGTGATTATATGGAAGTTCGCTAAAATACGCGGTTTCATCTATCTCCGGCAAGTCATGAAAATACCCCCCATGTAAACAGAAGGCGGCCAGTATTACCAGTTGAAAAGCATGGGTTGAGGGGGAAATGACACAGTTTAAGTCCAGCCTGTTTAAAAAGACCATGGACGTTATCAGACGCAGCAAAAATTGCGGGATTACGACGTCAGGGTAGCAGAAATGGACCCTGCTATCGCATGACATTGTCATCTTTGCATTCTCCAGCCGTGAAAAGGCGTTATTTACAATTCACGGACAAGCCATCATGGCGCCTTTTTCACGCTATTGGTGGTGATACATCCCATTGTAATCACAAGATTACATTACGAATTCGCAGTTCTCTTTCCTCTGCTTCCTGTTCCCGGCGAGAAAACCTCCGGGTGAGAACGGAAAAAGGAAGCACAGGATGCTCTTTTTATGAACTTTCCCCTGTAGTTTGCACATTTTTAGGTTTGTGTCCATGCTTGTGTGTTCATTTAACTTTCTTAATTAAGGGGCTTTTGGAGTTTTAAGCACACTTACGTCTTCTCACGAGAACCGCCGAAATCTCACCCATGCCAAATCGCGGAAGTAAACTCCCGTTCTTAAAGTCCTAGTGATTGTCGTGTGATAATTCCATGGTGTTTCTTTCACGTGTTGACAGCTACGTGTGATAGTAAGTGTTATAATGCCACGATGTTCCTGTTATCTTCGTTCGCAGAATTATAGTGTTTTTAGGCACTAGTCTGATAATGTCCCCTATCTCGCTATATGAACTTAATACTGTTTTAAGGGGTGG
The DNA here is from genome assembly GCA_030847615.1 of Gambelia wislizenii. Classification (NCBI taxonomy): domain Eukaryota; kingdom Metazoa; phylum Chordata; class Lepidosauria; order Squamata; family Crotaphytidae; genus Gambelia; species Gambelia wislizenii. The sequence continues at coordinate 19,130,087 of JAUMIR010000017.1, read as the reverse complement.
GTGGGTTAGGGTACTGTTGTAATCATGGAGTTTTTATGTTGTAAGCCACCCCGATTGTGTTGCAAAGGGGCGGGATAGAAATAAATGATGATGATGATGATGATGATTATCATTACCTGAGTTTTATTTCCTGTAGAGGAGGGATTTCTCTCAGTCCCACCAACATCAGAAGCAAATGGGAGTCACGGCCTTCACGGTGGCTGCTCCCAAACTGCGGAACTCCCTGCCACAGGAAGTCTGGTTTGCTCCCCTTTGACTCCCACTTATTTAGGCAGACTTTTGGCTTTTAACCCATTGTGGCAGATGGAGCTTTTAATGAAGGGCTGTCATATTCATGCTTTATTACATTTAACATGTGGTTTTTAAAACTGGTTTTAGCTTCTGCTTTTAACCGGTGTTTTCTAAACAGAACTGTGATTTAGTTGTGTTTTAACTTATGTATTAATCATTTTTGGTCATACTGAGTCTTTAAATGGTTGTCAGCTCTCTTGAATCCTGTGCTGGAAATTAATCAATCCACAGATTTGGTATCCATGGTTTCACTTATCCACAGCCAAAAAAATTATTATCCTCTCTAGGCATTTCTAGGTCCTCCAGTGTGATTCTATGGTCAACTTCTGGCATTTGTCTCATCGAAAATAATAGGCTTCCCTGTCCTACATGGTTTCAAGTATCCATGGAGGGGGGGGTCTTGGAATGAATGCCATCCAGATACAAGGGCCAACCCCCCTCAAAATACTAATAGCAGCCACCAAGATATTTAACACGGCAGGAATTGCTATTTGTGCCCCAAAGGAACCTAGGAGCAGTTGCATTTGCAACATTTGCAAATTTGCAAAATAGTCACAACAATTACATACAGGTTGACCTGGTTTGGTATCCATGGTTTCATTTATCCATGTCTGGGGAAAAAAATATGTCCTCTCTAGGCATTTCTTGGGCCTCCAGTGTGATTTTACGGTCAACCTCTGGCATTTGTCTCATTGAAAAGAATAGGGTTCCCTCTTATCCATGGTTTCAGGTATCCACGGGGGTGGTTTTGGAGCATATCCTTATACTCTGCATCTATGCCTAATTAGGCCTAGATACAGAGTATAAGGAAGGCGTAAACCACACCAGAGTGTTCACATTTTTTGGTTTGATCCCAATGTCTCATATGTTGGAGGACTTCTTTTTGAACATGGCTCTCCTGGCAGGGATGATTTAGCCTTAGATCATGGGCTAAGGGGTTGAGCTAGATGACCCTTGGGTTTCCCTTCCAACTCTATGGTTCTCTGAGATGGGGCACCATGGGTGCAATTGGAAAACCTGTTGGAAGAATCCCTCTCGGAGGCTCCTGTGAACCCACGATGACTCCCTTTCATGTTCTCAGCTTTCTTGTCGCAAAGAGGCATCGGAGTGAATCAAAGGAGGGGAGAAAATTTGATTTAGTGCTTCGGGGAGGAGAAGAAAGGCGAAGGAGATCAGAAAAGCTGGTGTCAAACTGCGATCATGCAGCTCCTCGGGGCATGCGGCGCAAAGAATGAAATTACGAATTGGGGATCTTCCAAGCAAGCCTTTCCTTGCATGAAAAGCGATCTTGCCCTCCAGCGAAGCAGGTACACTTTTGGGGAGCACCTGGCATCCGGTTGCAGGAGCACAGCGCAACCCGGCAGCCCAGCGCCAGCTCCGGCGAAAGGTGTTGCCGCCATGGCCAGAGCGGCCTTCCGAAATCTGCCTGCCCAAAAGAGAGAGATAGAGAGAAAAGACAAAGTCGGGCATTGTGTGAATCCTGGGCAGAATGCCAAGGCCTGTGTCAGCTTCAAGTTTGCAAACTCAGCTGAGGTTACAGTTTCTCACCCAAAGAAATATATATATTTATGCCATTTAAAAAAAAAATATAATAAGAGAAAGAGAGTGGCGGATGTGGGGAAGGGGGATCATCACGCACCATTTGCAGAGAGCAAGAGAGGCATGGAGTTTTGGAGGCACAATTTCAACCACACCTTGGAGGTATCCGTTCTCCAAAGAAAAGGCCTTTGTTCCCTATCGAAAGTGGACTCCATTTTGACTTGTAATCCATCCTTCCTCCTCTCCCTTTGCCATGAAATCAGTAAACTGTGCTTTCCCCCCTCTTCACTGAACACCTCTCTACCCTTCAGCATCTTAAAAGGAAATTCAGGTCAGTTCCCGTATCCACAAGGGATACGTTCCAAAACCACCCCCGTGGATACCTGAAACTATGGATAAGAGGGAACCCTATTATTTTCAACGAGACAAAGGCCAGAAGTTGACCATAGAATCACACTGGAGGCCCAAGAAATGCCTAGAGAGGACATTTTTTCCCCCAGACATGGATAAATGAAAGCATGGATACCAAATCAGGTTAACCTATATGTAATTGTTGTGAATATTTTGCAAATTTGCAAATGTTGCAAATGCAACTGCTCCTAGGTTCCTTTGGGGCGCAAATAGCAATTCCTGCCATGTTAGATATTTTGGCAGCTGCTATTAGTATTTTGAGGGGGGTCGGCCCTTGTATCTAGAGGGGATTCATTCCAAGACCCCTCTCCACGGGTACCTGAACCCATGTATGATAAGAAGCCTATTATTTTCAATGAGCAGGAAGGTGACCATAGAATCACACTGGAGGACCTAGAAATGCTTAGAAAGGATATATATTTTTCGGCTGCGGATAAGTGAAACCATGGATACCAAATCTGTGGACACCGGTCTCTCACATACCTGGAACCAGGACCATCGAGGGCTTTATAAGTCATGAGCAGGAGTTTGAATTTTGCACTGAAACAGAATGGCAGCCAGCAGAGCTGTTGCAAGGAGATAATTTTGTGCATTTTGTAGAGTGCGGAGTAAGGATGAAACCCTGCTTTCAAAGGGTCAGCGGTCCCCAAAGGCCTTTTTCTTGGGTGCCATTAAGCCAGCCGGACATGGACACACCTGGCAAACATTTACCGCTTTGGAATGTCCTCCCTCCCTCCCAACTGGCCCTCCAACTCATAGCACCCCCAAAACCTCCCGGGGCATTCACATTTGGGTTTCCGTTCTTCCTCGGTATCTCGCTCATTCCCCCGGGGGTACCAACATTTCAGCAGGAATCACTCATCGTAATGCATCCATTTTCCCCCCATCACTACCCGCCTCCACCCCACTTTGAACTAGAAAAGAGCCTTTTGGCCATTTTATTTTTATTTTTTTACAACCAGGTATCTTTATATAATCACACTGTTGAAAAATGAAAAGCAGGAACTTCCACAGCTTATTTGCTTGAGGGCAAAGTTTGGAGAGTTTATAGACTGGGAGTAGAGTTTTGCTTCGGTTCACTTTGGATAAGAATTTTGCCCCCAGTTTGCAATTTCTTCATTTTGACTTATGGAAAGAACGTGAATTTTTGTAATTAAAAAAACAAAACACCTAGGTGTTTCCCCCCCACCCCAACTATCTATCTATCTATATATATATATATATATATATATATAATCTGAATGTTGAAGGAAACAGAACAAATCAATTTGTGTGTCTAAGAAGCAAATTCTGAGCACATGACTCTTAAACATCTGGCTTTGAATCCATGTGCACCCAACTATCTTTACACTGAATTTGGGGTGCCACCTCCTTTTTTCCTAGAGGGTCTTCATCTTATGTGTCAAGATGACCGCCATATTTCTTTCCATGCTGAGAAAAGCTCTACCTACCAAATTTTCCTAATGCAAATAGGTGAGAATTTCCATTTAGGTTGCTTTTTGATAAGAAATGCTAAAAATTAGGAAACTAGTTTTTCGGCCTGGGAATGGATAATTATGAATATTCTTTCCATCTTCCTAGTACTTTCCAACAAAGATTGAGTAACTATGCTTCATGGTTTCAGTTCCTCTGAGGATTTAACTAATGCTTCCAACACAATAGGAGTGGTTGAGGTGCTCAGAGTTGCTTGTCCATATTTAAAATGGTGGGGTTTTCCACGGGGAATTTTCGTCTATTTCTCCTGCCACCCTTCCATTTAGGGTGATGCATAAATAGCAGGAACAAATGATTTGTTTGCATGGATAAAGAAGCCAGAGAATATAGTTAAAGCCTCAAATATCAGGAAGAGAAGAGAGACAGAGATCTTTTTTCCCCCCAGAGAACTCTACCTTAGCAGACCAAAAACTTGAGCCAAAAGTGTGATGCAGCAGCCAAAAAAGCCAATGCAATTCTAAACTGTATCAACAGAAGCATAGTAGGTTTAGCTGGGAGAAAAGAAGACTCAGAGGTGGCAGGATGCAGTCATCTTTAATTATGTTTAATTATCTAAAGGGACATCATCATCTAGAGAGGATGGAGCCTAGCTTGGGATGATGGGAGTTGCAGTCCAGCATGCCTGGAAGGTGTCAGGTTGGAGAAAGCCATTCTAGCTAGTCTGAAGAAAGCCTACCCATCAAAAGCAATGCCACAAGCAAGTCACACCCCCATTGAAGTCCCATTGATTTCAATGGGGTTTAAGCAGGATTCGCTTTCTCTGGATCAGGGCCCAATGTATTTTGGTCCAAGGGAGAGACAGTCCTACTCAAAGCATTTCCCAGCAAGAAGGGAATAAAAATACCCCTATTCCCCAAAGTCAATCAGGCCTTTGATTCTTATAGTTTATCATCCATGGTGGGTTCCAAGAATATTGGAAATATTGCGTACACAAGCAGAAATGATCATTCACTTTACAGGGGGAAATTGTAATAATATTGTTGAGGGTAAATTTTACCACTACGGTAACTGCAAAACACAAGCCTGAGCATTTAATATCACTCTATACAGTTGACCCTCTGTATCCACGGATTTGGTATCCATGGATTTAAGTATTCACGGCTTGAAAATATTCTTTAAAAAATAATAATCGAAAAAGCAAACCTTGATTTTGCCATCTTATTATATCAGGGACACCATTTTGCTATGCCATTGCATATAACAGGACTCGAGTATTCATGGATTTGGTATCCACAAACCTTGATTTTGCCATTTTATATAAGGGACACCATTTTGTGATGCCATTGCATATAACGGGGCTTGAGTATTCACGGATTTTGGTATCCATGGATTTAAGTATTCACGGCTTGAAAATATTCTTTAAAAAATAATAGTCCAAGAAGCAAACCTTGATTTTGCCATCTGATATAAGGGACACCATTTTGCTATGCCATTGCATATCATGGGACTTGAATATTCACGGATTTTGTTATCCACGAAATGGGGTCCTGGAACCAAACCCCAGCAAATATGAAGGGTCAACTGTATTCATGACTTGAAAATATTCTTAAAAAAGAATAATCCCAAAAGCAAGCCTTGATTTTGCCATTTTATATAGGGGACACCATTTTGCTATGCCATTGCATATCATGGGACTTGAGTATTCACGGATTTTGTTAGCTAAGAAAGGGGTTCCTGCAACCAAACCCAAGTGGATACGAAGGGACAACTTTACTGGGTCTGAAGGTGTGAGTTTATATCCACAAAAGCTGTTGCGGAAATAAAAAACTAGTCAATCTTAAAGGTCCCACCACATTCCTTTTCCCCCCCTTTTTTCCCTTTCTCTTCCTCCTTTTTATACTATAAGAAACTTTAGGCAGCTACTTCTTGGGGGGGGGAATCTGTAATTTTCTCCCCTTTCACACACACCCTGTTGTTTTGCTCTGATGCCTTAGGACTCCTGGCCAGCTTTGGTGATGGTTTCGTTGCTCCAAGATCAAGGGAATATTACATTTTCTTCTTCGGGGCCCCTGGAGAGTCACCCGTGCAGCGACCGGATGCAGAGCCATGAGGACGCGGGTTCACCTGCCCAGCAAGTAAGATTTCCTGATTATTTCCTTCCTTCCTGGTCAGCAACGTGGTGTAGATTTCCTACAGTCCCAATTCAGGACTCAAATCAGTAGGCCAATAGGATCTTCTTCTGAGGAGGTCTTCCTCTGAGGCTGAGAGAGTGTAACTTCTCCAAGGTCACCCAGTGGGTTTCCAAGGCTGAAAGGGGATTCGAATCCAGGTCTTCTGCCACTCAAACCATTGCCCCACGCTGCCTCTTCTAGCATTTCCGGGTCAGATTTATTATTCACGGGAGGTTTCATTCAGAGAATGTGACTTGCCCAAGGTGGGTCTTCCATAGTTGAGTGGGGATTTGAACCCAGAACCCAGTACGCCAAACTATAGTTTAGAAATCTCTAGATTTTGAAGCATGGTGTAGTGGTTTGGACATTGGGCTGGGACTCTGGGAGATCAGGGTTCGAATCCTGGAGATGCCACTCCGGGGACTGAACCTGGACCGACTATGTAGGGAGATGGAAGCTGCTCTTATATGGCGTTGGTCCCTTGAAGGTCCATCTAGGCCAGTGTTCCCAGCTCTGATGGGCATCAGCCATGACTTTCCCACCAGGGTTTTAGGTAGGATTCGATCCCACCTCACCTGGTCCAAAGCTGGGACTTTCTGCACAGGGACACAGGAAGGTAACCGGAGGCAGAGCTCCCCTTTGGTCTCCATCTTGGCCCAATATTGTCAACACTGACTGGCAGCCAAAGCAGTTGCAAGCAAATATTTAGGGATTCAGGCAAGAATATTTCCTAATTCTACGGGGAGATGCACTTGGATTTTTGCATGGGAACATGGCAAAATATTTTACATGGAGTCCGATCCTTTGTCCATTCTGTATTGTCTTACTCTGACTAGCAGCAGCCATGCCGCTCCTGGGCTTAAGGCAGGAATCCTTTCCTAACCCTGAATGGAGATCCCTGCATTCCTTCCTCCAGTTCCTTCTAATAATAAAATCTCTTGCAAGAGTCCCTGTTTAGCCCAAGTGGGAAGAAATAAATAAAATAAAAATGGATTCCACCACTACCAACTCCTGAAGACGTTCCCTCGGGCTTTGACCTACCCCACAGGGTTGTTGTGAGGATGCAGCAGTGCGGGAAGGGGCGTTATACTGCCTTGATCTCATTGAAGGAGCAAATTAATCAAATAACCAAGCAATTAATTCTCATTTTTGCCTTGCAGGAGACTCCCAGTTTCTGCTGCCAGCCGTATGATGGGGATAATGGGGTGGAAAGGGCCCGATCCGAATCTTCCCAGAGCTCCAGCCCAGACTCCTCGCCTCCCGGCCATCTTTACAGGCAGTTTCCCACCAGCCAAGGTGGCCACACGGAAGAGGAGATGTACCAAGTCCCTTCCACGGCTGAGAAATTCCACCGATACAGTTACGAGGATGGCGCACCCATGGGTACCTGCGCCAGTTTTGTCAAGAGCAGTGTCCGGACCCCCTTCCACCCTTACAAGCGGCAATTCACCGAGGAGGACCCCCTGGGAGCAGTGGAGGGGGTCCCCCCATTCAAAACAGCGAGCATGGAGGCCTACGAAGAGGTGGCGGTTCCCACGCTGAGCGGAGAGGCCGAGATGTACATCGCGCAGGTGCCAAATCTCGCCGCTGAGCCGGCCTGGTGCAAAGGCCTCCCATACAGCCTCCCAGGGCAGGGGCATCACTCCCAGGCCATGGTGAGTACCTCGCGTTACCTGGGAAACTTTGGGAATTTTTCGGACTAGAAGTCGTAGACCAAAAATACAAAATTTTCCCAAACTGAAGGGAAAATTCGGGGAGCTGTAATCCTAAAGAACAAAGTTTTCCCAAGCTAAAGGAGGAATTCTGGGAGTTATAGCCAAAAGAACATTTTTTTCCAAGCTAAAGGGGGAATTCTGGGAGTTAGAGTCCAAAAGAACATCTTCCCAAGCTAAAGGGAGGATTCTGGGAGTTGTAATCCAAAAGAACAAACTTTTTCCAAGCTAAAGGGAAAATTCGGGGAGCTGTAATCCAAAAGAACATACGTAGTTTTCCCAGCTAAAGGATAAATTCTGAGAGTTGTAATCCGAAAGAACAAAGTTTTCCCAAGCTAAAGGGGGAATTCTGGGAGTTGTAGCCAAAAGAACAATTTTTTCCCAAGCTAAGGGGGGAATTCTGGGAGTTAGAGTCCAAAAGAACATTTTCCCAAGCTAAAGGGGGGAATTCTGGGAGTTGTAGTCCAAAAGAACAAACTTTTTCCAAGAGAAAGGGGGAAGTCTGGGAGGTGTAGTCCAAATAAACACATTTCTTCCGAGCTCTATTGCTTGCGGTAAACTTTCCATCAACTCTAGAAGAGTTTCAAATATACACACAATGCATTTACAGAAGGGGGTTGGACTGGATGGCCCTTAGGGTCCTTCCAACTCTAAGTTTCTATGAATTCTCCATGGTGCTGAAATTGTTTAGGACTACAAGGTGGGTGGCTGTTCGAATCCGCTGCTGCCTTGGAGTATGGTGGAGTCTCCTTCTTTGGTTTTTTTTAAACAGAGGCCGGATGGCCATCTGTTTAGAAGGCTTTGGTTGTGTGTTTCCGCATGGTAGAATGGGGTTGGACTAGATGGCCCTTGGGGGTCTCTTCCAACTCTATGGTTCTATAATTCAGCAGCAGAATATGCTGCCTTGGGGTATGGTGTTGTCTCCTTCTTTGGGGGTTTTTAAACAGAGGCTGGATGGCCATCTGTCATTAGAGTGCTTTGATTGTGTATTCCTGCATGGCAGAATGGGGTTGGACTAGATGGCCCTTGGGAGTCCCTTCCAACTCTATGGTTCTATGATTCTTTGAGACGGCGCTGAACTATCCTTTGCCAGTAAGCAGAAGGTTTTCTTTCCATAGGATCACCCCGAACTCATGTCAAGCAAAATCATGCCTACAGGGACTAGGGGAAGGAAGCTGAGAATATGTGGCCCTTGCGGGGGGGGGGACAGTCCCACGGAAGGCGCAGCGCCATCCCATTCATCTCCCCCTCCTCTTCTCCAGGACACAGACATGAAGCTGAAGACCCCCTCGCTGGAAGAGCAGCCCGGCCTTTACTGCTACCAGCCTCAAGTCCCGTCCATGTATTGTCCTTCCCATCCTTTCCAACAGGTACGTCATGCGGATCATGGCAACCTGCGTTACCTGTTGTGTCGAGGCGGGGGAAATCCAGTCCAGTTTCCATTCTGGACTGAAAAGTCCAAAACCTTCTTTGGGGAGGGGGTGATAGTAGCTCAGCCCCTTGGAGTGTTCCCTTAAAGTTCTGACTAAAAACAGGAGCATATTCACACACAAACACAACCCAAAGAAACTTTGGGTGATTCTGAGATGGAACTTATTCCTGAATCTGGTCACTTGGAATTAATTAAAAGGTAATTAATTCATTTCTATCACTTGTTTGCAGCTTCTGACAAGTGATCAGTCCCCGTTGATCGTTAATTTAAAAAAATTAATGTGTTGCATTGTTTATTGTGTTGGGCATGACTTTTCCATTGCTTTGTGTTCATTTTTTTTTGAGAGAGAGAAATAGAAGAAAAAGATGTAGGACAGATAAGCCAGTGGTGTCAAAAATGCAAAATTCCAGACAAAATTTCTCCCCAAAATAACAGAACTAGAAATAATTCCCCGTTCTGCCAGTAAAGTACCAATTCTCGTACTTGTTATATTACTTAGGAAATGTAACTTTATTCTCTGCTAGTTACTTCCAAAAAGTAACTCGTTGCTGGAAGCAACAGCTGGATCTCTTGGCCGTGGGCTATTCATTGGGGCAACTGGTTGCCCACAGTGGGAAAAATGGGCTACGTAGTCCCGATCCGGCCTGGCTCTCCTTATAATCACAAGGTAGGGAAGAGGTCAAAAGACTCGCAGTCTTTGTCAATGCGGATACTTACCCGCAACAAGGACCCAGAAAAGTTGCTTTTTTTGGACTACAACTCCCAAAGTTGGCTGGAGGATTCTGGGAGCTGTAGTCCGAAACAAATCCCTCCTATTTTTAATAAGCTCTGCTCATGAGAGAGGTCCACTTTCTTGCCCAGTTGGATGAATCTAAAAAAAAAAAACCCTGCATTTTGCATTTTTGACTTTGCATTTTTACTAAGAATTAATATTGGGCGGAAGCCATCCCGTTGTTGACCTGCTTACCCAAGTTGTGAACAATCACACCTTCTGATGCCAGTTGGAAAAAATCCGGTCGGACCAACCTGGCCTCCTCCTCCTCCTCTCCCCCCCCCCATGTCCTCCTTTCCCGAAAAAAGTAGTAATCATCCTCACCGTCATGATGAAGACGGCAGGTGGTGATGAACCACTGAAACCCATAAAACAGAAATAGCCCTTTAAAACGCCCTGCATTGACCCCTTATGAGGACACCTCATCCAGATCCTTCTTTGAGCTTCCAAGGAAGGAATGAAACCAATAAAATCCCGATTACGACACCAAGGGCACCCATTTGGCCCAACCCAGGAGGATTTTTGGAAGTGCCGCCCGAAAGTGCTCAAAAAGCAAGAAGCGCAGAACTCAAACCCAAAGCAGGTCGCCCTGGCTCTAGATAGCAGCAGCAAGTGGCAGCTCCCATGTCTGAGGGGCGATAAATCCATTCCACGTTTTGGAGCCTCCCCGACTTGCTGTCTCCCTGAACATTTGCAGACTGCTCCTTCTTTAGTTATTTTTAAATCTGAACTTAAAACTTCCTTGCTTTCTAAAGCTTTTGGAATTTTAGTTTAATGTTGTTTTATAATCTTGTATATTTGGACTACAGATTGCCCCCACCCCCCATATCCATGGAATCAATATCTGCAATTTCAGTTATCCATGGCTGGAAAGATAGGAACACATACCATAGAGTCGTGCTGGAAAATGGCTAGAGATGCATCCTCTCTAGGAATTGCTACGTCCTCCAATGCAACTTTATGATATGTCTCTACAGGAAGTCCTTTACTAGGTAAAAAAAAATATGGGGACACATACCATAAAGTTGCACTGGAAAATGGCTAGAGATGCATCCTCTCTAGGAGTCACTTGGTCCTCCAACACAACTCTATGGTATGTTTGTACTGGAAATCCTTTATTTTAATAGGGTTTGCTATTATCTGGAGTTTCCCTTAAGTCCAGGAACGTCTTGTGAATATGGAGGGCCAACCTGTACATTCACTGTTCAGTTTGCATTATACTATATTGTACTTTATACAGATAATTTGTTTTACAATTGCATAGCTTTATATTTTATTATTCCTCCCTTCCCTCTGTGTGTGCACGGGTATGCACATATATTTTAGATTGCACACCACTAGTTTTGGATGTTTTACTTGTAAAGCGCCATATAAATTGATGGAGCTATATCAGTAAATGAATAGAAAGAAGAGAAGGTACTGTGTAAGAAAGTTCATCACCTTGGAGAGCAACTGCAAAGCCTGGGTTTAAGCTTGCCCTGGATTCGCCATCCCACAGACATGGAAGATACCACCGGCTACCTTTATTTATTTTATATTTATTTATTTATTTATTTCCTGCTCTTCAGCCATAAGGCTATCAGAGCAGCTTACAAATTGTTTTAAGCAATAGCAATTTACACATTTACCCTGCATTAAGCAGTTTTCAATGTGTGTTAGCTAATTTTTAGCAATAGCAATAGCACCTACATTTCTATACCACTTTATAGCACTAGGCACTCTCTAAGCAGCTTACAATGCATGTTAGCTAATTGTCCCCAACAACCCGGGTACTCATTTTACCGACCTATGGAAAGATGGAAGGTTGAGTCAATCTTGGAGCCCTGTGGGATCAACTTCGGCGTGCGACAAAGCCCCTTCCATCACCCTCGCCCCAATGCAAATGCTGCTAAAAGAAATCCCAGCTAGAAAGAGGACAGGGAGGAAAAAGGGGAACTGGCTAAGCCTAAATAGATTTTGTTAAAACAAAACAAGAGTCTCTTTGTCCGAAGCTTTGTTAAGCAAAATATACCTGCAAATATTTGAGTCTGTGACCACAATAAATGCTGATCGTTTTCCTTCTCTTTTTCGCTTGTCGTTTCATTAGTATCCCGCAGGGGGCGGTAGCTACCCCGTGACCTACATCTCCACCTCCCATTACCCCTACCAAAGAATTGCTCCTCAGGGACCCCCGGAACACCACCAACCACTCTTCCCAAAACCCATCTACTCCTACAGGTAACCTTTCTGCATTTTCATTTTTACCTGGGCTAAATGTGCATCTTCTTAAATGTAACTTTTCTTTTCTTAAGTTCCCCAAACGAGCATTAGTTTCACCCCCCCAAAAAACCCAGCTACCAGGAGAGAACCCATCTTGCAGTTGGCCAAGAGGGTGGGGATGATAGAAAGGTTTGGATCAAAAGACATCTTTGAGTTGGGGGAGCAGGGCTGGAGGTCCTAGCAGGCGGAGCAAGCCACTGTTTTGGACCAGAACTCCCAGAATTCTGGGAGTTCTGGTCCAAGAAAGTGACTTTTCTTCAAGTTCTGGGTAGATCTGAATTCAGATCCCAGCCATTTCCCCCAGCATGTAACCTTCCAGATCTATTGGACTACAACACCCATCATTCCAGCCAACTAACTGGGAAACTGTGGGCATTATAGTCCAACCCATTCAGAAACTGCCCAGGGAACTGGAGACTCCATAGATTAAACCAGCTCTTTTCATCACTTAGCCTTTCCCAGTATGTGTTAGAGTAAAACTCCTATCATCCTGAACCAAGCAGCTGGGGATTGTGGGAGTTTTAGTCCTATGCATCCGGAAGGTGTCCAGATAATTGGAGATTCCATGCATTAAACCTGTTCTACCAATGTGCCAAGTAACTTGAACCCAGGTTGCTGTTTTTTCAGGGGTGGGGGGACTCCCTTCAGACCATTTCCCCCCTAATAATAATCAACCATCCTTCCAGTATAACAGCCCTTTTTGCATTCTCTGGATTCCCACACTGCCCGGGGTTAGTCTAGATGTCCTCTTGGGACACCTTCCCATTTCCCTCCTAACAATAACCAACCATCTTTCCAATATAACAACCCTTTTTGCATTCTCTGTGGATTCCCACACTGCCTGGGGTTAGTCTAGATGTCCTCTTGGGACCCCTACCCACGATTCTGTAACTCCCTCTTTTTTTTCTCCCAGCATCCTCATCTTCATGGCGCTCAAGAACAGCAAAACTGGAAGCCTCCCTGTCAGCGAGATTTACAATTTCATGACTGAGCACTTTCCTTACTTCAAGGTGACCAATTAATTGATTAATTGCTCTTTATTCATTTATATGCACAGATGCCATGCAGTAAATATGCCTTACTGTTTGGGAATTGGGGGGGAAGCTCTGAATCAGAATGGGGCTGCATTGGCCTCTGTCTGGATCGGAACCCGGGACTTTCTCCCTCCAAAATCCAACATCTGCCATTGAGCAGGATCTGCTTTTATCTTGTAGATAAAATTAAGTTTCTAGTCCTCATTGTTCACAATCATGGGGCGGATCCAGAGAGGAACGTGGGGAAGCAACCTTCTCTGTTTGCAATGGGATGGGCGACTTTAACAGGTATGGGGGATGGATGGATGGACAGATGGACGGATGGACGGGCAGATTGATGGATGGACAGATGGACAGATGGACGGACGGACAGGCAGATTGATCTTGTTTGTGCACCTTCAAATTGTTTCCATTGGCCGTGGGATTTATGGGATTAAATTTATGGGATTAAAAAGTTTTAAATTTTAATTTTAAATTTAATTTTTAAATTTTTCATTTTAAAAATTTTAAATTTTAAAATAAATTAATAAACACATTTAATAATAAAGTGGGGAAAAGTTTTAAATTTTGCATTTTTACAAAAGATGAAATTGGTGAAAATTAACAACCTCTCTATGAAATGCAGCTAAGCTTTTCAAAAACATGCTTATTGGAAAATATTTTATAAATGTTCCTTTGAAAGTCAAAGTAGCTACCTGAACTTCATGAAAAGATGAAGGTTAAGACTTTTAGCTCTCTGACTTTTCTGTAATTTTCAGTCAAAAAGACTCGTCAACCCAAGGAGAAGAAAATGAGCTAAAACACATTGGGAACTGCTTAATGTAGTGTAGATGTCTAAATTGCTATTGCTTAAAAACAATTTGTAAGCCGCTCTGATAGCCTTGTGGCTGAAGAGCGGGGTATAAATAAATAAATAAATAAATAAATAAAATAAAGATATTCTAGCTAAGCTTAAGCACTTTTCAGTCATTTATTTCAATTGGAGAAATTTAAACATGTAGTTAATTCTCCTGTTGTGGGGACATTTTAAAACCCCATAATGCAGTAAGATTATTTTATAGAATAAAGGTAGAATTGCATAATTTTAGAAAATAATATCTAAAAGACAAGATATCAGTGTACAAGGGTTACAGTGACCAAGATTTATGGCTGGATTTCTTTGCAATAGAATCAATATTTTGCTGTTGTTAAGCATAGCATCTTAGAGTTGGAAGAGACCACCAAGGCCATCTAGTCTGACCCCATTCTGCCATGCATCTGTACCATGACACCTGGTGTATGATGTTCATTACTTTATATGATTCGCCCCTTTGAATCTTAACGTTTCTGGGTTTGTCTTATTCCTCTTGCTATTATTTGGTCCCGTGTTCTAAAAATAAGTCGCGGCTGAGCTTCCATGGAGGAAGGGAGTCTAATTAGCCTTTCTGCTTTTGGCACCACCGGGCTTTGCGGCTCCTTGCAGTGATGCAACCGACCGGGTTCTAGTTCAAACATAACAACCTGGCAGGCGGGCGGGACGGGGTGTGGAAGGCAAGACGGGCAAGAGTTGTGCCTGTTATGCGCAGAGTTTTGGCAAAGGTGGCTCTTTGAAGTCACCTCTCCCTTCTCTTCCAAACTTTTAAAGAAAGGGGATTTTGCAACATCCCGTAACTTCCCAAAGATTAAGAGTTGCTGATGTTGCTATTGGTTCAGGGTGAGATGGGGAATGGCATGGCCCTCCAGATGTTGGCAAACCATGAGTACTACAACTCCCATCACCACAGTTGTGGAGGAGGAGAGCTGGGTTCGAGTTCAGCTGGATTTGGTTCTCTTTTCTTGGAAAAAGATAAATCAGGGAAGTGATTTCTTAACCCTGGCCCCAGGACTTGGCATCCGAAATGGACCATCAGGTTCTTGCTCATGTCCCATTACGTCTCTTTCCAAATTCACAAACAGAGTTTCTTAGGTAGCAAAGTATACATACAATTATATAACATAGACGGTGATATAGGATTCCAGCTGGCCGTATTTGGATGGGACCCAAGCTGGCTTACCAAATTTTAAGACAAACCTTTTGCTAAAAGGAAGACCCTTTATTTTACGAAACAATTAAATAGCGATACAGTTGTCCCTCCACACTCATGGATATGAATACTGTTTTAAGTATCCACGGCTTGAAAATATCCTTTAAAAAATAATAATCCCAAAAGCAAACCTTGATTTTGCCGTCTTATATAAGGGACACCATTTTGCTCTGCCATTGCATATCATGGGTCTTGAGTATTCAGGGATTTGGGTATTCATGGGGGGTCCTGGAACCAAAGCCCAGAGAATGGGAAAGGACAACTGTACTGTTTAAAAAATGCTCTAACACTAGGTTTCCATGACAGAGTGGGAGGATTTGAATCCTGGTGTCTCAGAGTCCAATACTCAGAACGCTGCACCATGCTGGATTTTGGCTTTTTGGGAAGGTTTATTCAGAGAGGTTTGCTGTATCCAACCTCTAAAGTTAGGAGAGTATGACTTGCCGAAGGTCCCCTGGTGAGTTTCCATGGCCGAGTGGGAATTCGAACCCTGAGTCCTAGTCCAGGGCATAAACTACCTCACCATATTGGCTCCACTTTTCTATGCCTCCAAGTCTCCATCTTTGGAGGTTTTAAAAAAGAGGCTGGATGGACATCTGTTGGGAATGATTTGATTGTGTATTCCTGCATGGCAGAATGGGGTTGGACTAGATGGCCCTTGGGGTCTCTTCCAACTCTATGATTCTAAACAGAGGCTGGATGGCCGGCTGTCAGGAATGCTTTCATTGTTTATTCCTGCATGGCAGAATGGGGTTGGACTAGATGGTCCTTGGGGTCTCTTCCAACTAGAGGCTGGATGGCCATCTGTCAGGAATGCTTTGATTGTGCCTCCCTGCATGGCAGAATGGGGTTGGACTAGATGGCCTTTGGGGTATCTTCCAACTCTGTGATTCTATGATTCTATGTCTTCAGAGGAAGTTTGCTACAATGGCATTCCTCTGAGGCTGAGAGAGTGTGACTTGACCCAGGTGGGTTTCCATGGACACGTGGGGATTCGAACCCTGCTCTCCAGAGTCCCAGTCTAACACTAACTGCTACATCACTCTGGTTTCCATAGAGCAGTTTTAATTGATGTGAATTAATTAATATTCACCCTTGGGATAGGGCAAACTACAACTTCCTAATCTGCAGCTGGCTCGAGGAAGTGAGCCAAGCTCTGTGCTGGAAAGGACATTCACCTCTGAACATTTGCAGTAAAAGAACCCCATAAGACAATGTTTGCAAACCAGGGTAGCCATTGCTCAGCACCAAAAATGCCACACTCTGGTGAATTTAACATAACATACCAGTTCCTATTGAGAAATGAAGACTGCACGAATCAGAAATTAGGAATTTTTTCATAAGCAAATAGTCAGACCTCATTGTCTGGAGATATTTTACTTTTTTGTTGGAGCAAAAAGAAATTCTACGTCTTTTGGGTAGACCGAAGTGGGAGACGATGCACTCAGCAAATGGTCCGACTGGAAAAGTTTGGGGCAAAAGGCAGACGGCGGAGAGCAAAATTAATTAGAAATGTAATTTACTCCCCAGCCAAAGGGGAAGGGGAAGGAAATATCACCCCAAACCCCACAGAAATGCAGCGATAAGCAAAATTCCTTGCGGTTTATATAATCTCAGCTCCCCATATGAGAATCCACCATCTCAGGAAATGCCAGACAAAAATTCTCAATATTAAGAGCCCAATTAGGTTTGGTTACTTGGAAAATGGTTGGAAATTCTGTGTTTTCTCTTTTTCTCTCTCTGTGAAGCTTCGTGTGCCCATTTCCCTGACTAATAGAGTGTGTGTTTAATTAATTATATAGTGAGATTCTCTCCAGGGGAAGGAGAGTCAATGGTTGAGCTAATTAAACAGAGAGAACACGAATATAAAAAGAAGGGATGGGAGATTTTATAGACATAATTAAAATGTATTATAAAAACACACACACATACACACACATATAATCCTTGTGATTTTGACCTTGGATTTTAACTTGAATGTTAAAAGAAAATTCAGTTGTTAAACAACTCCCTTCACACGCTTAGCTCTTTTTTCCCCCTAATATTTTTTGATTAAATTTCTCTTCCAGAAAAATCTACAAGTACCGAAAATACATTTTGACATTTTACATTTCTAAAACAAAGGATTCTCAGTCCAGTTATCTCCATATATAATATATACTTTATACCCTTAACACTTCTTCTATGTTTTCATTTCCAAACTTCCCCTATCCTTCCTTCTCAACTGGAGTTAGTAATATTAATTGATTACAATAAACAGTATTTCCCGTTCCTTATATGTTTTTAATGTTCTTCTAATTATATCTGTTTCATCACACTAAATTTGACTAATTCTAAACACTTATTTTAAAAGTCAAATTTTTCTAGATTTCTCCATCTTTTTCTCCAATACTTTTTTACTGGATTTCATCCCTCACACACACACGTAGCTCTGAATGAGGAAAGTCATACCCGAGATATAATAATCTGAATAGTGGATTTGTAGTTTTCCAAGTTCAAATATATTTTGGCTCCACCCCTTTCTGTCTTTGGCTCCACCCACCACCGTGATGCGGCTCCCAGGACTTCTCTGAAATCGAACTCAGACCTCGGGCTGAAAAAAGTCCTCCATCCCCATGATTGGAGGATTGGACATGAGAGAGCTGAGTTCGAGTCCTGTGCTGTGAAACTCGTGTGTGTGTGTGACCTGGAGCCAATCTCTCTCTTTCTCTTGGCCTGAACAACTTCACAGGGTTGTTGTGAGGATAAAGTAGGCAAGGGTGAAAAAGAGAGCTATGCAGGATACAAATGAAATTAATGCATGAGTAAATACAGAGCTGATAGAAGGGCCCAAATACCCTCAAGGCACCGAATCTTGGCTGATTTTGGAAAAAGCTAAGCATGGTCAGCCCTGGTTAGTCCTTGGATGGGAGACCGCAGAGGAATCCCAGGTGCTGTCGGCTCTATTTCGGAGCAAGGAACTGGCCAAATCACTTCTGAGTCTTCCTTGTCTAAGAAAACTCTCCGAAATTTATGGGTTCTCCATAAGCCAACAGGCGACTTGAAGGCACGCAGAGCGGGCTAAATAATCTGCTCAAAAGGCAACCGTCTAATACACAGCCTCAGTTTGCCATGCAGTGAGTTCCTGGCAATTGCAAAGCTTGGAAATGTTACTACCACAGTTACTTTTCTGGACTGTAACTCCCAGAATCCCCACTAACACCAGCACAAGTTATTGGGATTTTAACGGAAATTGATTTTAGTATTATGAAGATAAAACCTGGGAATCCATCTTAGACTGGGCTAGACTTCCATCTTGTTCAATATGGCCCTAAGTTGCTAGTCCTCATATTTCTGAACAGTTTTGATTTAAACAGGAGCCTAGGACGCTGCTTTCTACTGAATTAAACTAAGTGTGAAGCAGGGAAAATTAATAATAATAATAATAATATTTATTTCTATCCCACCCCTCTGCAACGCAATCAGGGCACCTTACAGCATAAAAATTCCATAATTACATTAGTACCCTAACTCACTCACCCCTTAAAACAATATTGAATTAAAAAGATTAAAAACATATAATAATTAAAAAGAGGGAAAAAATGGAATAATTCGATGGCAGCTTAAGGGAAAAGACAGCCGAATCTTCGGGCCGGGATAGCTATATACGTTTTCCTCTTTTCTTACTGATACAAAAATAAAACTATGTATCCTAACACTAATACATTTTTCCTTTTCATCTAAACACACTATAATCACTCTCTTTTCTTTTCCAATAAACATGATATTGACACTTTTATACTAAAATTAGAAGTTACACATTGCAATTATACATATTTGGAAAAGGAAAAATCTTCCCCATCACTGCTACTCTTTTTACTGGGTTGATGCTAATGATTAAATTGAATTTTCTCCATGCACAGGGCAAGGGAAGCCTTACCCCCAAGGTAATGCTTGTGGTATTAACCACCCTCCCCGAGCCTTAGAGGTATGGCTGGACAGGCCTAAAATGCCAGTGGTCATCAAGTGACCTTTTTGTTGGTCAGTCCAGTTGTGAGTCACCTCTGCAAGGATAGACACCGTCTCTAAATAAAACCCCGTCGAAGGATGTGGCATTTCTAAATATACTGTTCGCCTCTTGTCTTGTAATTAGAGGACATTCCATAAATGATGTCAGATCTATTGCTGTATATAAAACCCACACACCCTCCATGGCCTAAATAGAAATAATGACAATAATAATAATCACAGATTAGATTGTTGGATTGGAAGCCTGAAGGCAGGGAACTGTTTAGGTTTTAAACAGAGGCTGGATGGCTGGCTGTCGGGAATGCTTTGATTGTTTATTCCTGCATGGCAGAATGGGGTTGGACTAGATGACCTTTGGGGGTATCTTCCAACTCTAAACAGAGGATGGATGTCCATCTGTCGGGAATGATTTGATTGTTTATTCCTGCATGGCAGAATGGGGTTGGACTGGATGGCCCTTGGGGGTCTCTTCCAACTCTAAACAGAGGATGGATGTCCATCTGTCAGGAATGATTTGATTGTGTTTTCCTGCATGGCAGAATGGGGTTGGACTGGATGACCTTTGGGGTCTCTTCCAACTCAGAGGATGGATGTCCATCTGTCGGGAATG
This sequence comes from Gambelia wislizenii, assembly GCA_030847615.1. Classification (NCBI taxonomy): domain Eukaryota; kingdom Metazoa; phylum Chordata; class Lepidosauria; order Squamata; family Crotaphytidae; genus Gambelia; species Gambelia wislizenii. Next base: position 19,110,351 of record JAUMIR010000017.1, on the reverse strand, counting down.
CTTTGATTGTTTATTCCTGCAAGGCAGAATGGGGTTGGACTGGATGGCCCTTTGGGGTCTCTTCCAACTCTAAACAGAGGATGGATGTCCATCTGTTGGGAATGCTTTGATTATTTATTCCTGCATGGCAGAATGGGGTTGGACTAGATGGCCCTTGGGGGTCTCTTCGAACTCTATGATTCTAAACAGAGGCTGGATGGCCATCTGTCATCAGGAGTGCTTTGATTGCATCTCCCTGCATGGCAGAATGGGGTTGGACTAGATGGCCCTTGGGGATCCCTTCCAATTCTATGATTCTAAACAGAGGCTGGATGTCCATCTGTCAGGAATGCTTTGATTGTTTATTCCTGCATAGCAGGTATCAGTGCATTTCTTCTCCAGTTAACATCTACAAAAATGTTATTTTTAAAATTTTTGTTTAGACAGCTCCGGATGGCTGGAAGAATTCTGTCCGGCACAACCTGTCCCTGAACAAATGTTTCGAGAAAGTCGAAAACAAATCTGGCAGCTCCTCCCGGAAGGGTTGCCTGTGGGCCTTGAACCCGGCCAAAATCGACAAAATGCAGGAGGAGCTGCAGAAATGGAAGCGGAAAGACCCCATCGCAGCCCGGAAAAGCATGGCCAAACCAGGTGGGCATTAAAAAAAGAGCGTGGCAACGCAGACCCGTGATGTCAGAGGGTTGGCTCCTCCCCTTCGGCCTCTGGCCCCGCCCACCCAAAATGTGGCCCTCAAACCCTTCTCTCCATGGGGCCCTCGGAGGCTCCTCACCCGGGACGGCCGTTGGATGAACAACTCCGTTGGTCTTGGGTTCTAATCCAGCCACGGCTGTTCTTATGTTCAAATGCTATTGTTTGTATGATTTCAACAATTATTATTTGTTATTTATTCAACAACAAATTATGACTTCCTTGTGGAGCAATTATTGCTTTTCTGGCCCAAATTCCAATATAACGTAACTGATGGCTGCCTTATTTTATTTTAGAGGAACTGGACACGCTGATCGGAGGCAAGTCGGAGAAGCTGAGGCCCACCTTGCTGGCCAGCGGCAACCCCACCGGAGTGGCCAGTCCCCCCTCGGGCTCCCGGCAGATGTCCTTCCCGCACCCTTCTCTGCGTGAGCCCCCCATTTCTTCTAGCAGCCTGAATTCCCATCATCCACCACCCACTACCCCAGGGGGCTCCACACTGGTGCCCGGAGACGTCTCGCCCGCCTTGGTGGGACGTCCACCCCATGGCCCTCAACCCCTTCTGCCTGCCACAGAGGGACCCCGAGGTCAGGACTCCCCGCTGCCGGCTCAGACGCCTCCCGAGCGCGGGGCGAAGGTGCTGGCGGGCCCCCGATCCGTGCAAGATGTCCTCGTGCCCGATGGCGACCTCAGCAGCGATATCGACGCCCTCAATCCTTCCCTCACCGACTTCGATCTCCAAGGTATCCCATTCTCCTTTGAATCAGGAGGTTCAAGGGAGTGCGGTGTAGTGGTCAGAGCAATTAGCCTTGTCCTTCAACCCATGCTGAGGGAGGATTCGAACCCAGGTACGGGCCTGAGACAGAAATGCATTTCTCCTAATCTGAGGCCAAGCTGGTGAATCGAGGATTCAATTGTATTCTGTCTCGGCCTCTTCAGCCTACCTGAGTTCGAATCCTCCCAAAGCAATGGCAGCGGGTGAAAAGTTCACAATTGCTAGGGAGGGTTTGGACTACAGGACCGTCCTGTGAGGCAACCGCTTCAGGCAGCAGATGCTGGGAGGGTGGCCTCACCATCCATTCCTCATGAGCCCCCCTCCCCAAATCCCCTCTACGTGTCTCAAACAAGGTTGACATAGAGGTTGGGAAAGTGTGTGGGTTTTTTGGACTGCAACTCCCAGAATCCCCCAGCCAGCTATGCAGGAGAGAGAGCCAACTCGGTGGCTGCTCCCACCCTCTGGAACTTTTAAAATTTTTAAACTTTTAAAACCAGGGAAGCTTTTTATTGAGATATTTTATCTATCTTTGAAAAACTTTATACAGCGGGCCTTCATTATCCGCTGGGGTTTGGTTCCAGGACCCCCCATGGATACCGAAATCCGTGGATGGTCAAGTCCCATGATATACAACGGCATTATAAAATGGTGTCCCTTATATAAAATGGCAAAATCAAGATTTGCTTTCTGGATTATTATTTTTTTTTAATGCAATATTTTCAAGCCATGGATAATTGAATCTGTGGATAAAGAATCCGTGATACGGAGAGCCAAGTGTATCTTTTTAATAATTGTATGATTGTTGTATGTGGTTTTAATGTTATTATTTAGGTTTTAATTGACTCTTTTTGAGAGCTGCCACTCTGGGAGAAAGGCGGCATGCTAATCAATCAAATAATTAAATCAAAACCCTTCCAGAAAACTACAAATCCCAGGATTACTCAGGAGGGTGCCATGACAGTTTTAAACAAACTGTAAGAGAGTGTAGCCTAGAAACACTTTTTGTGTTCCCGGCCATGGAGTACCACAGTTCACGGGAGTGTGCAAGGGAGGTGTCCGGTGGAGAATCCCAAGTAACTCTCCGCACTACAAATCCCAGGAATCCTTGGGATGCAACTGAGAGAAAGAAATTGTAGCATAAACTTTCATTGACTTGGTCTGTTTCTTCAGATGCATGGAGGAAGCAGACCAAAGGCTGCTGACACATTGCAGAATTAATCCAGTTTGATACCACTTTAACTGCCATGGCTTGGTGCTATGGAACAATGGGATTTGTAGTTTTGTGAGATATTTAGCCTTCTCTGCCAAAGAGCTCTGGCGCCACAACAAACTACAAATCCCAGGAGTCCATAGCATGGAGCCACGGCACTTAAAGCGGTGTCAAAACTGGATTATTTGTGCAGTGTGGCAGCGGCCCATGTCTACGAAAATTTACGCTACAACTTCTTTAATCCCAAAGGTGCTACAAATTCCCTTTGCTGACTGATATTCCAGACTAACACAGCCATGTGTTTTGAATTCTGGGATGGGACGGTGGCTCTTGCAGTGGGTTGGAACTGCTCTAAGCTCCGCAGTGCGGACAGGCCCTGAGTCTTGGGTGGGGTTTGTTCCTCCTTGTCGCTGCAGGAAACCTTTGGGAGGAATTGAAAGATGACAGCTGGACCACGGACCCCTTGGTGCTCGTCTCCTCTTCCCCGGGGGTCCCTCCGTGTTTCTCTGCACCGTGTCAGATGGACAACGACAACAATAACAATAACAGCGGCAGCACCCACAACCACACTGCGCACCACGGCCTGCCGGAAATACACCTCACCACCCTCTATTCAGCCTTCATGGAACTGGATACGGGATCGAGCCCCTACCTGAACAGCCTGGGGTCCAAGCCGGTCGCTCTGGTCTAAAGACCACCAAACGGACACTGAGTTGTGTGCCACGAAAAGGGGAGCCCATTGCAACCCCCTCCCCAAATGCATTGACGCGGCCCATCCCCAGCCAACCACAGCCTTACGAACGCTGCATTTTCTCTCCCAGAAAAGGAAATCTGGGCATACCATACCTACCCACTGTCCAAATTTGTCAGAATTCCCTCTTAATTCTCTGTCCTCCCACTGCTTTAAAAACGTCCCAGTTTCTCCTTCTTCCTCCTCTTCCTTTCCCCCATTTTCCTCTGTTTACTCAGTTGCTGCAAACCGAGTTCAAAATGCAGACCTAGTTTGCACCCCATTGACTCCAGATTAAGGATGGACAGAATCGTGCCCCTTCCCAGTCGGCTCAGGCCAAAGCCAACTGCTGCAGCTTCTCTTTGCTTGTGTGCTCTTCCTCATTAATCATTTTTGCCACCTTGACCGCATTCGGATGTTGCTTGGCCACTGTGTGTCTCGTGTTTTCAATCTGTGAAATGTGGGAGGAGAGGAAATTGATCCACAGAGTTATAAACCCTGATGAAGAAAAGTATATCTCACCCACCCACCCACCCACCCACCCCCCAAAAAATACTGAACTACAAGAAATCCAAGAGTACCCAAGTGCTCTTCTTAAAGGCATATTCCAAATTGCAAGATATTCCAAATTGCAAGATATTCCCATATTGCAAGATATTCCAAATTGCGAAATACAGTATTCCAAATTGCAAGATATTCCCATATTGCTCTGATAAAGCAAACCATGGAGCCATTAAACCCAACTGGAGGAGGGTGTTGGTGGTGGCAAAGCCATAAGTCTAAAACCAGTGCCTGTATATTTTCTGATAACACTTTGAATTTGCCCAAAATGAACCTAGATTTTGCCCAATATGAACCATTTTCAAAATTAGGTTGGAGGGACGAAATACAACAGGGACAAGTCAAGACGAAAGCAAAAAGGTGAAGAATTTAGGAAAGAGAGAGAAGGATGCCATCAATAATTTTGTGGCCACTTTCCCACATGTTTGTGTATTTTCAGAAAACTTCCATGCCATAGACCAATGGCTTTCTTGACTTTCTTCAGATGTTTTTGGACTTCAGTTCCCAGAATCCCCTAGCACTGGTCCAGGGCCTGCTGATAACTAATATCCAACCCTATCCAGAAGGTAGAAGAAATCACTGTAGATAGCTGCTCAAATTCCAAAAAAAGTTTATTGCAACAAGAAATCTGGTTTCATTATGGACAGCCACACTGCGAAACATCAGGGTTGAAAACGGAGTCTAGAAATATTGCAAAATATAATAAACCATTAGAACATATAGAAACCACTAAAGGAGGGATATAGAACGACTGGCAAAAAAATCCAACTTTCTTGTAATTTTATTCTGATAAGGCCAGGGGGAAAATATGATCACAAACACTGAATTGAGATTTGGGGCAGGGGATGAAATTAGGAAGACAGCTAATGCTGGAATTAATTCCAGTTTTGCTCAATGCACTTTTCAACAGGTTTGCATGGAGGTCAGGTTGTAATCCTACGCCCTGAACTGGGAAAAAGCCTCATGGTGCTCGGCGGAGCTTTCTTCTGTGAAATGGTTTTGCAATCCATTGCTTCCAACAACCTCTGCTTTATTTTAATAAAGCAGGTGCCATCTAATCATTTATTTCCCTATTTGCCTTTTCCATCTCTCTCTCTCTCATACACACAGAGGAATTCTTTATATGGAAGCATGGGGAAATCTGCTTTCTCCCACCTTTTAATGTTTTCAAGCCTCAATTGCTTTCCATACAGATGGCATGATTTTAATTCTCATCAAATACGATGAGTCAGCAGTGTGATGCAGCAGCTAAAAAAGCCAATGTGATTCTAGGCTGCAGCAATAGGAGTATAGGGTCTAAATCGAGGGAAGTAATAGTGCCACCCTATTCTGCTTTGGTCAGGTCTCACCTGCAATACTGTGTCCAGTTCTGGGAACCACAAGTCCAGAAGGATATGGACAAGTTGGAGCAAATTCAAGAGTTAGGGTCTATTCCCTGCATGGAGAAGAGCCCATTGTAGCCACCAGTATCCAAGACGGAGAGAAAAAGTTGTCATAATAGTTCAGTATTAACATGGTTAATGAACCCAGGGATTCAAAGCCAGAGGTTTGAGACAGTTAAATGCTCAAAGACCCTGGACCTATAGAAACAGATCTCTCCATTGCATAGACTCATAGTGTTGGAATGGCCCTAAAGATCATCTAGTCCAACCCCATGCCATGCAGGAATACACAGTCAAAGCACTCCCAACGGATGGGCATCACATGATTTTTTAAAAAGCTCTTTCTCACCCAAATATGAAGAAATTGCACAATTAGGTCCATCCTATGAAAACTGAATAGGGAGGAAATCTTCACCCATCCCAGTTTTTCCAAGGAAGATTTGATCTCGTGCTGCCCTCTCGTGGCACAGCTTGGGAATGCATCCAGGTAAAAAGTGGCTCATAGGTTTTACCTTGATGGCTGGGTGTCTTTGGACTGCAACTCCCATGATGATGATTTTTATTTTTATTTAAAGTATATCTGTATCACCTCCCAACCCACAAGGGCTCCACCTGAGGCAATGAATAAAGACTAATTAAAACAAAACAATGATAAAAACATTCCCTCACAGTCAGCCATGCTGGCTCAGGGATGATGGGAATTGCAATCCAACAGTATCCAGAAATTTCGGCTCCTTCACTGGGCCTATTTCCATATTTTATTATGTACACATCTTCACTTGGTAATGTTCTCCCAACCCTACTTTTATTTTTGGACTGCAACTTCCAGAATCCCCCCCATGGTGGCAGGGCCACAACTCCGGGGGTGGAAAAGAAGGGGCAGTTCACTCCCAAACTGGGAAACTGTTTTTCATTTCATGTGATGGTTTCCAACAAACATCCAGGGGTGGAGAAGCTGTGGAAAGTGGCGGGTGCGAGATCAAAAGAGGGGAGTCGGTTGCATCAAACACCCTGTTGCAAAATGTGCCACCCCGATGTGGTGCAATCCCCAAAAAGGGAGGGTTGCACAACCCCATTGAGCAACCACTCCTATGCCATCCCTGGGCCTTTCCTTCTAAGAAACAAACCTGCAACGTTGGCATAAACTTGGCTTAATGCAAAACAAAACACAGAGCTTGAGAAAGTCTATTTTGGGGGACATTCAGGTACCAAAATCCAGCCTAAGCACTGGAGCAGAGCCGGGAAATATTCCTTTTTGGAACTGCTTTGGACTGCAGCTTCCACAATCCACCCACCAGCTTGCGTGCGTGTCTCTGCCTTCAAGTCACCAGTCTGACTTATGGCAACCTCATTAATTTATTTAGGTTTTCTTAGGCCAGAAATCCTCATAGATGGTTTGGCCAGTTCCTTCCTCTGAAATACGCCCTACAGCAACTGGATTCCTTAGCAGTCCTTCTGGGTTTGGGGAAGGTTCTTCTTTTCGGACTGCCACTCCCAGAATCCCCCAGCTTGTAGCTGGCTGGGGGAAATTAGCCGGCTGTGGGATTCTGGGAGTGACAGTCCAAAAAGGCCCCTTTCCCTATGCTCTGGAAGTTCTAGGCTCCGGCATGTGGGACCAGGATCAGATCTTGCACAGTGTTCCTCCAAGTTGCCTGTTGACTTCTGGTGACCCCATGAATTTCAGAGGGTTTTCTTGGACAAGGAATCTGATGTCCATCTGTCAGGAATGATTTGATTGTGTATCCCTGCATGGCAGAAGGGGGTTGGACTGGATGCCCCTTGGGGGTCCCTTCCAACTCTAGGATTCTATGCTTTCCAATGGGAATGCTTGGATTGGGTGTTCCTGCATGGCAGAAGGGGGTTGGACTGGATGGCCTTTTGGGGTACCTTCCAACTCTAGGATTCTATGCTTTCCAATGGGAATGCTTGGATTGGGTGTTCCTGGCTGGCAGAATGGGGTTGGACTGGATGGCCCTTGGGGGTCCTTTCCAACTCTAGGATTCTATGAATCCTCAAAGATAGTTTTGCCAATTCCTTCCTCTGAAATACCACCTCCTACAGCACCTGGGATTTGTTGGTGGTCTTCCATCCAAGTCCTAACCAGGGCTGACTCTGTTTACCTTCCACAATCTACCTTCCTTTCTATCTTCTGCTTTGGGGGTATTTAGGCTGTGCATGCAGGTTACAAATAAAACCAAAGGCCATGGGTTTAAAAGAATAGAAGGGAAAGCAATTCCAACCCCCAACGTGAAGAAATAGGTTTCTCCTTCATTTATTCCCGTACCTGTCATGTAGTCTGGTTCCACTCCATTCCTGCTGCTTATGGGATCACACAGCCATCCTGTTCAAACAGAGATCTTTGTTTGCACCAATATCTTTGTTTGCAGCAATAAACTCCCTCTGGTACCCAAATGAATTGGTGCTGAACTTGCAGGAGGGTCTCCAATATGCTGCAATGCTTTGAATCTATGGTGTGGTTGCTTTCTATGGGAAATTAGAAGGGTGGAAACTCGATCTCAGCTCTGATGCTGCACCAAGGAAAAATGAGATACTCTCCAAAACCAGTCCTCCAAACAGGTGGAATTGTTCTTTTCTTAGGACCAATAAAAATAAAGATAAAAATAATTAAAGGGCAGTTGAATTTTCCCATTAGAAGAAATCACATAATCTGCTCTTGGAAATATAACCAACAGATAATATGCTTCCTAATTTCTCCCTGAGATGTATCAGGTTTTACATTCCCCCATTAATGGAATAGGATATTTGGCATTCATTTCCGACAAGACCATCTAGGTGTTTTGTGTTTTAAAAAAAGGCGCATGAGACAACTGTACAATACACACAGACAAAAGGTTTCATCATAATCTTATTTAATTTTCTTTTTTGTACACATGGGATTTCCTTTCCTCTGATATATAAACCAATTGCTTCACGCTGCGAAGGCTGCTAATAAAATCCCTCGAGTATACGCCAGCACCCCAGCCTGATTAATTAAATAGCATCCTATTAATTTTTACCAGCTAGAAAAACAAAACGCACTGAGAAAATACGGTCCCTTTCCATGACATTATCTCTTGAGAGAATCTTTCATGTGCTCTTCCCCAACCTGGCACCTTTCCAAAGAACTGGATTGCAATACCCATAATCCCCACCATGTTTGACCCACTGCATCATTCTCAGCCAGCATGCCCGCTGGCCACAGGCTGGGGATGGCAGGTGTTGTAGTCCAACATATCGAGAAGGTGCCAGGTTGTTTTGCTATAGGGTGCAGTTGGAAGTTGGTGCTAAAAATAAATAATTACATCTAGAAGCATGAAAGATCTTTGACTCTAAAAACTGCAGCCAAATGACAAGAAATGCATGAAATGCTAATGAAAACAGCAAAAGGATTCAATCCCACGGAGTTTGCAAGATATGGCATCCGCTCCGGTGGCTAATGCCAAATTGGTCCCATTAGCCCAGCATTGTCCACACTGGCCGGCAGGAGCATTTTTCCAGAGTTTCACATGGAGAAGGGTCTTTTCTCATCCTTTTTGGAGCCACTGGGGGACTAAATTTACCAACAAAACAAAATTAGGGGGCAGATCCCCCCCACGGACTCAAAGCCATTCCTTGTGGATAGCTAAAGAGAGCAATTTGCAAACCCAATATTTTAAAAATGTGCATGTTCTTAAATCATGTCCCCGTTTCTGCGGCGCACATGGAAATATTCGCCACAGGCCAAGCCAGCATACAACAAAAAGACCGGTGGGTTTGCACCCCATTATACAAACTCAAACTGAAGGAACCACACACAGTGTTGTTGGGTAACAACACCTTTGTGCTAATTTACTTTAAAAACAATAATAGTTAGCTCTATTTCTTTTTCCGGGGTGCACAGAGGAGGATCCACAACACTGCCAGTTCAAGAACCCATCTCAATATTTCACCCATATAAGGGTCCCCCAAGGCACTCGCTGGCTGTGCATCTGCTCTGAGTTCTAGTCCGAACTTTAAATGTGCTGAATCTATTTTGGAGGGTGGGGTTCAGCAACTTGGTCACCTCCTTTATTTAAATGTCAGACTAAAAGCCAAAGCAGCTTCACTGCCCTACTTATACAGAAAGCATCAGTTTCCACTGTGCTTATCAAAGCTTGGAGCTGTTATTTAAAATACTAATAATCCAAGATGGACAGTGGGGGTAATGGACATTATAGTCCAAGAAAAATCTCCCTCCTCCCACAATAGTAATTGTAGGTCTGGAGTCCAGACTGATAGCAAACAAGAATGCTCCAAAACCTAACATTTTTACAGGTAATACTGACCCCATTCCCTCTTCTATATTTTATTATTTTTATTTAATTATTTATACCCGCTCTTCAGCCACAAGGCTGTCAGAGCGGCTTACAAATTGTTTTAAGCAATAGCAATTTAAACATCTGCACTGCATTAAGCAGCTTCCAATGTGTGTTAGTTAATGGCTCTGCCTTGGATTGTCACCAAGAACAGTGGATTTGTCTTATTTGGTCTTTTTCATTCTCTATTTATTTGCAAATTTTGGAGATTTATACCACATTCTTTAAGCAAAAAATGCACTTATTAATAACAGTCAAACCTTTTATGCTTGACTGCTTCTTTCCGGCCTTTCTCCCTGCCTTCTCGTGACTTAAAACCCTTCTTGCCTGTTTGTCTCTTTAAAATAATAATAATAATACTAATATCTCGGAGATGGAGAACAAACAGCAGTCACACAACAGAGGGGCAAAAAACCGCAGCACATTGCTGAGCGAATGGGAAGAGCAAATGTGGCAGTTTCTGAAAAACCACCGTATAGCTTGTGGTCCTTTATTTGTCTTTATGCGACACTGCAAAAAAATAAATAAATGTATTTTTCAGCTTCTCATCAGCACAACGGAGAGGGACAACCAGAACAAAATGTGCTAAATGTAAACATGTTTTCCTCCTGCGATGAACACATTGTGCTATTTGCAATACGACCGACCCATCTGTGTATCATTATAAAAATAAGCTGTGACAATAACACCGTAGAGATCATAAAACGTCCGGCCATATTCAGATCTCGAAGGATATTCCTGATTTTTCTGCTGCCTCCATGTTTGCAAAATGAGAGACTCTCTCTTATACACACACAAACAATAAAGTTTTGCTTTTGCACACTTGCATTTTTGCTTGCAGGGAAACTGGAGATACAAAAATGAGCTTCAATTTTTGCTAATGGATCTCTCACCATGTCTTTGCATTATCTATAGGTTCCTGCTGTATTTTTTTTTGGGGGGGGGATATCTTGCTACCATGGCGGTCATTAATAAAAACTCCTACCTCTTGGTACCACCCTTTAAGACAGCATCCTACTCTCTGGTTTGCTGTCATGCTGGCTGGGCATGCTGGGAGTTATAGTCCAACTCTTCCAGAAGGTCAGGAAAGGCTACCATGAAATAATCACTTACATATAATCACTCATAAAGAGTAATGCAATTTTTACATATCTGTTATGGGCTTCCCAAAAGGGAAACAAAAAGTTGAAACTTGTGGAGAGGGGAGGAAAATATTACGAGTTCTCTCCTGAATTCATAAAATGACAATGACCCGTCAACAGTTTCACCTATTCAGAATTAAGAAAAATAATTAATTCAAGAGCTAAGGGTGTTGTGATTTCTTCCAGACTAGCCGATCCCATTTGAGAGAAGTTTCCTGGGGTCTGCAATACTTCCAGAGGAATAGCTATGTCTGTGGATGATATGCTACATGATGTCATGATATCCATATTGCACCATCCTTATTCAACTGGAGAATTAAGTCAACCAGAACTTTAAAAAGTTATTTAACTGTTATCGGGGCAAGCCTACCTCTCTGAGGCTGCTTTGTATGATCCACAGAATTTGATACCAAGACAACAAATATTTATAATACTATCTACAAATTGGGGGTACGACTAATGGCCTGAATGGTTGAGGGTGGGTTTCCAAAGACGCAGGGAATAAAGAGGAGGGATATCTTTTCCTGCGACATGATTTTTCATATTTTCCAACTCCTAGGTTCCCAATTCTGAAACAAATCCCAAAAAAATCGCCTTGTTTTGGATCCCACCAGTGGAATTACAGGTATTTGCTCTGCTCCTGCCTACTAAGAGTAAAATGTCCATTTGGACTCCTGGATGACCCAAATCCATGCATCTCTGAAGGATGGACCTCTGCTTTTATGGGTGATTCACAGACGCCAAGCCAAAAAACGAATCACACACACGTACACACACGAGAGAATTCTTCCAAAAAATTAGACACACAGAAATGGGGGGAAAACCCCCCATTCACAGGACAGACTATTTGCCCTCAATAGGAAAAATCTCTAAAGGGTTTTGGTCATGGCAACACCTTTCTATTGGAGAAGTCAAGCACGGGCCAGGTGAGGATCCCACGTTGAAATTGCAAAAAGCAAGCGAGAACTCTCCATGGAAAAGCTGCCGCAAACCCAAGACAGTGGAAAGAGAAGATGTCTCCCCCCTGTATTAGGATATCTTCCAGGAAAGATATCCCTAGAAGATATTTCATTTTATAGCCTCTTTGTAGCAAAACACCTTGCGCACATCCAGAGGTGGGACCTAACGCCGCTATTTTGCCGAACGTCAACACCACAAAAACGAGAATGCGTTGGCTTATTGGGTAGCTCTCCAGATGTGCTCAAGTGCAAGGAAGGAGGACGAAAACGTGGCAACTTACCTAAGGACGAGGGAAGGAAAAAGGTCCGCTGGTACCCCCACCTGACCCCCATGCCAGCCAAGGGTACATCCTGTTTCACAGTAAGAAAAACCATCATGGACCCCTCCCCACATTCCCCAAAAACACAAGAAATCCATTAGATCCTAGTATGGTTTTGGTATCTGGACCCCTGCCGAGCCTCCCCTTGCTTATCACAAGCAATCGTGTCTTCCAAAAGAAATGTAGTTCCCCCATCCCCACCGTAAAAAACTCTTATTTTAAGCCGTAATTTTAATATCCCCCCCCCTTGTGCTTTGCTTCCCCGAATGAATCTTGGACAAGAGTGGTAAAAGAGCAAATAAAACAAAACTCAAAGTCTCTGCCCCAGGGACCCCCCGGGAGTGAGAATCCAATAAAATGGGGGACTCGTCTCCGCAGTTCGTGCGTGCGAAGTCTTCTGCCGGCGCCGAAGCGACGTACTCTTGGGACAGAGAGGAGCGTCGAAAGAGTTCTTAGCAATTACAATCCCACAGATCTGAGGTTGAGCGAGAGGGGCTTCTTACAGCCAGGATGAAAAATATATCTTGCTTCTCTCCGGTTTGACTACACGGTGCTATTATTTCACGAGCCGCAAGGGACTGACCGCTAAAAGACCTAGTCGTCGGCGTAGAGATTCCCCAGGATGATGGGACAGGATGGGTGGGGTGGGTGGGGTGGGTGAGAGGTGGGTTTTTCCTCCAAAACTCAGGGAAGAAGAGTAAAGACTTCAGCTACTCTGAGTCACAAAACTCCAGTTCCTCACAGCGGAGTCCTCGGTGCCCGGCTCTCTGCGCCAACGCCGTCCGGAAGAACCCCAAACCCGTTTCTACAGGGAAGAGAAAAGGCGGCCCCCCGGCTCTCTGCTCGTCACGGGCCCCCGCTGTAGGAATAGTCGGCTTTGTTGTGCATGACCAGTTTGTTGTCCACAAAGTAGAAACTGTCCGACTGGGTCTCGTAGGGGTGGAGGATCATTTCCTGGACTGGGGAGAGAAACCACAGGGTTAGATTCGTACGGGACGCAAGAGGAGGTAAAGCTCTCCTTCGAGCTGCACCCGTCCGTTGTCGTCTTTGCGGTGCGCCTTTAAGTTGCTTCCAACACGTTTCGAACTTTTGGCAACCCTAAAGCAAACCTATTGCAGGGTTTTCTTGGCAAGATTTGTTCAGAGGGGGTTTACCCTTGCCTCCTTCTGAGGCTGAGAGAGTGTGACTTGTCCAAGGCCACCCAGGGGGTTTCCATGGCCAAGCAGGGATTCGAACCCCTGTCTCCAGAGTTATAGTCCAACACTCAAACCACAACACCACACTGGCTCTCCAAATGTCCATTTCCCAAACGACATCTCCTTCCTCTAACATCACCAGAAGGTTTACGGTCATGCCCGTTTTTTTCCTAAAAACTTTTACTTCTAGGGAAAAAAAACCAATCAGCCAAAACACCCAAATGCTTCCATTTTCCTCTTTGGGCCCACTCAAAATGGCAACAGGAAGTGCGATTGTGGCACTTCCTGTCTCCATTTTGAGAGGGACTGTAGAGGGGAAATGGAGGTAATTGGGGAAGCACAGGGTTTTGACATGCGTGTGGGGTGGGGATATTTTTTGCATGTTTTCACGTGTTTCTGCACAATTTGGGGACAAAAATGTCCAAAATTGTTCCTATTGAAAATAATGGGACCCCTGGTTTAAAAAAACATAGAGTTGCCTTGGAGAACCTAGAAAATACCTAGAGAGGCATTTTCTAGGAAGACTCTATGGTACGTATCCCTCTTTTTGTGTAACTGAAACTGCGGATACGGAAGTCTAACTGTATGCTTTTATTCTTCATTCTGCATTTTAGCACAGTGCCTCGTTGATTTAACAGCAAGAGGCTTCCTGTTTGTGGAGAAAAGGTGGAATAAAAATGCAATAAATACTAATTAATGAATTAAAACTGATGGAATTAATTGGCCGTTCTCCCCACAAACATCGCCACCGCAGCTGCCGCTCCGACACTTACTGAGGTCTTCGGAGAGCTGCGGGAACTCGTAGATGTGCTCGCACGTGTTCTTGCTGCTCGGGATGCAGAAGCCAAATTCGAAATCGAAGCTCTTGAGAAGCTGATCCCGAAAATAGTGCCTCTCGATCATGCGGAAGTTGTTGATGGGTTTGTCGCCCACCGTGAACTCCACCCTGCAGAGGAAAGAGAGAGAAGAAAGGGAGGAAGAGGAGGAAAAGCATGAGGCCTAGAGGTGTGGAAGCCTGCAATGCAATGCAAATTCAATGCAAAAAAACCTTCCCTGTTTTCCCCCGTTTTTCCCCATTGTATTCCCATTTCTCCGTTTTCCACCGTTTTCCCCATTTTATTCCTGTTTTCCCCGTTTTTCCCCATTTTTTTCCATTTCTCCGTTTTCCACCGTTTTCCCCATTTTATTCCTGTTTTCCCCGTTTCCCCCCATTTTGTTCCGGTTTTCCCTGTTTTTCCCCATTGTATTCATGTTTCCCCCATTTTATTCCTGTTTTCCCATTTCCCCCCATTTTATTCCCATTTCCCTGTTTTCTGCCATTTTCCCTATTTTACTCCTGTTTTCCCCATTTTGTTCCAGCTTCCCATTTCCCCCCCTTTTATTCCTGTTTTCCCATTTCCCCCATTTCTCCTATTTCATTTCCATTCCCATTTTCCCCCCAAAGCCCATTTTCTAGAAGCATTGAAAAAAAAATACAGTATTTTGTGGAATATTTCATTTTAGACTGACAAATAAAACGTTTAAAACAAGGTGCTCACATATTTACTGCCCCAAAATCATTTCTTAAAATGTGCACGTTGTTAGCTTACAACAGTTAACAATATGCACGTATGAAATGAAGACAAACCAAAAACAGGTCAGGGAGGCATTTTGCAGGCAAAAACCCTTCTGAACCTTCTAGAGACCACGCAATCGCTTTTCCAAAATGCATCCATTGATTATTTTTTCTTCCACCCGCCTCCATTTACATCTCCATTTCGGCGGCCAGACATTATTATTATTATTATTATTATTATTATTTCTAACCCGCCCCTCTGCAATGCAATTGGGGTGGCTTACAATATAAAAACTCCATAATTGCAGTACCATAGCCCGCCCACCCCTTAAAATAATATTAAATTAAAAAAGATTTAAAACATACAATAATTAAAAATATATTAAATTAGAAAAAAATATTAAAACTTACAATATTTTTTTTTTTAAATGCCAATGGCATTTAGCTCAATAGCAGCTTAAGAGCTCCGTACTTTTTTTAACATGCCAGGGAAGGCAATCTAATCTACTTTGGTTTCTCTTCAGATCGTATAAATCTTTCGCATTTATTTTACTGTTTACAACGCGGCAACCCAACGCCAAAAGTCTGTGTTTCTTCAGATTCCTCTATCGCCCTCCCAATGCTGATGCTGCTTAAAAGAACTTCCAACTAAACAGAGGATAAGGAGGAAAAGGAAAAGGAAGGCTTTTGCAAATAAACTTTGCAAAATACGATGCTTCGTTGTCAGAGGCTTTGTTAACTGATGGATGCACGTACAAATCTTTGCACACCGGCTTTGCACAGTAGCACTAATTCCCTGCACGGGGAGCAATCATTCCCATCATCCCCCAAAAGGTGCGCATAGCACTGTAGTAAAGACACTCACACACCGGTGTACAAAGTTCCCCACTGGAGGAACTATAATCCAGAAATGGCACCCACGGCACATTCAGTGGCACAGGAGCAGCATTTAACGACGCAGCCCATCTGGATCCGAACCCAGCAACTTACGTGGCTCCAACCTGCCGCAGCCGAAGAAACGCGGGCGTGAACTGGTAGCGGACAAACCGCCCGGCGTTGGGGTCGACGTCCTTCTTGTCGCTGTGCTCACGCTCTGGAAGCAAAGGCAACAAAGGCTGCTGACACCATTGCAAAAATAATGCAGTTTGATACTGCTTTGACAGCCCTGGCTCATGCTATGGGATTCTAGGATTTGTAGTTTTGTGAGAGCTCTGGTGCCACAACAAACTACAAATCCCAGGACTCCATAGGATGGAGCCATGGTTGTTAAAGCGTTGTCAAATTGCATCATTTCTGTAGTGGGTCAGCAACTGAAGGCAGAGTCTACAAGGCCACATTCATACACAGATAGACTTCCTCTGAACATGGAAGCCCCATTAATTGCTAGAGCAGAGCATCTTAATTATATTTATTATTTGTTTGATTTATGGGTTTCAAAGAACTGTAGCAGATGGTGGCAGGCAAATACCCTTTTAATTTAACTAGCAATTGGCAGTTAACTGGTGGTTGCAGAAAGATTTTTCTTAATAGTGAGTGTTGTATTATTAATCTCATAATTATATTTTTAAATGCATTTAAACTGGGGCCTGTCTATGCAATGGGGAAAAATGTGGATTGATGCTCACTAATGCAAGTTTGAAGCAGCTTCTATTTGTCTTAACGGTTTTCTGGCAAAATTGCAAAGCTATTCACTTTTGCTATCCCAACGGGCATGCCTGCGAATCAAAATGGTGGGCGCATGTGCATTACTCGCATTTTTATTGTCGCCAGTTGCTGCCACTGAACAGTATTTTTTAAAAAGCATATCTAAGGTGCAAAAGGGTGATATTCCCCCTAAATAATTTTTTAAAAGAAAAGGGCTGTTTCACTGCCTGAGCACTCACTTGCTAAAGCGAGAACCCAAGATGGTGGTTGCGGGCGTTTTAAGCCCATTGTTTCTTTCGCTCCTGGAAATTCATCAGACCCCAGCAAACCCACGGCTCGGGGACTGGCCCCTGGCCAAGGACCACCATTTTGAGTAGCACTGTTCCAAAGGTAAGAGAAAAAAACGGGAGACTTGCGCGCCTTGTCTTGCGGAGGATTTCTTTCGCGGACTCACCTGAAGCCGGGGGCTTGGTGATCTCAAAGAGCACCGTGCCGGACTCCATGTCCCGGATCTTGAAGCGGGTGAAATCTATCTTGTACACGTTCTCCTCTGGCGTGCATAAGTAATCTGCCGGGAGAAAGTCAGCCTTATTAAAAAGGAAGGCAGTCCTCTAAGATTTCATAGAATCTTAAGAGTTGGATGGGACCCCTAAAGGCCATCTAGTCCTACCCCTGTCATGCAAGAATACAGGAAATTCAGGCAGATCCACTACAGTCCCAATTTTGGAAGAAAAATGGGATATTAATAAGAATAACAACAATGAACATACAAGCTGGTTTAAATCCGCACCTCCTTTCTGGCGTAATGGTGGAAACTACAGAGAGCAACAGATTAGTGGAAGCACCTTTTTGAATTGGAGCTTCATGGATGGCATAATTCTGTGGAAACTCAGGAAGCACACAACGTGTGTGTATTTTGTGTGTCTCTGCCTTCAAGTCACCGGTCAGCTTATGGCGACCCCATGAATTTCAGAGGTTTTTCTTAGGCCAGAAATTCTCAGAGATGGTTTTGCCAATTCCTTCCTCTGAAATTGAGCCCACGGCACACTTGGGGTTCTTTGGCAGCCCTTCCGGGCTTGGGGAAAGTTCTTCTTTTTGGACTGCCACTCCCAGAATCCCCCAGCCAGTTTAGCTTAGCTTAGGTGGCTGGGGGATTCTGGGAGTGGCAGTCCCAAAAGTCACCTTTTCCCATGCTTTTGGCAACCCCCTGAATTTTGGAGGGTTTTCTTAGGCAAGGAATCCTCAGAGGTGGTTTTCCCAGTTCCTTCCTCTGAAATAAGAGCCTCCAGCACCTGGGATTCTTTGGCTATCTTTCTGGGCTTGGGGAAGGGTCTTCTTTTTGGACTGTCACTCCCAGAATCCCCCAACCAGCTATGATTCTGGGAGTGACAGTCCAAAAAGGCACCTTTTCCCATTCTCTGGAAATTCTAGCCTGCAGCATTTGGGGGAAAGGAACCAAAGTCAGATCTTGTGTGTCACCTGTCGACTTATGGTGACCCCCCTGAATTTCGGAGAATTATCTTAGGCAAGGAATACTCAGGAGATGGTTTTGCCAGTTCCTTCCTCCAAAACAGAGCCTCCAGCAACGGGGATTCCTTGGCGGTCTCCCATCCAAGTACAACAAGGAGGGTTTCACTGTTTGAAACCAAGCTTCTAGACCTCATGGAAGGGAAGATGAGGCTTGTAAATGTACCACCAACACCTGGTAACCACAAGGGTGGCTAGACATGATCACTTAGGTTTCCACTCCTTCCTTCCTCATTAGGCAAAATAATAAATTATGCAAAACAAGCGTGCCCATTTGCCTAATTTATGCAGGTGACGGAACCAAGCTGACTATTAAAGCTGCGGCAATGCTTAATATGTCCTAAAGGATCAGCATTGAAACCACAACAGCAGCGCTGTCGTTCGAAGCACACATGCAACCTTGTTCCACGTTGTTGAAAATGGTGGCGACTCTCCCTCAAAAAAAATACAGCACAGAGGCAGGCATACACACACACGCGCGCACATGCAAAACACTCCTGTTTTGTCGCCTCTGGAGCTCTAAGAGGCTTTGCCCTCTGACAGAACAAACATGGTAAGCAGCTTTGCAGGCCATAAGCGGACTACACCTAAATAGAGCAGAAGGGACCTTGCTCCCGGCTCCCTCGCCCCTTCCCAAATCGGTACACGGGGCCGTTTTCCCACGGCACCCTAAACCTGAAACCCCTTCCCCATTGCACCCAAATTTCCATGGCACCTTCAGCCTGGATTTCCCTCCCATGAACCCCCTTTTCCCACGACACCCTAAACCTGAAGCCCCTTCCCCATTGCACCCAAATTTCCATGGCACCCTCAGCCTGGATTTCCCTCCCATGAACCCCCTTTTCCCACGGCACCCTAAACCTGAAGCCCCTTCCCCATTGCACCCAAATTTCCATGGCACCCTCAGCCTGGATTTCCCTCCCATGAACCCCATTTCCCCACGGCACCCTAAATCTGAAGCCCCTTTCCACGGCACCCTCAGCCTGGATTTCCCTCCCATAAATCCCGTTTTCCCACGGCACCCTAAACCTGAAACCCCTTCCCCATTGCACCCAAATTTCCATGGCACCTTCAGCCTGGATTTCCCTCCCATGAACCCCCTTTTCCCACGACACCCTAAACCTGAAGCCCCTTCCCCATTGCACCCAAATTTCCATGGCACCCTCAGCCTGGATTTCCCTCCCATGAACCCCGTTTTCCCACGGCACCCTAAACCTGAAGCCCCTTCCCCATTGCACCCAAATTTCCATGGCACCCTCAGCCTGGATTTCCTTCCCATGAACCCCCTTTTCCCACGGCACCCTAAACCTGAAGCCCCTTTCCATGGCACCCAATTTTCCATGGCACCCTCAGCCTGGATTTCCTTCCCATGGCACCCTAAACCTGAAGCCCCTTTCCACGGCACCCTCAGCCTGGATTTCCCTCCCATGAACCCCGTTTTCCCACGGCACCCTAAACCTGAAGCCCCTTCCCCATGGCACCTGTTCCCCATGGCACCCTCAGCTTGGACTTCCCTTACCATGGGCCCTATGTTCCCATGGCACCCCTAATCTGCAGTCGTTTTTGGATTTAAGAATGCCAAATTCCTATAAATTCCTATAAAACCAGCCTTGTTGTCGTTGTGTGCCTTCAAGTCGTTCCGGCTTATGGTAACCCTAAACCAAACCTATCACGGAGGTTTTTTCTTGACAAGATTTGTTTGCTAAAACTTTGTTTCTGAGCCACAATTTTGCAGGCCTTATCTCAACATTATATAATTATATTAGCAATTACATAAAATTATTGATTGATATTATTATTATCATCATCATCATCAGAGGAGGAGGAGAGTTTGACCGCACGGGGGCATTACCATGGCCGAACCGCCCCGTGCCCCATGCCGTGGTCACGCAAGTCTGTTGCCTAACAAGCTTTGATTCGGTAACCAACTGGTGAGGTCAGGCGCTATTTTAAAACCCCGCTGCCTACCCATAAGCCAGGTATAAGACGGAGATGACGACAATTAAGGCATTAATAGGTGAGAGAGACTTGGAAGAGGCAGCAGGCCAAAGTAGGCCAAAAAGTAACCCCAGAGGAAAAAGGCAGATTCGAAAACGGGACGGGAAGCCACAAGGAAATGGGGCAGGAAGGCAGAATAATGGAGCGTTGCACCAACACAATTCTTGTGTGGCACAAACCAGGGTGCAGGTTACAGAGGGAGGGATCAGGTGGCAGAACCGAAGTATCCGGGGCATATCCGGTTGCTTTTCAAACAAAAACAAGATGACGTGGAAAGTTGCTTGTTTTTTCTGAAGGTACCCAGCTACAAAAAGAGGAATTTTGCAAAAGACGCAATGGCATCAGCAAATTCAAAAAAGGGACCCAAGAGGGTTTGCAAAGGGTTGAAAAGGAAGCAAAATGTCCTAATGCCTTGGTGCAATTCTTTGCAAATCAACTTTCTTGCCTTTCTTGCAAATAATCTCTCTCTGCCTCATACACACACAAACACAAACACACACAGACAGTCCTATCTTTGTTTCGGTTACTGCTGGTGTGATTAAATATTGGTAATCTTTCAATACAGTCAAGACCCCCGTATCCATGGGAGTTCAGTTCCCGGACTTACTGCGGATACCAGAAACCGCAAATAACAGCGAACGCCATTGAAAATAATGGGACTTCCTGATACAAATACCATAGAGTTGACTTGGAGGACATAGAAAATGTCTAGAGAGGACACCTCTCTAGGCATTTTCTAAGAAGACTCCATTGTATGTGGGGGGGGTTTCGTATCCCGTGGATAAATCAAACCATGAATATTGGTTACATGGATACGGGGGTCTGATTGTATTGTTTTTCAAATATTCTATCTTGCATTCTATACTGTAAACTACTTAGAAATTTTGTTAGACTAAGTAGCATACAAATACTACAAATAAATTCTTCCAGGAATGTTGTTGGTGCTGTCAACCCTGTCCAAAACTTTTCCCTTATCACTTAAAACTTTTATTTATTTATTTTAAATAGATCATTTAAGCTCTTTTTAACTTTTGTGATCCGTGAATGTTTAACTACAGCAATCCCTCCACACTTGTGGGTTAAGCTTGTGGATTCAATTATTCACAGATAGCAAAACATTTAAAAGAGTTTAAATTCTCTCGAGGCATTTTCACAGATAGCAAAAATTTAAGAGTTTAAATTCTCTCAAGGCATTTTCCATGTCCTCAAGCACAATCCTATAGGATGCTTCCGCTGGATATTAACCATAAAGTCAAACTGGAGGACCTAGGGATTCCTAGAGAGAATACCTCTCTAGGCATCTCTAAGTCCTCCAGAGCAACTCTATGGTCAACTTCCACCGGTTGCACATGGGACAGCAGCGGCGAATAATCAAATCATCAAATGCTCAACCCCAAAATGAGGAGGGATGACTGTACTTTGGATGTATCATAAAACAATATGACTCACCGGAAAAGCCAATTAGTCCTGGGGAAAGTGAAAGGCAGTAATAAAAGAGGGAGGCCGCACGACAGGTGGGTTTTTCTCTCAAAGAAGCCATGGATTCCCTGAGTTT
Organism: Gambelia wislizenii; assembly: GCA_030847615.1. NCBI lineage: Eukaryota > Metazoa > Chordata > Lepidosauria > Squamata > Crotaphytidae > Gambelia > Gambelia wislizenii. The sequence continues at coordinate 19,088,776 of JAUMIR010000017.1, read as the reverse complement.
GCAAGACCTGAGCTGATGACCAGACGTCTTGGCGGTCTCCCATTTAGAGGGTCACCATAAGTCAAAGTGAACTTGATGGCAAATAATAATAACAACCAATTTCATCTTGACTTCAGTTCCCTCCCCCATTTGCAAAAATGGTAGCTAAAGGGCAATACAGTAATGATTTTTTTAAAATTGCAAAGAGAAAGAACTACATTTTGCATGTTACAATGAAATATATATACAAAACTATCCACCCTCATATCTGTACTATAACCCAACAGGGGGTTTGAGTGGGTATAGAAATGTAAAATTTCTGGAAATTTTGAAGCTATGGAAAAAATACCGGGGGGGGGGATTTCAGGAAAAAATGGAAATTTTCAGAAAAAAATTGGAAAAAAAATGCAACATTGGCACTTTTTACAGATTGAAAGTTGCTCTGTTACTTTAGGAGCATAAAATATTGAATCATATTCTCAGGGAAGAGATCCCAAGGGCCATCTAGTCCAACCCCATTCTGCCCTGCAAGAATACCCAATCCAAGCATCCCCTAAGATTGGAGTTTCACTCAAGTATCAATATGACTATGTACAATTTGATCTGGCATAAAATTATCACAATTGACCATATCTGTACCCCATAAAGGAAGAAATTTATCTTGCTCTTGCATTGGAGAGTTCAGTTTGTAACTTCAGACTTGCTTGTCCTCAATGCACAGAAATCAGAATAATTTGATACTGTGCATAGCTTTCCGAAATGATTTAGCAAATACATGAACACCTTGTCTTAAAGGTTTTATTCATCATGCTAAAATAAAACATTCCCTAATCGGTTTTCTTTCTTTTTTCAATTTTTTTTGGGGAAAAAATGCTTTAAAAACCCCCAGGTTTTTTCTCAAATTTTCTGGGGTTTTTTCCAGGCCTTCACATCTCTAAGTGGGGGGATTGTCTATATCTGCCTATGCAAAAAATAATTGGCCATTTCCTAAGTTGCTGGCTGCAAAAAGAGATCCACCTGAACAACACAGGGGCACCTGGTGAATCCTCACACACCCACAGCAACACACACTCACACACACCATCTGTGTAACAAGGAGATAATTCCTTACCTCAAAGGGATTTGGTTAAGATAAGTTCATTAGCGGTTGCCACAGCTCAAATAGAATGGGGACAAGAGAGCTAAAAATAGGAGTTTGGTCTGCAAAGGAAAAAAGGACGGGCGAGAGGACGAGAGGAAAGCCTACGCACCACCTCTGAAGTCTTTCCAAGGCCTTGGGCAAGTCACACTCTCTCTGCCTCAGAGGGAGGCAAAGGCAAACCTCCTCTGAAGAAATCTTGCCAAGAAAACCCATGATAGGTTCACGTTAGGGTTGCCATAAGTTGGAAAAGACTTGAAGGCTCAAACACGAAGTACCTGTAAACAGGTTGACCCCCATATCTGTAGGGAGAAGACTCCCCATGAATACCTGTGTCACGATGGAGTGACTCCATCATGGAGCAAGACCTCATCTGCAAAAACTACATTTCCCATTCTCTATAAATTTCCATTCCCTGCTTCCCAAGACAAAAGGTAAGGGATTTCTAGGCCAGGGGAACCCTGTGAGTGTGTCTCAGATTGTACAAACGCACAAGTCTTCTTTCCCCAATCTGTGATGGTGCGAATGCGCAAAGAGGGGGCTTCGTGTCACAACCTGAAGCCATGAATAATAGGGAACTCTGTTATTTTCAAGGAGACCAACACTGGAGGTTGACCATAGAGTTGCATGGGAGGACGTAGAAATGCCTGGAGAAAACCTATGTTTTTCTGAATGTGGATAAGTCGAACCATGGATACCTTCTCCTCACCCCAGCCGGGCTCATCCGGGCTAATCAGGTTCTGCCCGAGGGAAGCCCTCTTGCTTTGCGTGAGGCTGGGAGAGCAAGCGAGAATTAATCCAGGCAATTGGAGCGCCAACAGAAGGGACCGCCTGTTGTTTAATCTCTTTGGAGGACGCTGCCCCGAGTCCACGGGTGCCCACGGGGAAAGGGAGACGGGGCGGCATGGGGGGCTGCCCTTCACAGGGGAGAAAGTCTGCAAGGAGAAGGTTATGGTGGAACAGAAGTCCGGGGGGAGAGGAGGAATGGAGATGACCACTCCACAGTACGTCCCTGCCTTGTTTCCCCCAGGATGGTGGCTTCCCAAACTTGAGTCCTCCAAGGGTTTGGAAACCCCCAGAAACCCCTCCTGCCCGCTTGGCCAATGGTGAGGAATTCTGGGAGCTACAGTCCAAAACATCCGAGGACCACAGTTTAGGAGACCACGGGCTCAGGGGGATCCAGAGCAAGGCTTGCTCCTAAAGAAAAGGCAAGCAAGGTGTGTGGACAGGTGAGACCAAAGGCCTATCGAGCCCAGGTTCAGGAGTGGGGGGGCGAGGTGAGTTTTTTAGTAAGACCCCAAGATCCAACAACCACACCCGGATGCAAGAGAGCGGCCCAGGCAAACCGAGATGCACTAAGCATGAAGGGACAGAGTGCCTCTGAGCATACATTCAAACCAAGGTCTTCAGACTGGTACCAGAACATAGCTCGCAAGTCCATACACAGATATAAACCCATTTCTATCTTCCCTCTTTGCCCCCAACTAGTGTTCTTTTTAAACAGTCTGGTGGTTTTTGGAGGGCCTAAATACCCTAAAAGCACCCGACCCCTTCTGATCTTGGAAGCTAAGCAGAGTCAGCCTGGTTAGGACTTGAATGGGAGACCGCCAAGAAATCTCAGATGCTGTGGGCTCTGTTTCAGTTGCAGTCCAAAAAAAGTTACTTTTTCCAAGCCTTGAAACTATCCAATTGTCTGTTCCTGGCACTGTAACTGCATCTTTGTGCATTAGACTTGGAGTGGGGTGGTCTGGATGGGTGTGTGTTTCTTTTTATTTGCTGGGCTTGTAGTCCTCCCCAAAAGCAGAAAATGGTTGTCACCAATGACATACCTGCATGTATGTGCCCTTTTCGTACAAAAAGGATATAAAAATGTTCTGTTTCGAAATGGGCAGGAAGTGGACTGGATGACCCATGGCACCCTTCCCAAGTTTACAATTCTATGATCTTTAAGAGTGAAATTACTCCATTAGTATTAAAACAAGGTGCAGTATTTATTCCTGTTCTGTACTTTTCTTAAAGTATATTGTTTTACTTTGAAGTAAATTCTTAGAGACATTTGAAAACAAAGGATTGTTGTGTTTTGGAGCCAAGTTTTTACACCCCTCCCTTATCAATCCTAAATATTTTTCTCTCTCTCGAAAGCATAAGGAATTTCTTAAGTACCATAAGGAGCGTTAATGATTTTCCCAACGCTTCAAAGACTAACAGTCTTCTTAAACACAGGATCTGAGCAGAGGGGAATGAAACCTTTTTTTTAAAAGTTGAGGTTTCCCAACCTCAGCGAAGCAAATCAGCTGCCAATGGGGAAGCGGTCCATTTTTGCAAGGAGCCACTGGTACCAAACCAGCTGGAAATGGTTTGCCCCTCATTTGGGGGGCAGAAAAGCAACCAACCTAGCTCTCTGGCACCATGCATACACCCACCGACCCCCTGGACAGTCCAGAGATTGTGGAAAGGCAGCTGCAAAGGGCAACAAGAAGAGCATCCAGCCACCCCAAAACAACAGCCAGACAAGGTAGGCCATGCTTTCAACCATGTTCACGACAGAGTAGCATTGCCAGGTTTTCCAAACAGCAAGAAGGCAGAGTCAAAATCGATGGCCTGCAGTTCTGACAGCCAAGAGGCAGCTGTGAACAAGTTTGCGTTCTACCGAAATACCAAATGAAAGTATTGATCGCAGATCATCTAGCCATGAGTTTCTCTGTAAAATTAACATATTGTTCATAAACCATACAATGCACACATTTCTGTCTCTAGGAAGGGCCGGTGCCCAAAAATATGTGATTTTGGGGCGTCTTGTTCAGCAAAAGCTTTCCAACTGTCAAATAGGTTTATAATAAGGGACACCCCCTAGCCCTACAAGGGACAAGGTTTCTGGTCATCAAATATGGGGTGTTCCTTTTAATACGGGACACCCCCCAGCCCTACAAGGGACAAGGTCTCTGGTCATCAAATATGGGGTGTTCCTTTTAATACGGGACACACGCCAGCCCTACAAGGGACAAGGTTTCTGGTCATCTCTTATAATGCGGAGGCCAGGTAGGCTGAACTAGTCCACAGGCAGTAAAATCACTACAGACAGATCTCCTGTTCTGGGCAGGTTTCCTGAGTAAAACTGTCCCCCTCTCCCCAATGCATGCAGCCCAACCCTGGAAGTCTGGAAGTTTTATTTTTGGGGCAGCAACACAACCCAGACTCCCCCTGTAGCCCTGATGCCAACCAGGGGATTTGGGGCACTGGAGTCCAGAAAAAGCGGATGGGTTCAGCTCAGGTTGCCAGATGCTTGCAGCTGAAGCTCTTTGGGCCCTGATGGCAATCCGCTTGCCTCGAATCCCATGAATCCGAGCCACAGGGAGGAACTTGTGGCCCCTTCCATGTCTCCTGTCTGATTCCTTCTCTGTTTTCTCCAAAATTAAATAAAATAAGCCCAGGAGGAAAAGAACAGGAGAGGCAAGGGAGACCTTCCCATGAGCAAGGCTCCCTTCCACCTGGAAGCACCTCTGGCTTGAGAGCAAACCCCACTGGACTCAGAGGGGGGTTAACCCTGAGTCAACACCCTCCAAGTCTAGCCTATTTTTGGGGGGAGGCTATTTCTGTGCCCCCATACCCACACCATTCGCCCAACCCTCCTCCTGTAGGTGCTGGGAAATCAATCCCTGGGTGGGTGCTGAGACCCCCCAAGAACCTTCCAGATTTGGGGGTGATGGGGAACACCCCCACCCCAAATCCCAAAGGGGGCTGGCTCCCGGTGACAGCCTCTCCCTCATCCAAAGGGTCGCCCCCCAAAGGAGCGCTTTGGGGGCTTGGTGGAGAGCGAGGGCGGCGCTGGCCCCGTGCGCCCTTGGAGAGGTTGGGGGGACCCTCTGCCGAAGCCCCCCTGGGCCTGGGGGTCGACCCTGCCCCAAAGACCCCCCCGCCCCAAAGACCCCCCTCCCTCAAAGACCCCCCTCCCCAAAGGACCCCCTCCTCCCCCTCCTTACCGGCGGTGATTTTGGGGAGCCCCAGCACGTCCTCGGGGGTGATGAGGGCTTTGCGCAGCAGCTCTTCCTCGCTGCAAGGAGGGCCCGAGGCCGAGGCCGACGCCGTCGCCGCGGAGGAGGATGATGCCGAGGAGGAGGAGGATGATGCCGAGGCTGCTGCTGCTGCTCCGCCGCTGCTTCCCTTCTTCACCTTCATGGCCCCTCCGGTGCGGCTCCCGGGGCCCCAGGAGGAGGAGGAGGAGGATGCGGATGAAGATGAGGATGCTGAAGAGGAGGAGGAGGAAGATGCCCAGCCTTCCTCCCGCCTGCCCGCCTGCCTTCCCTCCTAAGCGCCTTTGCGGCCGCAAATCCGCCTCCCCGTCCCGGCTCCGCCCCGGCAAGGAAGGGAGGGGGCAGGAGGGGCAGGGCGCCCCGGGGCACGTGCAGAGCGCCGACCCCGCCTGGCCGCGAGGGGGCTTGGGCAGCGCAGAGCCACACGCCTCCCCCCGTATCCGCGGGCTGGGCACCCACCGATTGGAGTATGCACTGGAAAAGTCTTTAAAAAACGATCATCCAAAAAAAAAAAAAAAGAGCAGACCTTGGTTTTGCCATCTTATATAAAGGACATCATTTTGCAATGCCGTTGCATATCATGGGACTTAAGTATTCACGGATTTGGGTATCCACGAAAGGGGGTCCTAGGACCAAACCCCAGCGAATAGGAAGGGACAACTATAACAAACCCAAAAGCAAACCTTGATTTTGCCATCTGATATAAGGGACACCATTTTGCTATGCCATTGCATATCATGGGACTTGTAATGCATATAATGGAACTATGTCACTGCATATGATGGGACTTATAGTGCATAGAATAGAACTATGCCGTTGCATAGAATGGGACTTATAGTGCATAGAATGGGACTATGCCATCGCATATCATGGGACTTGAGTATTCAGATTTTGGTATTCACGGGGGGGGGGTCCTGGAACCAAACCCCACCCAATATGAAGGGACAACTGTATTGGTTTTTTTAAGTGCGGGAGGGTGGGCTGGGCATACATCAGGAAGACCCCTATCCAGCAGAAGGAAAAGAGCTGATAAGAGGATCCAAAGTTGCTCCCCCACCCACCTCCAAAAACACATTACAGTATTTTTTTATTAATTTTTGTATTAATTTTTTTCTTTCCCAAATATGTATAATTGTCATGTGTAACTTCTAGTTGTAGTATAAAGGTATAAATATAATGTTTATTGGAAAAGAAAAGAGAGTGGTTATAGTGTGAAGTCGAAGGCTTTCACGGCCGGTATCCATAGATTTTCCTTGGGTATGCAGGCGAAACGTCAGAAATAAACTCTTCCAGAACACGGCCCCACAGCCCGGAAAAAACCAAGGAAAATCTATGATTATCGTGTGTTTATATTAAGAGGAAAACCACATTTGTGTTAAGATAGGTAGTTTTATTTTTATATTGGTAAGAAAAGAGAACAGGGGGGGAAACATTTCTTTGCATTGTTGTGACGGCCTTTTGCAGTTGGGTGTATTATTCTGAGAATGGCTTTATTTCAATGAAAAAAATTCCTAATTCCCCCCAAAATTCCAAACTCAGCCCCCCACGCCGCCCCCTACAAACACACACACCCCACATCCCCCCTTGCTACTCACACTCCCTTTGCAGCTGCCATGTTTACAAAGGATTCCAACTTTGGCTGGGGGATTCTGAGAGTTGTAGTCCAAAAAGGACACTTTTCCAAGCTCTGAGTGCATCTGAATTCCAGTTTCTCTCCCTTCACACACACAAACACACACACACACTCAATCCATTTTGGCCGCCTCTTTCTTCCTCTCCTGGCGGCTCTCCCGGAAAATCTTCACCAACGAGAGGAGGATGGGGACAGCCATGGGAAGGAAGAGCGGGATGTAGATGGCGAACTTCTGGTCGTCGGGGAAGTAGAGGAGGTGGAGGAGCGAAGGGTGGAAAAACGCCCGTTCGGAGGAAGTGACGGCAGCCTTGCTGGCCTGGAAAGCGGCATCTAGACGGCCCCCTTCCAGCTCCCGCATGGCCTTTTGGACCGACTCCACGGCGTGGTACACCTGGGTTAAAAAAGCCAAAAAAGAAACGGCGAGAGAGAAAGAGGGTTAGCTGTCCACCGATGGCATCACAAAAAGCGGGTGTTTGGTCTCCCTTTGTGCACTGCATGGTAATTGAACGCACCCATAACCTCCCAACATTACACAGACAAAAAAAAAAAAAACGGGACAAGTGTGTGGCCAAGCAACCTAGAGTGCAGTCAAAATGGCCAAAGAGGAAGGAGATACAAACTTGGAGAATCTGCAGCAGTTAGCTTTTGCTGGAGTCTACAGGGATATATGTTTTAATCAGATTTTATAATCTTTTAATTGTATATATTGTATTGTATAAGCTGTTGTTTTATGGAAGCTGTCTTAGGTCCCATCTTGGGAGAAAGGCGTCTGTCCGCTAGCCAGACCCATACCTCCGAAGCCACGTCGTCTTTGATGACGATGTTGCCAATCTTATCCAGTAGCTGGGCCAGCGAGGTCAGGGTGGTGGAGACGGTAGCCACGTTCTCCACCATACGAGCCCACAATAGGCGGTCCAGTTCCCAGTCGGAGAGACCCTCGTTCCCGGGGTTTGCCAGCAGGGCCCCGTCCGGTAGCGGCCCCGGAGAAATCCCAAAGAGCAACCTGGGAGGAGAACGGGAACAGAACAAAATGCACGGCAGTGGAGTTACAAAGCTTTGGACTAGATAGCCTTTGGAGGCCCCTTCAAAAGCTACAAAGCTCACCGCAGCTGTGCCAAGAAGACCTCCATCACCGCCACCATGTCGACATCCACCCTTCTTGGGAGGGAGGTTTCATTACCTGTTTCAGGCGCAACGTTATACACCTGTTGGGAGAGGAAGAGAAAGAAAGTGCGGCAAGGAAAGGGCCAGGAAAACTTCTGGACTACAACTCCTATAATCCATGCTGGCTGAATGGATTCTGGGATTTGTAGTCTCTCCCCCCCCCCCAAAAAAGCCCTCTGTGAGAGGCAGAACTGACCTCAGCTATTGGCCCTGAATCTTGAGGAACTGGTTATTCCAGTTTCTGACATTAAGGGGCCTGATCCATCTCCCAGCCCAAACACAAGGACCAGAAAATGCGGGGCAGCAAATCCCAGCCCAAGAAAAATAAAACCAGATTTAAGAAGGCACATTTTAAGTGTGTGTTTTCCTGCAGAAAAAGTCCTATCTATATCTGTTCTCATGCAGTGGGCCCTTGGTATCCGTAGGGGTTTGGTTTTACGACCCCTCGTGGATACCAAAATCCGTGGATGCTCAAGTTCCATTATATACAATGGCACAGTAAAATGGCGTCCCTTGTATAAAATGGTGAACAGCAACCAGAACAGCAAATATTTTGGGGAATTTTTCAAGCCGTGGATGGTTGAATGCGTGGATAAAGAATCCGTGGATGCAAAGGGCCGGCTGTATGTGCTGCCAGCACCCCTCGCCTCATAAACCTGCAGATCCCCAAAAAACATAATCCCGAAAGATGGATCATTAGAAAAACATTTGGCCACACCCCTTGATCTGTGGGAGGAGCTTCTGGGAGCTCCACCCTCCCCCTCACCATAATCCCACCCCAGCGCGGGCTGTGGAAGGCGTTGGTTGGCACAGCCGCCCCGTCCTTGCCCTGGATGTAGAGAGGCGAGTGCAAACGCTCCGGGACGTACAGCAAGAAGTTGAGCACCGGGTAGAGCGAGGCAGCGCTGGAGCCTACGAAGGGGAAAAAGAAAGGCAGGACCCTCAGCACCCGAATCCAGCAACGCAGAGGAAAAAGCTGAGAGACTGTCCAGCTGGCTGCCTTTCCAGGCTCAGACCTAATTATGTAATTAGTTAATTATCCCACCTTTGTCCCAAGACTCGGATGCATGGTAGGCACGGACTCGTTCCTGTATGGCAGGGGGTTGGACTAGATGGCCCTTGTGGTCTCTTCCAACTCTAGGATTCTATGAGTCTATTTTATGACTAATATATTCGATACATATAATTCAGCTAACTAGTTAGGATAAATAGCTAGAGATAGCAATGGGGAGGAGAAAGGGATAGATGGATGGATGGATGGATGGATAGATAGATAGATAGATGTCCTTCATATAATATAGCAAGAGAGAGAGAAATTGGAGACCATACATAGAAAAGAGACAGAGTATTGATATGTGAAGGGGAGGGAGAGAACGGATAGACAGACAGACAGAAAGATACCCCATATATAACATAGCGAAATAAATAACAGATAAATACATAGGGAAGAGGGAGAGGTATTGATAGACAGGTGAGAGAGAGAGACCAAGAAGGGGACGGATGGATGGATGGACATAGAATCGGTATATCTATTTCAGATTTAAATGTGCTTCAATACCTGTGGCTTTAATACCGTCCCACACCTGTGCCTCTGAAGAAACAGGGCTGAAATTTATTTATTTATTTATCTATTTATTGTATCTATACCCCGCTCTTCAGCCACAAAGGCTATCAGAGCGGCTTACAAATGGTCAATTTAACAGTTCCCTGCCCTCAGGCTTACAATCTAAATAAGCCACAGAAGGTCATGCAAAGATAAACCCGCTAGTCCTAAAGGTGTTACTTCCCTCTTTATTATCTTAAGCTTTAAATTGTTTAATATTCTTTCAGACTCCTCCATACTTTCTGAACATTTTTTTTTTTGCATTGTCAGTCTATTTGTGTGCCACTGCCCTGAGGTCTTGTTCATAGAGAGCGTGGTAGAAGTAACTTTTCCAAATTCTGGAGGACGTCCTCCCGGAGGGCCAGGATGTGGTACTCACCCAACCGGGCCTCCACGGGGTTGATGACGTGGGGAAGGCTGTGGGCACTTAGTCTGTAGCTGTGGGAAGAGGCGTCAAACCGGGGCGTGACCCCCAGCGCTGCGTAGTAGAGGATCTGGCAGGGAAGTGTGGGGGGAAAGGGAACATAAGTACGCCGTTTGAACCCCACGAAAATCTTCCCCTGCTCGACTTGCCCCTAAACGCTCACTTGCGAGTCCACAAAGAATTCAGCCACTGGGCTCAGCTTCTCCAACATGGGCTTCACAAAGCGACGGATGCCTCCCTCGATGTCCCAGTGGACGTCGTGGGATCTCGGGTCCGGGTTCAACAAACTGAAGGTGATCTCATATCCTAGAGGGGAAAGGAAGGATATACACAAATTAAACACATATGTTATAAAGATGTGGTTTACATTTCAGAGAGCCACTGGTCTGGGGCTTTATTTCATGCACCAAATTCAGCTGTGCTTTGCATGCCAGGAAGTCTCTGGACTGGATCTTGAGCCATATTATTGAGCCGTTGCAGTGGAGATTTCTTGACTAGAGAAGCACAGAATTCAGGTTTGAGAAGGCATGCATCAAATAAGTAATGCTTTGCATTCTAGAAAGCCGCTTCACTGAAATTTAACACAGATCAAAAATGAGCTGTGCTCTGCATGCCAGGAAGCCATTACTCTGGGGTCTGATTGCATTTTGTAAAGGTGTGGGATATAAATATTTTTTTAATTATTATTATTATGAATAGTCATGCATCAAATTGAGCTACACTTTGCATACCAGGAAGCCATTACTTTGGGATCTGAGTAGTCATGCATCAAATGGAGCTATGTTTTGCATGCCATAAAGCCATTATGCTGAAGTTTGAGCAAACATAGGTCGAACTGAGTTGTACTTTGCATGCCAGAAACCCATTGCTCTGCGGTATGAGTACTGTACATACATACTGAACTGAGCTATGCTTTGCATGCTAGAAAGCCCCTGGGGCTTGCTTGAGTACACACACATAGAATTCATCTGTGCTTTGCATGCCTGCTGGAAGAAACGGCCAGATTGGCAAGAATTGCTTTGCTTTGCATTGCATTGCTTTGCTCCCTCCATGTGCCCTGAGCCCCCCTCCCCTTGGCTGGAATACACCCTTTGCAACCCCATCCATGTTGAAAATTTGGGCCAAAAAAATACCGTACCGAGACTTGACTTGAACGGCCGCTTCCATTCGGCACCTGGCTGGCCTATGAGAACGCGATCGGCCAGGGCCTCTGCAAGGGAGTCGGGCGTGAAGGACATGCCGTGGGCCACCCGCTGTACATGAGCGTCCACAGCTGTGAGCATGTCTTCCATGCCCCGGGGCCCCCGAAGAATGGCGCTCCGGTGCTTTCCAATGTATACAGCAACCTTCTGCAGAAAGACGGATGGGGCGTGAACAACACAATTCTGCACGCTGTCCCGCAATCGGACCCCCACCCCTGTTTTGCAAGTGATTATGTTAACCAAATCTGAAAGATGGCCCCCACCCTCCATCTATTCCACCCCAACACTTCTGGGAAGCTCAGAAGCCAAATCCTGAGCTCCTGGCAATCAGAGGTAGACTTTGTCTGGTCCTGGAGGCTCCATTTTGCACCAAGGTGGGCAACTGTGGAAGCTAAGAGCCTGCATTAGTCCTTAGAGAGCCATACCCACCACACCACCCCTGCAAAAAAAAAAAAAAAATGGTCCCAATATGCCCCCAAACATCCTCTAGGGCAGGGCTTCTTAAAAAATTTCCACTCACAACCCCTTTTCACCCCAGAAACTTTTACATTATATAGGTATACAAATCAAATTTACTGTTACCAAATTTTTCGCAATCCCCACATTCAGTTACACAACCCCATAAGGGGTTGTGACCAACAGTTTAAGAAGCTTTGCTCTAGAGAGCATGGGGGGTGCATTTCTGTTATGTTTCTAGAACCCTCCCTGGGTCATTTTATGCCCCAAATGCGGCCCATAGTCTGCACCCCAAATTTCACCGATAGCCTTCCGGGGAGCTCTCCTGTGCCTTCCAGCTTTGCCCAAACAACACTGAACCTGCCGAGCGGACCGCAGAATTTAGGGTCCAGATTTCTACAGAGGAATTGTTGTGGGAAGAGAGGGGTGTGTGGAAGAAGCAAGCGTCCAACCTGCGGCAGGAGAAGAGCGTTCTCTGGGACCACGTAGACCGTGAGCGACCCGACGGGGGTCTCTTGCGTCAGCCGCAGGCTGGAATCTGCCTCTAGAAGGAGAAAGAAGGGTGACAACGTAGAGAAACGGGCCTTCCGTCCTTCCCTCCATCTCAGGGTGCCCTTTAGGCAGCGGCAGTGTGGTGTAGTGGTTTGAATGTCAGGTTAGGACTCCATGAGACCAGGGTTCAAATCCTGCCAGAGCCACAGACACCCCCTGGGTGACCCTGACCAAGCTGCACTCTCTCTCAGCCTCAGAGGAAGCCAATGGCAAATCTCTTCAAAATAAGGAGGTTGGGAATGTTTTAATTGGGTATTCCTGCATGGGAGAAGGGGGTTGGACTAGATGGCTTTTGGGGGATCTCTTCCAACTCTATGATTCTACAAATAGATCTTGCCAAGAAAACCCCATGACAGGATCACCATAAGTCAGAGTTAAGGACACGTAAGAACTGAGGGATGGCATGGCCTAGTGGTTTGAGCATTGGACTAAGAGTAAAAGAGTTTGAATTCCGGTTCAACCATGGAAGCACGCACACACACACACACACACACACACCGGGTGACCTTGAGCAAGCTGTACTTGCTCAGCCTCAGAGGAAGGCAAAGGGGAAAGTCCTCAGAATAAATCTTACCAGCTTCAAAGTACACATCAACAACTCACTCCAGGGAAATTGGGTTCGAATCATACACAACAACAGGTCGAGGGTAGACTGTGCCTGACCATGGAGGTTCCGTTTAGGTTCCAGAGCCATTACCTTGTAGCGAGTTCTGTGCCAGGATCGTTTCCTCCTGAGCAGTGGCACGGCGGTAGGCCATCTCGTAGTGGGAGGTCACGCTGGTCTTGGCTGGGAGGGCAGAAAGAACGAGATGACGGAACTGAGTCAGGTGCTAATCCTTCATCTCTCTAACAAACAGCAAGTGCGCAACTCAGCAAACAAACCAGGAGGGATGAGCAAAATGAACCCGTCTGGAGGAAGGTACTTAAGAAAGGAAGCACCGTGTGATACCAAAGGACGGCACCCTGGTAGCTAACGGGGTGCAGCGGAACAAAGCGTCGCCTTCAAACACCATTTCAAAAAGAAAAGAAAAAGAGAGACAGTTCACGCTAAGCAATGTAGGCCCAGAAGCACAAACCAACACACAGACACACAATCTGGCCAAAGCAATGGGAGCAAGAGAGGAACACAACGCCCCCCTCCTGACTTACCATTCAAGGGAATCTCCACCTCCTGCGTCTTTCGGAAAGGGAGTTTGCGTTCCTGGCTCGCCGGAAGCACCCCTTTGGCAAACACGACCGAGACGGGCACGGTCAGCTGGAACTAGAGCAGAACCACTGTCCGGTTAGTGGCTACTTTAAGGGGTGGGTGGGTGAGGGTATTGTAATTACGGAGTTTTTATATTGTGAGCCGCCCCAATTGCGTTGCAGAGGGGCGGGATAGAAATACAATTTTATTATTATATATTATTATTATACTTTCACACTTTGGACTCATGTTTTGCAGCAATGGACATAAGCCAAGGACAAAGTGGAAGAGCTGGAAGGTATGGGGTTGTATGGGGTGGAGGGGATGATAGACCCCTCAGTAAAAAGGCTGGAAGGTTTCTCTGCTGTAGATCATCCACTGCACCCTTTACCACCAATAAAGCTTAGAATCATAGAGTTGGTGGGGACTACAAGGGTCATCTAGTCCAACCCCCTTCCCTGCTAATCTTACAGTAGTAACGTGTGTCAATGTTCGGCACCAAATGCCCTCTTGGGCAGGCCAATCTGGATCTAATTTGGAGTGACTCCTGATCATACAGAGAAGTGGTGTTCGCTTCGAATTGGAAGTTCTGGGACACAGGACAGGAACTGGACTCCATTTAGGAGAACCGTGTCCCCGTCCACCGCTAAGCGCAAAGAGAGAAGGGGAAACCGACAGTGTCGTTCCCTACCCACCCACCCCACTCTAACCAGTAGGGTGTCCAGCTCCGCAATCTCGGCGTAGGGCAGGGAGGCTCGGTAGGTCTCCGTGGTCTTCCACCAGAGCGGCAGCCCCACCGTGATGGCGATGGTGGCGAAGGAGAGGGCGGCGTACTTCCCCCGGGCCTTCTCTGGAGAAAGAGAGAGGGGGAAAAGAAAGAAGGCGAGGGTCCATTACCAGGCAGCAGAGTGGATAATTTCACCCAGGGGAGGTCCTGGGTTCAAATCCCCCTGCACCACAAGGAAAGAAAGGGGGAAAAAACAGCTTTCCATAGCTTGGCACCTAGGGAATGTGTTGGACTACAAAACCCATTATCCCCCTGGTCCACAGATCAATTCTACGTTGCACTAAAAATATAAAATTCTCTCTGGGAAGCTAGCAGGAAGTCTTTTTAATTCATGTTATATGTTGCAGGCTCTATGGGTGTTTAGCTATACTTAAAATACACAGTAACTAATTTTGGATGTGTTTTGTTAAGTGGTATTTAGTACTGTTTAGGATACATTGTTTAGGATAAATTTTGTTTTACAGAGGAGTGTTGTTGTTTATGTAAAGAATAGGCATGCTTTGTTAGATAAGTTGCATTTTGTCTTGAATTGCTGTATAGCGTACATGGTTATTAAATGTTAATAAAGCTTAACAATTATTTTAAAAAAATCTCCTTTTTTTACTGTTCTGGATTTACCACCCATCAACTTCTCGGGTGAACTTCTCCCTCACCAAAGGAAAAAAAAATAGCATTACAGGCGTATTGAAATCAGGGGAAATTCCTTCTCTCCCTTCAACATTAGCTACAAACAAAACCTGGGGCCTAATCAGACAACATAAATAATACTGGATTATTTGCCCTGGCTCCTTCCTATGGAATCCTGGGATTTGTAGTTTTACAAGGTCTTCAGCCTTCTCTGCCCAAGATTGCTGGTGCCTCACCAAACTACAAACCCCAGGATTCCATAGGAAGGAGCCAGGGCAAATAATAATCCAGTTTCGAACTGGGTTAATTGTGTAGTGTGTATGCAGCCCAAACCAAAGGGATCCCCTGCCAATCTGGATCCAATCCAGATCTAATCCAAAGTGAATTTGGAGTGACTCCAGATTGTACAGGAAAGTGGGCTTTGCACCAAAATGGAAGTAAGTGAAGCTCCCAGACCCCTTGATCCCCTTCTTTCTTTCCTTCCTTGCATCCGTCCTGCCAATCCGGATCCAATCTGAATCTAATCTGGAGTGACTCCATATCATACAGAAAAGTGGGGTTCACTTTGAATTGGAAGTAAGTGGGGCTCCCGGACCCCTTGATCCTGGACTCTCCCCATAGGGATCACCTGTCGATTTGGATCCAATCTGGATCCAGTCCAGATCTAATCCAGAGTAAATTCAGAGTGACTCCGGATCCTACAGAAAAGTGGAGTTTGCTTCCTATTGGAAGTCAGAGGGGCTCCGGACCCCTTGATCCCCGACCCTCCACATATGGCTTACCTGCCAATTTGGATCCAATCTGGATCCAGTTCAGATCTAATCCGGAGTGACTCTGGATCGTAAGGGAAAGTAGGCTTTGCACCAAAATGGAAGTAAGTGAAGCTCCCAGACCCCTTGATCCCCTTCTTTCTTTCCTTCCTTGCATTCATCCTGCCAATCCGGATCCAATCCGGATCTAATCCGGAGTGACTCCAGAAAATAAGGGAAAGTGAGGTTCGCCTCAAATTGGAAGTAAGTGGGGCTCCCGGACCCCTTGATCCTGGATTCTCGCCATAGGGCTCACCTGTCAATTCGGATCCAATCTGGATCAGTCCAGATCTAATCCGGAGTGAATTCGGAGTGACTCCGGATCCTACAGAAAAGTGGGGTTCTCTCCGAATTGGAAGAAAGTGGGGCTCCCGGGCCCCTTGAGCCCCTCCCTCCCCTCCTTACCTGCCGCATCCATCGCAGCCACAGCAGCCCCGGGTCCCGCCATCCTTTCACGCGGAAGTCCTCCGGAGTGAGCCTACCTTAGAGGCGGAGCCCCGCGCTCAGAAGAGCGATTCGAACGCGAGCGGACCAATCACGCCAAACAAACTCCTGAGCGACAGCCGCTCCGTCCAATAACAACGCTCCAAGGGAGAGGCCCGGCTGAAGGGACGCTTTGCCCGTCCCAGCGTCGGGCAGCTTGAAAAGGCGGGACGCCGCTCGGCCAATCAGACGGAGCGTAGCCTGACCTATCCCATTTCGCCTTAGAGCGGACAGACAGCAAGGCCGGCCAATGAGAAAAATACCCAGAGATGCCTTCCTTCGCTACGGGAAATGAGGAGGCTCAAAAAGAGGAGATGGGGAAGGAATTGCCTTTTTTTAACCCTTTCCTCTCCCAAGGGCAGGGAAGGGGGTTTATTAAAGCCACACTCTTTAATATTTATGAATATTGGACAGAAAGAAATAGTAGTGGTGCTAATTTTTTTCTGCTAAAGGGGAGGTGAACATTGATTGTGAATAAACCCCAATAAACTGTTTAAATTTTAATTTAAAAAATAATAAATAAATAAATTTAAGGGTTTTTTAAAAGGTACTTTAATTTTTACTGTAATGTGTTCATGCTGAATGTTAAACATTGTAATCATTAGTGTTCTTGTTCATTACTATTGGCAACCCTTCTTTGTAATTACTAAGAATCCATGTTTATTATAAGCAATGAATACTTTGTTGCTATTATTATTTCACATATAGTAGGACCCCTGTATCCGCTGGTTCATTATCCATTGATTCAGTTATCCACAGGACACAAAACAGCACACCTACCATAGAGTCTTCCTAGAAAATGTGTCCTCTCTAGCCATTTTCTAGGTCCTCCAGGGACTATGGTATTTTACTTAAACCAGAAGTCCCATTATTTTCAATGGTGTTCACTATTATCCACAGTTTTCAGTATCCACAGTGGCCCCCATAACCAATCCCCAGCAAATACTGGGGTCCTACTGTATATCCTGCCTTTTCCCCATTACCAGGACTGAAAGTGGCTTACAAAATGTTAAAAATAATACAGATCAGAATACATACCATATTATGATACTATATAATGGGGTATTGTTGTTGCTAAATTAATAATAGTAACAATAATATTTCTACCCAACCCTATATCATCATCAACTTCATCATCATCTGGTTTGTAAGCAGAGGCCTGATGGACACCTGTTGGGAATGCTTTCATTGTGTATTCCTGCATGGCAGAATGGGGTTGGACTGGATGATCCTTTGGGGTCCCTTTCAACTCTATGATTCCTAAATAAGTGGAATCTGCTGCTGCTTGGAAATGTGGTGAGGTCTCCTTCTTTGGAGGTCTTTAAACCGAGGCCTGATGGACATCGATCGGGAGGGCTTTGGTGGGATGTTCCTGCATGCCGAATGGGGTTGGACTAGATGGCCCTTGGGGTCCCCTCCAACTCTGTGGTTCTTTGATCCTCTGACTTTTGCACTTTGAGCACAGTGTGCAGCAACGGGAGTCAGCTGAGGATTAAGGGGGAATTGTAGGGAGGAAGAGAGAGAAACCAGGACATTTTCCAAGCAGGGGAGAAGCTGGAAGGGCAGAGCATTAATGGGGGCAGTTGGAGGATGGACAGAAGCAGCCTCTGCCCCACTGCTGGACCCCACAGGGAAGCCTCTGCCAACATTCAACCCAAAGCCATCTCTCCTGCTTTTCCCACTCATTGCATCCCACCATGAATGAAAAGCTCAAGAGTTGCTTGCCATTTTCAATTCTTTTCTTTATGTGTGTTTTGGGGTGCCGTGGGCACATTCATGCCCCCTACTCCCCCTCCAAGGACCCACACAGGGGAGAAGCCCTATAGATGCATGGGAGGTGGAAGAGCTTCAGAGTGGAGATCTGCATTCCCATTAAAGGACCCACACAGGCAGAGCGGAGCATGGCACACCATCCTAAGACCCACACAGGCAGAAGAGAGGTGCACCGCATTCCCCTTACAAGACCCACACAGGGGAGAAGCCGTTTAAATGCATGGGATGTGGAAAAAGCAATGGGGTCAAATTGGAGCAATGGGGTCAAATTGCAGGAAAAGAGATCCCACCTAAACATGAGGAAGAACTTCCTGACAGTAAGAGCTGTTTGGAAGTGGAATCTGCTGCTGCCTGGGAGTGTGGTGGAGTCTCCTTTGAAGGCTTTTAAACTGAGGCTGGATGCCCATTTGTCGGGAGTGCTTTGATTGTGCATTCCTGTAAGACAGCTTGGGGTTGGACTGGATGACCTTTGGGATATCCTCCAACTCCATGATTCTAATAATTGAACAATATGCACAGAATTGTCACTGAGTGATGCCACAATATTCCACCGATAAGTGCTTTCAGCGCGTGGCTAGAAAGGAACACTGGCCACTGAATTTAATCAATACATTTCCAGTTGAGTTTTGCATTTCTGTGTGGATCTTCTTCCAGACCAAGATCTCCTGGATGTAGATCTGAACATGATAATGGTTTTGGCACGGTGTTCTTAAAACATTTCCCAGCCTTTTTTAAAAAATCCATCTCTTTAACTGAGTCACTTTTTCTCTCTCCTTTTACAAGGTAAATCCCATTTAGCAGAGAAAGACTGTTGCTACAGCTAAAAAAAAGTCTACCCCACCCCACCCTGATCACCTTACTCCTAGTTTGAGAAACTGAATTTTCTAATAGACAGAAGAACCCATTTTCTAAGCCGGATAAGTTTTATTTTTCAACGGTGTCACAAATGCCTTATTTTAAAGAAATGGGGAAAAAAGCAGCCACATCATAATGGATCTCGCTTCGCTCCTCTATTGTTTATTAGTTCAGGGACTATTTTGGTACATCGGGTGCGTACGGAGCACATGGCACACAATCTCACGCACGCACGCACGCACACACGGACACGGACACACAGCATCAGCAACTGGCTCCTTGCCCCTCGGCGGTTCATGCCACCCGTAAGATGGGGGCATGGACACGGGGCGCCACTGCAAAGCTATGGCTCACATCAAAGTGCAGAGACCCACAAGAGGCTCAGAGATTGGAGGGGGGCAGAGGGGGACCCCAAATATTTGCAGAAGAGTGGGCCAGGGAGGCAGGCAGGGAGGGATTGTGGCGGAGTGCCAGGCAAGATGGTAACGGCTCTCCCAAACATGGGGATTTCCTGCATGCCTCTTCTAAAAGAAAGCAGACCCTTCACATGATGGTTTTATCCTGGAGCCCCCCTCTCTATGCTGTGCCACCCTCCCCACTTTTGCCTGCAGGTCTGTGAATGCAACACACATATAGCTTTCCCAGTGCTTCCAAATGCACATTTGCAGCTCACAACGACCCTGCAAGGTAGATCCAAATTACACTTCCTGCCTCTTCTTGCTGGCCTACAATGACCTTGCAAGTTGCATCTGGATTATGGTTTCCCCTGATGACCCACAATGACCCTGCAAGGTAGGTCTATGCTATGGCTTCCCTGCTGGCTTATAACAACCTTGCAGGGTAGGTCTGGTTTACAGTTCCCCCTGCAAGAACCTGCGAGGTAGGGCTGCGTTTATGGTTTCCTCACCTCTAACCCTGCAAGTAGTTTGGGTTTTCTGTTCTCCTCACTACCCCAAAATGGTAGGGGTTTGTCTAGGTTTCAATGCTCCCTTACTGCTCTACAACAACCCTGCAAGGTAGATCTGGGTTACAATTCTCCCTTGCTGCCCCACAACAACCTTGCAAGGTAGGTATATGGTTTTTCTCCCCCATGCCATTGCAGGGTTCCACCAGTCCTCCTTCCTCCTCCCCCCTCACGCCATTCGCACATTCGCCCCTGGCGCCGGACACTCCGTGGCTACTTAGCTCTCTTCTCGTGGCTACGGTAGAAAAAGCTCAGGCAAGGGTGTAACTGGTGAGACTGCTAATGAAGGTAGCAAGAGTGGCAGGGTCCGTCAGTGGGGCGGGGGGCTAAAAGCCTGCCCATGGAGTTGGGGGGAGGCAGGGGCGCTTAGTAAGCGTGGTTGGCCACGTAGAGAGACTGCCCCGCAGCTCCCGAATCGTCTCCTGAGCCTTCGTATTTCCCCAGAGCAGCCAGGCTGTTGGCCTAGAAAGACAGAGGAAAGAAAGAGGTTATGCAGCTCTGTTTTTGTGGCCCTGGGGGTTAACAAAATGCAAAATGACCACCATTTCCACCCTTTAGAGGCTCCTCCAGGGTCAAAATAAATAAATAAAGCTCAGGCAAGGGTGCAATTGGTGAGACTACAGTTGTCCCTTCATATTTTCTGGGGTTTGGTTCCAGGACCCCCTTTCGTGGATACCCAAATCAGTGAATACTCAAGTCCCATTATGTGCAATGGCAGAGCAAAATGCTGTCCGTCATATAATAAGATGGCAAAATCAAGAATATTTTCAAGCTGTGAATACTTAAATCCGTGGAAACTCAAGTCGCATTATATGCAATGGAATAGCAAAAGAGTGTCCCTTATATCAGATGGCAAAATCAAGGTTTGCTCTTTGGATTATTATTTTTTAAAGAATATTTTCAAGCCGTGAATACTTAAATCCATAGACACGGAGGGACAACTGTAGTCTTTTCCAATCATGCCTAACTGGAAATGTTTTGCATCCAACCTGGGATCTCTTCTACTGCAAACCAGTCCTTCACCAAACCATGAGGACTAGGATCCTCCTTCAGATGTCCGGCCCCAGACCCAACACATTCAAGGGATGGGGGGTTGCAGAGGATTCCTCCCCATCTTTCTCCCCACCCTCATTTATTACCTCGGCGCGCTTCACAAACTCCTCTGTGGCCAAGTTCTCGTTGTCTCGCTCTCCCCTCCAGGCGTTGAGGGCCGAGGCCTGCAAAGCCCGGCCGTAGGAGAAGGTCAAGGCCCAGGGCTTGGGCAGCGGGCAGTTGTTGATGGCGTTGAGGTTGATGGAGGCCTCCTCCTCGCTCTGCCCGCCGGACAGGAAAGTGATGCCTGGTGGAGAAAGAGGAGGGCGGGAGTGGACAAAAGAGATGCCCGAGTCGGCTTGGCTTTGCTTTTGGGAATGAGACAGACATACACACCATCGAGGAAAGCTGGTGAGGGTTTTCTTAGGTAGTGGTGGTTTGGCCAGTTCCTCCCTCAGAAATATACCCTCCAGCACCTGGTGTTCCTTGGTGGTCTCCCATGCAAGTGCTAACCAGGGCTGACCCTGCTTAGCAGCCAAGATCAGATGGGATCTCATGCTTTTCGGGCATTGAGGCCCATTTCCAGTCTAGACAAAGGCATTTCAAATTCTCAGCCATTAAGCCCCAAAAACTACAAATCCCAGGATTCCATAGGATGTTGCCATGATAGTTAAAGGGGAACATAGCACTATAATGCTATCGTATGAATGAGCCCCAAAATAGGCAGGAAAAGACTTGCTAAAAAATTATCCATCTGATTTCAAGAGTGGGAACGGCTGGTGCCTCCCATGTCAGTAAAAAGGAAATTCCAGTCCGGGTTTTCATTCAGGCCTTATAGGAGCTCTCCAGGGTTCTGAATGGGCTCCTATTTCTACCAAATAGCTTCAGCACCTTGGAGAGTTCCCTTACAGCCAAGGAAAACCTGGAGTGGATTCACTCCTCCACTGGCCCAGGATTCACCAGCTCCCCCTGGGCTGGGCTATTTCAACCATACTCTTTGTTGCTGTTTGTAATCTCCTTTCTAATGATTTTTAAATTGGTTTTAACATCATGGAAAGTTTAATCCCATTTTTATGCTGACCTTTTGTATGTTTTTAATCTACTGTATTTCTTTTAGGGGAAAGGCAAGGGTACAAATGGATAGGAAAACAGCAACAACAACAATAGTAACTTTACCATAATCAATTCCATTTAAATTAATCTCAACTGGCAACCAGCACTGCCTCTTGTGGCCATGAGTTCCCCAATCTGTGCTGGGCCAAGAAGTCCTTTTTCTCCCCAGTGCAACAGCTAGACAAACTGGTCATCGCTGGGAAAGACGTTATTAGCATTTTCATTTTCTGCACCACAAGGAATATTGGCCATTTGGGGACACCCGGGGGATCAAAATGGCTTCTGGAAAATTCTTGGAGCAGGAAATAAACAAGTTCACGATCCATCTGTATCCTGTGTTCCCCTTTTGTAGGAAGACCAACAAACAGCATCCATTTTCGCTGCCCCCTTCATATTGGTGGACAGAGGTGTTGGCTATCCCAGTGTGTAATGGTTTCTCAGGACTGGTGGGACAGGAGGGGGTGGGTGGGAGCAAAGAATGGGGATGATGGGTTACCTGGAACAGCGGGTGGGACCGTGCGGCGCAGTGCGGTCACTGTGGCCATGGCAATCTCCTCAGGGCTGTATTTGGTGGGGCAGGCGTGCCCAGGGGTCACCATGTTGGGCTTGAGCAGGGTCCCTTCCAGGTAGACGTGATGGTCGCTCAGCGCCTTGTAGACGGCGGCCAGAACCTAAAAATCAACACAAAGAGAAGGGGAAGGAGGAACGTGAGAGGAGGAGGCCGGACCGCAAGGTCGCCTTTTGCATTTCTATTTCTTCGGAGGCTTTTATGCGGAGGCTGGGTGGCCATCTGTCATTGGGAATGATTTGATTATGTATTCCTGCATGGCAGAATGGGGTTGGACTAGATGGCCCTTGGGGCCCTCTTCCAACTCTATGATTCTAAACAGAGGCTGGATGGTCGGCTGTCAGGAATGCTTTGATTGTTTATTCCTGCATGGCAGAATGGGGTTGGACTAGATGGCCTTTGGGGTCTCTTCCAACTCTATGATTCTAAACAGAGGCGGGATGTCCATCTGTCAGGAATGCTTTGATTGTGTATTCCTGCATGGCAGAATGGGGTTGGACTAGATGGCCTTTAGGGTCTCTTCCAACTCTATGATTCTATGATCTGGCAAAGTGGGTAGTCCATGAAAATGTAAGCTAAATTGACAGTCTGTTAAATTATCCCTAGATGCTTTTTATTTAGGAAGTGACAGCAAGGTTCAAATGTCATACTGACTCTTTTTATACTTCTTTGCTGCTTTCAGATATCAATTTTAATATATCATACAATGCAGCTAGATTCTGTGTAGCAGCAATTAAAATCAGACAAACAATGACCTTGGAGGACCACTAATATAAAATTTGTCTAGGTTTAATGAGGGCGTATACCCAAAAGGATGATTTTAAATGTTTTAATCTGTTTCCTGTATATTGTACTTTTATTTATTTGTGCTGGTCTATGGCCGCAATAAAGAATTCTATTCTATTCTAAGGTTCAAATGAGCAATTTCCCTACCAGAGGGCTTTCTACGTGAACAAATTAAGCGTTACTTTCTCCTCTAAGCTGCCTTGGACACAGAGCAGAAATATTTTCCTGAGTTTGAAATTTAAATGAAGTTTTGTGTTCCAGCTCCTCAGTTCTTCCCAATAAACGACATAGTTCACCCACCTCCTTTCAGTAAATGTTTGTTTCCTCCATACTCCCCAACATTTTACAAATGAAAACCAGGACACATGTGGACAGACAACATCAGCGTGTTGTCAAAATGGGGAAAGGTATTCAAGAGGAAGACCAGACAAGCTAGGAAAGGCGGCCGCAGTTTGCTTTTGCCTGAGCCTACTGGGAAGACATTTTCTCTTCTTTCCCTCTGCTGAGTTAATTGAGTGCAAATTACTTTGCATTTTCAACTCATTTTGCAGCAAAAAGAAAGTAAGCTGAGCAGAAAGGGAAGAAAGGGGGGAAGAGAGAGAAACCAGGACATTTTAAAAGCAACTGAGATAGTGAGATGGTGGAAGATTCATTGGGGCTATTCCTGCCAAGTCAGGTTTTGGGGGGTGTTGCGCCCCTCACACCCATCTCCAACACTACAAAGGTCCCACCTTTTCAGTCACATACTGGCAACGCTTCAGGTCGTGTTCCCCATCAGGTAGGATCTCCGGCTCCACAATGGGCACGATGCCGTTCTGTAGCAGAAAGGACAAAATGAGCTTTTAGAAGAAGACCAGTTGGGTGTGGGGAGAATACATCCCTGGCCCAATTGGCTATCCCAGTTTGGACCACCAAAACCCTTACGCCAGGCACAGGGGGACCAACACCCCGCATCTGCTGGCTGCACCTGAAATCTTTAATTGCATTGCTAGTTTAGAGAGATATAAAACCTCTCCATCTTTTTATTGAAGTGAACTTTCACCTGTATCTGGTTTTCTTTAAACTCCATGGACCCCTGGGGTTGCATTGCTAATATTACCATCAGTTTCCCAGTCTCCCCAGTGTTACCAACTGGAGCTCAACTGGACCATCGATGAGTCGGATGCTGCCCAAAAATCCAGGAATCCATGACATATCATCAGATAACGTGGCACATTCCAAAGCCGTGTCGCATTTTGCAATTGTGATAGTGTGAGTTTATCTATGATGACTTCCTTCCAGTTTTTTTGTCTCTCCATTTGGAATAGTGATCATCACTGGTGTTGCTGGGAAGACCACTGGTGCCGTCCTCATGCCCACAAGGGGAGGCCAGTTTGAGCCACAGAAGACTTGTCGAAAGCCCTTGTGGGGGCAATTAGCTAACACACATTGGAAACTGTTTAATGCAGTGTAGATGTGTAAATAGCTATTGCTTAAAACAATTTGTAAGCCGCTCTGATAGCCTTGTGGCTGAAGAGCGGGTATAAATAACCAATTAAAAAAAATCATTGTTTCAACTATGCCAGGGATCCCTGCATGCACCAACTGCGCATAAACCAAGCTGGTGCTCCATCCTCTCCACTCACAGCTGAAACAAGGGGAATGCACTGCTGCACCAAAGCCATGCGCCAATGGCGGACTCCCTCACCTGCTGGCAGATGCTGGCGTAGCGTGCCAGGACATTCGCGTTTTCCATGATGGCCAGGGAGGAGGGCGTGTGCTCGGTGATCTTCAGCACACAGCGCCACTTGGCGAAGTCGGCCCCATCCTTCTTGTACTGGGCACACCGCTCCGACAGACCGTCCAGACCTGGAAGAGAGAAGGATGGAAGGAAGCATAGATGTGTGGTGGAGTTTGGGCTCCAGGGTCCCAGTTCTGGGATGTTGTTTAGTTTTTGGATTTGTAGGTTCAGCACTATCATCTGCCACCCACATGCCATGCACCAGGCATCCATGAATCATAGAGTTGGAAGAGATCCCCAAGGGTCATCCAGTCCAACCTCATTCTGCCATGCAGGAATATCCAGTCAAAGCACTCCTGACAGATGGCCATCCATCCTCTGTTTAGAATCACAGAGTTGGAAGAGACCCCAAAGGTCATCCAGTCCAACCCCATTCTGCCATGCAGGAATATCCAATCTAAGCATTCCCACCCAGCCTCCATTTAAAAACCCCCAAAGAAGGAGACTCCACCAAACTCCCAGGCAGTGCATGTCCTCTTTTGAGCTTAGCTGCAATCCTCCCTGGAGAGGGAGGCAGGAAATGGATTTCCCCAGAAATAATGCATATCTTGGGGAGCAACTCCTATTGGGATGCAAAGGGCTCCGAGGGACATTGAGAGCCATTAGCTCTGCCAAAGACCTGCTCCCAAGAGAGATGAGTGGCCTGTGGTACATCTAAGTAGTGAGGCTATGCAGACTCCACAACCATAGAATTTAGCATTGCAAGGTACCCTCAAGGGTCATCTAGTCCAACCCACTGTCATGCAGGAAGACGCAATTTAAAAACTCCCAAGAGATGTCCATCCAACCTCTGTTTAAAGACCTCCAAAGATGGAGAGTCCACCATGTACTCTAAGGCAGTTCATTCCACTGCTGAACTTCTTCCTAACATTTAGGTAGACACCATAAAAATAACTGAAGAGTAACTAAGGATAGTTACAGTTACACCACAAAAGATGTAATATATTTTCAAAACAGCCAGCCGTTTAACATCCTTTTACGCTGTCAAAAGCACTCCTGTCTGTTGCCAATTCTTTAAATTGTTTCAAATTTATTTTACAAGAACCCTGCCTTGAGTTTGTGAGGTTCAGGATGGGATAGAAACACTTCTAATAAAATAAAACAACCCTCACCATTTTACAGTTATTACGCTACTTTGTTACACCTTATATACCACCAAAATTGAATCAATTACAAGTAATAGGTGGTTTTTAATGAGTTATTTCAAAGCTCCATGTGTCTCCTATAAATGTTCATACTTTGAGTCACTGGTAATACTGTAGTTTTAAATTTGTTAATATTTATCAAAAATGTTATTCTCCCTGCCCCTGGGGCCATAAGGCCATAAGGCCAACTGTTTCATAAAACTGTAAATGATTAATTAACAGGTATGATACATCAATGAACATTTCTTTCATTACTTTCACTCAGGAATTCATGAGCTGTGGGATTCTTGCACTGGCAGAAGGGGGTTGGTCTAAATGACCTTTGGAGATCCCTTTACGATTGTATAATCCTATACACTCCCAACAACCATACCTTGAGTGGTGGTTTCTCCATCAGTCCCAGCAAGCGGCACAACTCCTTTGTCCACCTGTGAAGGAAGGAAGCACAGATTCACTGAGGACAACAACACCCATGGTCCACTGAGAAGGACAACATCCCCCTTCTTGACACATTCAAGCTTTGCTAAGCTCTGGTTTTTTTGCATATTTAAACTTTGCTAAGCTTTGCATTTTGCACATTAAAATTCTGCTTTTTGCACAGTTAGTCTCTCGCCTGTAATGCACCCTTCGCAAGGGGATTCTGGGTATTCTTGTCTTAAGGAAAAAGTAGAACCCTTCCCCGCCACGCGCGCACACAAGCACATCTGCGTTTCCGCCCACCGCACCTTGATGCCGACCACAATGTCCTTCTCCTTCACCATGTCGACGAAGGGGGTGCCATCGTCCGCCTTCTGGTACATGGTCTCATGGAAGAAGATGACGCCACCGATACAGCTATTGATCCGACTGTCGGCGCTGAAGAGGATCTGGCGGTAGAGACGGCGGTTTTCCTCCGTATTCTCCACCCCGATCTGGTTCAGGCGCTTGGCCATGCTGCCTATTAGAGACAGAAGGAGAGAACTGGACTTGCCACCTTTCTGGGCCTCAGTTCCCACCTCTAAAATGGGTCCATTTCTCTGCCAGAGATCTGGGTTTCTCCTGCAATTTGGTTTTTCAGGCACCAGTTAAAATCATACCCATTTGTACACATTTTGGGTAAATAAAGCTAGCAACCAATTCATCTTCAACTGTGGCTGTCTGTATTGCTTTTATCAACAAGCATTTGTTATCTATGAATTAAGATATTTCTAATTTTAGACATGCATAATTGTTAGACTTCTGGTTTTAGGTTGAAGTGGGCAACTGGGCTGATTTTCTAGCTCCTGGGACCCTCTGAAGATACAAAAAGAAACTACTGGAAATGTCCAGGAATCTGCACCTCTCTCTGAAAAATGCTGAGTTTTTAAAATTATCATTTGAAACTATTTCAGGGGCAGGGACCAATTTAGAAGATGAATTGACCCTCCCAGAGGTTTCTAAGAGAGACAATTTATTTTGGGGGGACAGGCTGGGGAGTCTAACAGGATCAGGGGCCACAGACTCACTCCAGACACAGAATATTATTACATATTACATATTATATATTACAAAGCAGCCTCCCTGTGCCCGCCCACCCTCCCCACAGTGAGCCGGGGCCCTTGCACCAGGCAGATGGGTTTTGCAGTCCTTGTTAGCACCCTGCCCAGTGGGGTGAAAAAGGTAACTTGTTTTAGTTGCCTTGCTGGGTTTTGGTTTGCCTTTACTTTGCAGTCTGAGACTGGGAAAAGATCCTGAGAGTGAGAACAGACTGGGGGAGGCGAACGCCCCTCTGCCGCTAACCTGCTTGCGCCGTTCTCATAGCTGCGATGAGGGGACGGAGGCCATGTTTGTAGACTTTGGTTTCCTTCGTTTATGTCACCCTTGGGAGACCCTTTTCCATTCATGTCGCCCAGGGCTTGGGGAACATCCCAGCCCAGGGGTTCCCCATTTAACCAGTTCCATGGGGAACTGGGTTGTGCCAGCCGAGGTTCATCTGGGTGGAATTAGTTGCTGAGGGGCCCAATTCTGCCACCAGTTGTGAGCGGATGCTGGAACCCATCGGCAAAAGGGCTGGGAAGCTTCTCCGCTGCATCTCCAGCCACCAATAAAGCTGATTTTACAGCAGTAATGTGCATCATTGTTCAGCACTGAAAGAACTCTTGCAGAGACCTGGAGCTACACCCATTTCTGGAACTGGAGAGTTATCAAGACCCCCTACTGCAATCAGTGCCAACTCAGCTGTTTTCCCCCCCCAAAAAGCAAACATTTCAGGGATGTTTGAGCAACAGCTGCACCCAACACATGCAGGACTACACACAAATGCACCTTTGCAAATGGAGACGCCTCCTAGTTCATTGTCACCAGAAATTTCCAAGCCCACCCTGCAGGGACAACTTGATGTGCAAACTGGCTGGGGGTTCGGACTTACCGACGGATTCATCCGCGGCCAGGATGCCCTTCCCCGGGGCCACAATCCGCTGGGCAATTTCAGAGAGCTCCATCTTTTGCTCCGTCGTGAGCGCTGGGTATTGGTGCGTCATCTTTGCAGATTATTTTTTCTCTGTAAACATCAAGAGAGTTCCATCATTGCCGCTGTCAGCACGTTTCGGCTGAAATTTTATTTTATTCCTGACTAAAGTATACCCCATTCAAGCCATTAGTTTTATCTATGTCTTGACTTGCTATTCAAAAATTGATTGACTAGGCCTACTCTAGCTGGGACTAACCAACAGGATTCCAACTTTGATTTCCCTGTAACGTTTATATACATTTATATTTCTATCTTTGTCTATCTCTGAAATACATAAAAGCTCCTGCTACCCTAAATCTGGCAGTCTTTCAGATATCACAGGATTCTTGCTTGATTTGGTAGCAGCTGTGTTATGACCATTGTGGCAAAATCAATCAAGAGTCCTGTGATATCTGAAAGATTACTAGATTTAAGACGTTTAGGAGTGTTGTATTTTATCCCTGAGAAAGGAAGTTAGATTAATCTTCCTTCTTTCTCTGGCTTTGTCTCCTCCGAGACAACCTTTCCCACCCACCTGCTGCCCCAACCCCAAACGGTAGCAGCACCCATAATCTTCTGACCCAAATTGTTCCCAAACACAACCAAGGCATTTGCCTGGTTTGCACAGCCTTTGCAGACTTTTGTCTGTTGTTTTGAACACAACAAATACACCACTGCGGGCTTTGTGTTTGGTGCATTGCTACCAGATAATGATGCTGCAAAAAGCAGAGCTTGGATA
The DNA here is from genome assembly GCA_030847615.1 of Gambelia wislizenii. Classification (NCBI taxonomy): domain Eukaryota; kingdom Metazoa; phylum Chordata; class Lepidosauria; order Squamata; family Crotaphytidae; genus Gambelia; species Gambelia wislizenii. The sequence goes on along the minus strand of JAUMIR010000017.1, from coordinate 19,059,480 downwards.
AATTTGACTATGCAAAAAAGCAGGGGAAAATTCCTTTTTTGTGGAGACAACTCCCAGACGCTCCTATTCTGGAAGCTGCCGTTCACCACCCCTTCTCCCCAAAAAGTAACTTTTCTGAGCTCCGGTAAAAAAAAAAAAGAGGATGAGGGATGGAAAGCACAGGTTGGAGAATTCAGCATAAGCCACTCCAGCAGAGATTAAGAGATCTCTCCAGCATTTACTCCACCGGTTATTTTCATCCCAGTGGTGCATGCAAGGGCAGTTCACAAATCACGTGCACATGGGTGCGAATCTTGCCGATCAGGAGACACTACAGCCTGCTCCATGCAGCGGAAAAACAACAAATTCTGACATGAAGGCACCCAGAGGTCAGAAACATCCTATCCTTGTTGGACTACAATTCCCAGAGTCCATTCCTCACACTGATGGGGGAATTCTGAGCATTGTGGTTTGAAAAAGTTAATGTTTCCAAGGCCTGATTGTGACACATACACACGTAGACCCACACTTCCCAAAGACAACCCCAAATCACAGGCGTCTCCCTTTGTATGTACATATTCTGCAATATATATATATATATATATATATATATATCACTTTTCCTCCAAGGAGCTTAAGCTCCTTCTCCTCCTTTTTAATCCTTTTTAATTTACACCCCCTTTGTAAGAACTCTCCTTTTATCCCCCCCCAATAATTTATAAAATGAAAGGAAATGGAGATAAGCCCCCACCCACCCACAAATTACCAATCACACCCTCTTTTCCAGAAGCATCAAGGATGAACAAGAGATTGGCGAAAGTCGTGTACATGAAATGCACTCTGTCCATGCTCAGAGGCACGCTCGCCACTCACCTTTCCTATTCACCCCAAGGGGTTGTCGAGAGAAAACCCTGATTAATATCCGTGCTCGGCCTGCGTTGGTTGCGGACACAGCGGTGCAGAAACCCCCCCTGGCCAAAATCTCTGCCTTGCTTTTCTGCCAACCCAGACAGAGGCGCAAAATGGAGGCAAGTTACGTAAGGCAGAGCGGGCAACGGTGGAGCTACCACTGCCACGGACACGTGTCTGGCCTCGTGGCACTCCTGGACAGATGGCAGGAGACACGTGGGTGCCCCTCCTTCTCTCCCCACGCCACCAGACGGCCAGAGGCCCGATTGCTAACTGGACATACGGATTAATTCTCCTTCTGCAAAGCTAGTGACAGAGCTGCCCCACCCTCCTTGGTTACATTTCCTCTCTTCTGGCTCCATCAGACAAGGGTGTCCCTCTTAAACTCTTTCTCCCCCCCCCCAAAAAAAATCCAATGAATTTCCAGCATTTCCAGCCTTTTCTCTGCCTCGGGGCTTTGGAGAGTCAAGAAGCAAAGACCTTTATTTTATTTTTTATTTTTTTTGCATCTAAGGCAATCCAAAAACAAGAACATGAAGCTAAAATAGCTGGTGAATTTTGGACTTGTTTCATCAGCACTGCTGCTTAATTTTTTTGCCATACATCCAGGCTGGTGAAGCGTTCTGGAGAACTCAGAAGCTGGCACAGTTGGGTGGGATTTTTGTTTGTCCCCTTCCGCTCCCAAAAAAGCCACACCCATCGATTGAGATTTTGCTTTTGTTGCCATGAGCCAAAATGGCTAGCCTTGTCACTCTGTCCCACCATTTTAGGAGAACGGCAACTCAAAAAGGTCTGGGGGCCATTTTCCCACCCTGGGAATCTCTGGGGGCTGTACAGACTTCCAGACATCTTTTGGGGATGTCAAATAGACCTCTGCACCCTATTTAGAGGGAAATGGGTACTCCAGAACAGGAAAATCATCCTGTGAGGACATTTGGGGGAGCCGAGGGCCGGAAAAGTTGTATTGCGTAAGGACCGATGGCCGGGAGGGCAGGAAAAGCAACACGGCCATTCTCCCCGTTCTGTGCCCTTGCAAAAGGAATACAGCCCAACGTCTCCCTCAAAACGGATCATCAGAACCAGCGCAGGCCGCTGTGAGTTGGAGATGCTGCAATGAGGCCATTTGCAAAGAAAAAAAGGCATGGACAGACCTTTTGTGGACAGACCCGGGTTCCCTCTCCAAGCTTTGGACCTCTTTGTGCCAAGAAACAGCCAGTCCTCAGGCGGGCAGAATAATAATAAACGTATTTGTTGTTTTCCTTCCAAGAAACAGAAAGAAACCAGGGAGGGGGGGGTGTATAAAAGTGGCACGAAATGCTGAGCCGTTTCAGCCCTTCCGGTGCCAAGAACATGCCCTAAATTCCACCCAGAGAGGGGGGCATCCGTGCCAAGGGCAGCCCATAGAGACCCACCATAGACCCCCAATTTCTCCTGCCTTTACTTGACCTTTGTGATTCAATAAATGCTAGGAGACAAAAATCATTTTTAAAAAGGAGATTCCAGACCTGGCAAACTGGGAGAGTGTGTGTGTTACTGGAAACTGTTTTTTTTTCCCCCCTCTTTCCATTCTCCAGGCCCGGTGTGCTTTGCTTTTCCTTAGCAGGAAGGAAGAGGGTGCCTCTGAGCATGTACAGAGGGCACCTCTCGCAGAGAAAGGGGTGGGGTACCACTTAATGCCTCCTCTGTTTCTCTCCAAAGGTGCCTTCATGGGGAGCCGGGTGGGGACTACTTGGGAGGCAGCCAGCTTTTCCCATAACCCCCTTTAATTTTAGGGGAGAACTAGATTATGGAGGGGAGACAGAGAAGGGAGGTGATATTGACAAGCTGGAGCGTGTCCAGAGGAGGGCGACCAAAATGGCAAAAGGTCTGGAAGCCATGATGCCCTATGAGGAGCAGATAAGGGAGTTGGGCATGTTTAGTCTGGAGGAGAGAAGGTGGAGAGGGGACATGAGAGCCATGTTTAAATATTTGAAGGGATGTCATACTGAGGATGGAGCAAGCTTGTTTTCTGCTGCTCCAGGGACTAGGACAAGGAGAAATGGTTCAAACTACAGGAAAAGAGATTCCACCTAAACATGAGGAGTGGAGTCTCCTTTTTTGGAGATTTTTAAACAGAGGCTGGATGGCCATCTGTTGGGAATTATTTGATTGTGTATTCCTGCAGGGCAGAATGGGCTTGGACTGGATGGCCCTTGGATTCCCTTCCAACTCTATGATCCTATGAGCTCTCCATGAGGCTGAAATTGTTGAGGACTAGAGGCTGGATGGCAATTTGTCGGGGATGCTTGGATTGGGTGTTCCTGCATGGCTGAAGGGGGTTGGACTAGATGGCCCTTGGGTTCCCTTCCAACTCTCTGATCCTATGAGCTCTCCATGAGGCTGAAATTGTTTAGGCCTAGAGGCTGGATAGCCATCTGTTGGGAATGCTTTGATTGAGTATTCCTGCAGGGCAGAAGGGGGCTGGACTAGATGGCCCTTGGGGGTCCCTTCCGAGTCTATGAATCTATGCACTCAATGGCAAGGGAGCCCCAAACCCGTCCCGAAAAGGCTCTGGGTTGTGAAGTCGAAGGCTTCACAACCCAAGGAAAATCTAAGGCTCTGGGGGTTTTTAGGGGGTGGGATTTCTTACCTGGAGGGAAGAAGTTGGGTGCAAGGAGCCAGGGGGAAGCCGTTTTTGTGGGGGGTCCTTGTGTAGCCCCCCACGCCCAGCACCCCGAGGTTGGGAGGGCAGGAAGGAGAGGGGCAGGGGCCCAAATGCAGCACCCTCCCAGTCCCCGGCCCCCTTACCCTTGCGGGGTGGTCCGTCTCCTCCAAGGCGGTGCAGACGAGACGCTGCCTGGCTGCTCGGGTTGCAAAAGCTGCTCCGCTGCCGCAGCGCTACGTGACTCGGGCCGGGTCCGGGGGGCGGGGCTACCTTGGCTAGGCCACGCCCACTCCTCCCCCTCCCCTCCCCTCCCAACTAGAGGGGTCCCTCCCCCCCAATCTAGAGCCTTCCACCAGGAACAGCAGCAACCCCCCCCCTTTCCCTGGGCAAAGGCTTCCCCTTCTTCTCTCCCACCCACCCCCAAAAAAAGATTGCAAAAAAATGCACTCTTGCAAGGGGCCAGAGCAGCCCAAGAGTGCCTCTGAGCGCGTGCAGAGTCCCTCCAAGCCCGGGAAGGAGGAGAGCATTGCAATCTGATCCAGGTGGGGATGCTGCCCCAGGGAGAGGAGAGAGACCCCTTGCTCTCTCGCTTCGTCCACACTACACCATCAATCCAGTTTGGAACTGGTTTATTTGCCCTGCCTCTTTCCTATGGGATCCTGGGATCTGTTGTTTGACAAGGTCCTTAGGTCCTTCTCTGGCAATGGATGCTGGTGCCTCACCCAACTACCAGGATTCCATAGGAAGGAGCCAAAGAAAATAATCCAGCTTCAAACTGGATTAGTTGGATAGTGCGGATGCACCCTCTCTGTCCCTAACCCACCTGCAATTGTTTCTCTGAATCCACAGAGAATCAGGGTTGGACTAGATGGTCTTTAGGGGTACTTCCAACTCTATGATCTGGCAAAGTGAGTTGTAGTCCATGAAAATTTAAGCCCAATAGACAGTCCATTAAATTATCCCAAGACTCTTTTTATTTAGGGCGTGACAGCAAGGTTCAACCTTGCTGGCATTTTACCGAACAGAACGGTTCACTTTTTAAAAAATGAGCAATTTCCCTACCAAAGGAGGTCTTTCTAAGCAAGCAAATTAAGCTTTGTTTTCTCCCCTAAACTGCTTTGGATACAGGGCAGAAATATTTTCCTGAGTTAGAAGTTTAAATGAGGGTTTTGTGCTCTACGATTCTACGATGTGTCCAGAGTACAATAGCCGCACTTTCGCCATCTTGGCTTCTAGGGCAAATTCAGGCTCGATTTGCTCCCGGACCCATTGACTTGCCTTTTTGGCAATCCGTAGCATCTGTAGAGCCTTCTGATTTCTTGACTGCAGTCTCCATTTTTTGATAAGAGCACCAAGAAATCCTCCAGCCTTTCCCCCACTTGAGCGTTACGTAAAACCTTCTGTGGTCATTACGTCCATTCTGTGGCCATGCCATGGAAGCCACTGGAGCTAATTATACTCGGCGGAGGTTTCCAAGGAGCCTCACGTAGGACACGTCCTCGCCATAGTCCGACCTTAAGGTCAAGGGGGGACAGGCATGGATAAACCCAGCCAGGTGATCTCTCTCATCCAGGAGGGATCAAGGCTTCGCCGGGAAAACTCACCCACCACCCACCCATGCACCAGTCAGACCTTGAGGAAGAAAAATTGGTCTTCCAGCATCCTCTAAATTCAGGTGTATTTTTCAGTAGAATGCTCTTATTCCAATAAAAAATTCCAAAATTCCAAATTCACTCTCCAGGCCAGATCGACTCCCCGCAAGGAGAGAGCGTACATCTTGGGCCAGATCAGGTTGCAGGTACGTAGGCCTCATCCAGCCCATTATGGAGTCCAAGCGCCACTTCCGTACCACCAGTGCAATGTATTATGCATGGGATGGGCTCCATTAAAGGCCGTGCGGGCGGAAGGCGGCTGCGATGATACAGCAAAAAAGGACCATCTGGACTCTTTTAGGGATTAAAAAAAATCCACTCCCTGCCGTTCCCTTTTCCCAGCGCATTTATTCCTCAGCACAGACCGTGTCCACGCACCAATGCCTCTGCAAATAGCTCTGCCAGCCGCAAGTGTACAGTATTATTATTACTATTAGATGGCGGTTTTGAGCCATGCGAGCTTTGGGGGTTACACAGAGTTCTGCCTCCCTTGCCACAGCTCAGCTGAAAAAAAAAAGAGCCCTGTCAAACACAAAAAGGAATTTGTGCACTAAACCCTTTAAGGTAATTTCTTTGTGGCCATTTCCAGGTTGTGGAACTCCTTGCCACTGGAAGCTAAACTGGCTCCCTCCCTTGTGGTCTCCCTGTTGGTAAGAAAAGGTATATTTCTATTCAGATTGTTAGGGAAAGTGGTTTCAAACAAAGTGGTTTGCATCTATTTGTGGCTTTAACTGTGCTTTTTTACTTCCGGGCACTTTGTTTTAAAAAGATATTTAATATTTTCTAATCTTGAACAATACCGTTGAAGTAATATTTAATTTAATTCAAATTGCCCTTGTTTTATTATTATAAGATAGAATATCTCTCTCTCTATCTCTCTCTCTGGCATTTCTGCGCAAACAAAGATTCAGGAAGGACTCATCCTGCGCTTTTTGAATATAAATTTAACAAATAAAAACAGAGGAGCAAAAGATTGCAGAAAACCTCCAGAGATGCACTAGCCTCACTTTCCCCTCACCTGGTCCCCCTTCCAGGTATGACTACTGTACAACTCCTGTCCACCCTGGCTGGCTAGGGATGATGGGAGTTGTAGTCCAACATATCCCCAACAGCGGCAAGTCAGAAAACTCCCCCCATGCTCTGCACACTTGCTGGCCTCCCGGAGAGGCATGGAAAATCCCGCTTTGCAAGCGTGCCGCCAGCCCACTGATAACAGGCCTTGAGGACAAAACAGATTAGATGCTCGAGAAGGATTTTTTAAAAAGCCTTTTCCTTCTGCCCTCCTCCGCGCCCCCATTAGCTCGGCTAAGCCTCTGTCTTCATTGCAATCAGGAGACCGGAGGCCGGGGAAGGCGAAGAGGAGGTCTGGACACAAGCCAAGAAACCAAAGCACCGCCAAGGATTCTGTCGCGATGGCGTCCAACGTTTCTAGGCCTCGTGGTTTGTTGGAAAACAGCGAGTAGCGCCGGCCAAAGCTACCGAACAGACTTGGGTAGACTATGGGAGATCAGGGTTCAAATTCCCACTCAGCTCTGGGGGGGAAAAACCCAATAGGTGACCTTGGGCAAGTCACTCTCTCAACCTCAGATGGCAAACCTCCTGTGGATAAATCCTGTAAAGTCAGAGGGACGCCATAAGTCACAGTCCTCTTGAAAGCACATCTGGGACAATGGGGGGATAATAAGGCTGCAGCAATAGCCCCCCAATCAGTGGCTGGCTGCCCTTTTTACGAGTCACAGATTGCTCCCCCATCACCCTCCCCGCTGTGTCAAAGGAGTGCATAACCCATCGCCTCGGGCCTGTTCTGTTTGGGTCTTCGGCCTGCTTTCTCTCTCCTGGGAAGGGACGCGCCGGATCGCTCCTCCCCTCCCCTGCCCTTCAGTGTCCTCTCTTCCGGATGACCTAGCTTTTTGTTTTTCGGGGTGGGTGGGGATGAGGGCTTGCTTGATCCTCTCCTCTCACCCCCCCCCCCACAGTGACCTAGTTTTCGCCCTGCTGTCTCCTCGCATCCCCATTCGGAGCCTTCCACTCCGTTGGCGCACCCAGGCTGTGGCGGGAACAAGGCCGCGACTCGGTCTTTGCAACTTGTGGGGCAAAAGAAGACTAGCCCTAGATGCAAATTATTTTCTCCCCCCCCCTTTTATTAAAGGATAGATTTTTTCCCCCCATCTTCGTTCCAGCTGAATTTGCCTTTTGCGCCAGAAAACAGGCTGTTTGTGTGCTGCGTGTAAAATTGCTTACGGTTCTGCATTTTGGTCCTTTTTCCAAATCTGCAACCTCCCAAATTTGAAATATTCCAAACTTGACATCATCTCCCTACTTTGCGCCTAATTTTTTGCTGTGCTTCTGCTAATTAGGCAGAAAGTGAAGGGACTGAGGACAAGGTTTGAACAATGGGATAGATTTCGGGGTGGTGGTGGAAATCAACCCACCCCATTCCTAACTCTTCTGTCCCCCATGACTCCTATTTGGGGCCAATTGGGGTCTTTGTACAGTTGTCCCTTCACATTCGCTGGGGTTTGGTACCAGGACCCCCTGTAAAATATCCAAATCCGTTAATACTCAAGTCCCATTATATGCAATAGCGGAGCAAAATGGCGCCCTTATATAAGATGGCAAAATCAAGGTTTGTGGATACCAAAATCCGTGGATACTCCAGTCCCATTATGTGCAATGGCATAGCAAAATGGTGTCCCTTGTATAAGATGGCAAAATCAAGGTTTGCTTTTTGGATTATTATTTTTTAAAGAATATTTCCAAGCCGTGAATACTTAAATCCGTGAATGCCAAATCCGTGAATATGGAGGGACGATTGTAGCTGCTTTTAAAGATGCTGAAGGAGGTCCATCTTGAAAGGAAATTTAGTTGGACTATAATTCATGTTTTCCTCCATTTTTGCTCTGGAGACAAGCCCACCACCACGCACACACAAAAAGAGGAGACCAGGCTTTGCAAGACAAAACAGACAGAAATATTTACTTTAAATATATATACAGGGAGGATGCGGTGGGCAAAGGGCCCCCCTCTTTTAATCCATGCCCAGGATCAGACCCCTCCATCTCCCACCAGCTTATCAGGTGAGGAGTTCAAGTAGACGGCGCACTTCGGAGGCAGCGGAGAGATCCGGGGGCAAAGTGGACAGTACCTGGCGGGAAAGAGGACGACAAAGAGGGTCAGGAAGACATGAACCTGCCTTATTGCTGGCCTGGGGAGATTTGGATTGGCAGCCGCTGCCCGAGGGTCCCTCGGACAAGGGACGGGAGGTCTTGAAGGTGTCCCCCCCCACAACACACACACCCCAAATTCTGTGGGTCTCGAACCCAAGGCTTCCGAATTACGGGGTAGAGCTATTTAGGAGAACCTAAATAGGCTCACCACAGAAGAGACGTCTATGGGGCGCGTGAAATCTCCTTCCCCGCAAAGAGGCAAAGCACGGCTGTTGCTGCCCCCCGACTTCTGCCGCCTGAGGCGAGAGACCTCACCCTTCCGAACAGGAGGGCCAGCCTTAACTGCACCTGGGTGGGTTGTGTGTGGACGCTCCGGGAGGGCAGAGACAGCCCCCGAGAGAGGCCGAAGCCCCCCGGGACACACTCACCGCCTTCATCTCCGCCTCCGTCCTTTCGTGCTCCCTCAGCACCTTCTCCGCGTGGGAGAGCTGGGCTTCGAGGCTCCTCACCTGGAAAGGCAAGGGAAGGGATAGGTGTACAGAACATTTTGTGTAGTTATTTCTATTTCTTTTTCTGGGGAAGGGGGTGACATCGCTTTCCTCCTTCTCAAAAGGGTTCGTGAACCTCCCCCAAAAAACCAGGTTAAGAGCCATGGATTTACTAGAAGGATTCTTTCCTGCATGGGTTCACACACACACACAGGACATTTTCAGACGCAATTTTCGGCAGCAAACATCCCAAAACAGTTCCATTGCTGCCACGCGGCAGGGGAGTGGTTTCGGATGACGCCGTCCCTCTGCCAAAAACCCCTGTGTCATTTCCGTGACGGAATGGAGGAAACGGCATCATATTTCATTCACGAATGTTGCCCGTGAGTCAAATATGACGCGGTTTCCTCCATTCTGTCACGGAAGTGACACGGAGGGTTTCGGCAGAGGAACGGCATCATCTGAAACCGCTCCCCTGCCGCGTGGCAGCAACAGAGCTGTTTTGGGATATTTGCTGCCGAAAATCGCGTCTGAAAATGTCCTCACACACAATACCCCTGCAAGGTAGTCCTCACCTGGTACAAAGACTTGGTCAGGACCTCCACACGTTCTTCATCCTTGTGCAAAAGTTGTTCGTTCAGTTTCCTCACCTGAAAGAGGGCAGCAAACAGACTGAGCTATTATTATTATTATTAAAAATAACAATTGCCATCATCTTTATTTATACTGTGACTTTCCCCTAAGATTGGGACTCAGGGCGGCTTATTCAAATTACCACACGTAGTTTAAAACATACAAAGAGTAGTTGTGATTTGCTACAGAAATGATTTGTTCCACTTCCTTCCTTTCTGTTATTGGAAAGTTTTAGAAGCATTGTTTATTTTCCTTTACAATATAGAATTATTTATCTATAAAGTTATCTACATTTTAAATATAATTTTAAATTCTTTTTGTTGAGGTACCACCTTTAATTGAAACTAAGTAAGTTATACTATATACATCATTAAGTTATTATATCATCATTTGAGTTATCATTTCAGTTTTGATTCTTTGTTTGCTATGTATTGTTGTATGTCCATTTTTTATTTTAATGTGTATTTGTCCACGTATGCTTTGTGTATATTAAACTATTGACTCATTATAATACAAATATGTAAACCTGGGGGGAAAAAACATACAAAGAGTGAACATGAAAATAGAATTGAACTATTAGCCATATTAATTGAAAGTTATCTTTTCTAAAAATACGCACCTGATGGCTTTGTCCGTCCCCCCCACGAAAATATCAAAGCAAGTTGTGAAAAAACTGTACACAATGGGGCAAATCTGAAGCCAGTTTTGGATTTAGAATGCCGAATTCCTATTTTTAAAAAAAGTTTTTATGACCCTCAATTTTGCAGGCCTGTGATGTATTTTCCCCCCCTATTCGTCCCCTGAACACCCTCTTCCAGATTTTAGCAAATCATCATCCTTGCTGACCAACTCATGAAATAATAATAATAATAATAATAATAATTTCTGTCCCACCCCTCTGCAATGCAATCGGCCTTTTGTAGGAGACCGGGGAAGGGGGTTGGGATGATTAAAAAATGCTCAAAACTCGCTGGGCCAAAGAGACCCGGAAGCATCCGGGCCAACGGCAGATCCAGAGCGCAGAAGCGAAGAGAGAAGCGCCGATTTAGCCGGCCGCAACAATACAGGAGCCCCATAAGGCGCCGAACCCAATCTGCCCTACCCCACAGAAACGCTTCGCACCTCCTGCCGGAGCCAGATCTTCTCCTGCACCCAATTCGTGTCCGACGGCTTCGTTTCCCGTAGCTGTTCCCACAGAGCGGCGGCCTCTGTCTCCGACTTCTCGAGGGCGTATTTCAGTTGGGAGACTTCCTCCTGCAACAACTGGGAGATTTTTTGGGAGTGGGGAGGAGCGAAAAGGGGAGAAAGTTGGCCCCTTGTAGGATCAGATGGATCGAACTGGAAGAAGGGACCCCCAAGGGTCATCCAGTCCAGCACCCTTTGGCCAATGCGGGGAATCTTGCGCTGAAAACGTCCCTGAAAGGTGGGCCTCTCAACGTCTCTTTTTTATATATATAAAAAAGGAGACTTTACCGCCCAAATTTATTGGTTGAAGTCCAGCCAGGACACATAAAGGGGTGGGCAGAGGCAGAAGAAAAGGAAAAGACGGGCGACCCATTTTTTAAAAATGTGGGTTTTTATTCCCTATCTGTGTGTAAAACATTTGTTTGGGGTCTTTTCGCTCTGCGTGTCACCAAGTTCCTCCATGGTTTTAAGCTCTGGTTTTCTGCTTTGGGTTACGGGAGAAGCCCACTTTGCCCACCTTTGGGCTAGACGGAGTAACTGGACTTTAACGATTTCAAGACCAATCTCTTCTACCAAGCCTATCCAGATGATTTTTAAATTACACATTTTAAAGTACGTCTTTTTAAAATATAAAATATATAATTAGGTTGCTCTTTGAACTGGAGCTGTGTGTCCAATTTGCTTCAACCCACAGGAAGAGGCAGATAAGAAATAGCAATTGCTTTTAATAATATGATGTTCTAAGTTATTTGAACAGATGTTTTCAATCAATGCATCATTTATATCTATGTAATCTCGAACTGATGTATTTACTGTTTTAATGTGAGTTTTAACATGTTCCCAGGGGTGGTACTATGGAAGCAGAAGAAGAATAAAATCATACAAGAGTTGGAAGGGGCCCTCAAGGGTCATCTAGTCCAACCCCATTCTGCCAGGCAGGAATGGAAAAAAAGGAAAAAAGGGGGGGAAAGAAGCAAAGCAGCAGCAAGCCCAATCTTGGAAGAAAGCTGGGAAATAAGTACAGTAAACTAAAAAGTGCAGCAATCTCATAAATAAAGTAAACCACCACCCACACACATAGGGTCACCCTTTGGCACGGAGCTCCGAGGCGAAGGCGGGTCTTCCCGGGAGCCCGTGGAAACGTACCGCAACTTCCCTGCTCTGGTCGCTCAACGCCTGGAGCCTCTCCTCTTGCCGCCGCATCAATTTCTGCAGCTCGTTTTCGCTCTTCGGGGTGGAGAGAGAAAGGTTCAGAGAGAGACTGCAAAGCCCATTACCTTTTCTGCAAGCACCAGGGGAACTCCAGTCACCTTGTCACGAGCAGAGTGGATACAAAAGGAGCCCCCTGCATGCAACAGGCCAGATATTGAACTACAACATCCATCATCCCTCAACACTGATGTTGGCCTGATGGGAGCTGCAGTCCAGAAACCCCTGTGAGGGGCATGCTCTTCCCACCCTGGTGTTAAAGGCTAGAAAAGGGACACACAAAACCCTGGAAGAATTTGCTGCTGGTCTGCGCAGACTGAGCCAACTTTCCCGCACCTAACCCAACGCCCTCCAGATATGTTGGATTACAATTCCCATTAGCCCCAGACAGCACAACCAAGAGTCAGGGATGCTGGGAGGTGTAGTATAATTCCTCTTGGAGAGTTGGAGTGAACCACACCCAACCCACTCAAAGTATCTGTAGCTTTGAGGGGCAAGTTAAAAACACATTTATGCATGGCTTCCCTGCTTAAATGGAGCTGACCTGCTTCTCACGGACCCTGCAAAAAATGCAGGTTAATTTGTGTTGTTGTGTGTATCTTATCAATGTACACAGGTTTGGAGTTTTAGGGTCTAAGGCGTATCTAAATCTTGCAGAAAACAAACAGTGCCAGGGAAGGTTCTCAATCTTGTTTAAGCAGGTTTGAATTGTCCTGTTTCACTTTCCCAAATGGTTTAATGCATTTTTAAGCTTGTTCAAATTACTTCCTACTGTTCCATCTATTACATCTCCCTATTAAATCTCTCTGTTTCTAAACTGGGTTTCACTGTTTTTACTGTGTGCTACTCTAATATAGGGCAGGGCTATGGATATTGAAACAAATAAAAACATAACGGTTTCATTCCCAGGACTGCAACTCCTGGACTTGGCCATGCCATCGGGGGGATTCTGGGCACTGTAGTCCAAAGGCAGTAACCTTCCCAATGACCCCGTGAGCGGCTGCGGAAAGGGGGCCAGAGAAGGAGGGAGAAAGAGAGAGGACAGTTGGTTCCTCTGCGGCCGCTGTGGCCCAGAACCGGCTCCCGGGTGGCTCGGCACGCTCCAGATCTACCGAGCCCCGCGGCCCCGACCTGACCCAGATGCGGATCCTCCCGGCTCACCTGGATCCGCACGCGGAGGGCTTTGTTCAGCTTGGCGACGTTGGTGCTGCTGGCTTCTTTTTCCGCCTGCAGTTGATTTTCCATGCTCTCCAAGTTCTGCCTCAGCTGCGAACTGCTCCGGAAGGAAGGAAGGAAGGAAAAAGGAAGGAAGGAAGGAAGGAAAAAGGAAGGAAGGAAGGAAGGATGGTTCAGTGGGTAAAGCACTCTATTGTGCTGCACCCCTGGTCCAATCCCACAGCAAGGACTGAGTTCAAGGATGGACTGGTTTCAAGGAAGCCTAAAATCTGGCTGCTCCTACTCCAGAGCAGAGCTCAGTAGACAAAACACTAACTTCTTTGGACTACAATGCCCAAAATCCCCTCTGCCCCGCCAGCCAGCAGGGTCAACAATTCCCCGAATCCCCCAACCAGCACAGTCTTGGGCTGACAGGAGCCAAACCTCTCTAGACAAAACCCTGGGGGGTGCTGGGAATTGTGGTCCATGTGGCTGGGATGGATTCTGGGTGTCATAGTCCAAAGCAGTTTGTGGAGGAAGGTAACCAAGATGAACAAAGGTCTGGATACTAAACCTTAGGAGGAATCACTGAGGGAGCTGGGGATGTTTAGCTTAGAGAAGACGGAGAAGGGAAAATGAAGCCATCTTTAAACACCGCAAGGAATGTCATGCTGAGGATGGAGCAAGCTTGTTTTCTGCTGCTCCAGAGACTAGGACACGGAGCAAAGGGTTCAAATTACAGGAAAAACGATTCCACCTAAACATTACAGGGAACTTATTTAGTGTAATAGCTGTCTGATAGTGCAACAGTCTGCCTCGGAGGTTATTGGTCTCTCCTGCTGTGGAAGTCTTTACCCAGAAGCTTAATGGGCATCTCGTAGGAATGCTTTGGTTGCATCTTCCTGTGTGACAGAATGGGGTTGGACTAGATGGCCCTTGGGGCCCCTTCCAACTCTAAGAGACTGCCTTGGAGGGTGGTGGACTCCAGAGGTTGGATGGGCATGGTTCAGGAGTGCATTAGCTGTATCTTCCTGCATGGCAGAATGGGGTTGGGCTAGATGGCCCTTGGGTCCCCCCTTCCAACTCCATGATTCTAACTCTTTCCAAGCGCTGGCGGACACAGCACACACCAAGGCAAGGCAGCCTAGTGGTGAAAGGAGCAAGTAGTCAGGTATGGGTTTCCCCCCTCTTATTCATAATGGTGTTTTGCCCTGTAGTCCCGCACAAACCCAGCACTTAAAAAATAAAATAAAGCAAAAACTCGCTTTCTCACATTTCCGCTCGCAGGTTCTGGGCTTCCTCTCGCACGGCCTCGTGGCGCTGCGAGATCAGGAGGCGGATCTGGCCCACGACGTCTTGGAAGTCCAGGACGCAGGTGGAAAAGCTGTCTTGGACCTCTGTAGCTGGAGGGGAGGACAGAGAGAAAGAGACCCCCGTCGCCTTTCAAATGAACATCTGCACCAGGCGCTCCGAGAGGAAGTCCGAATTGCCAGACCAAAACGAATCCAACATCAAACCAAGAAATATTTTTTTAAAACGTGTCCAAAATATCACTTATTAAATAATGTCCTGGCTCAAAACTTATCCAAATTTGGGGTTTAGGGAGTGAAGAATTCGAAACATTCCTAAAGCGTTAAAGAAGAGTGTGGTGGAGTGGTTAGAAGCACCAAATTCCAGAAGTGGGGAAGAGTTGGGTTCAAATCCCTCCTTTGGGAGTAAAAGTTTGGAGAGGAGGTGGATTCATCCAGCCTACCTTGCAGGGGTGTTGTGCAGATAAAGGACGGGGGAAGATAGCCCCAGAAGCATAAGCTACCCTTTAAGCTCCTTGTTGGAAACTAGGGTGGTGTAGTGGTTAGAGCACTGGAGTCAGAAACAGGTTTGGGTTCCTACCCAGGCGTGCAAACTTTCTGGGAAGCGCCCAGCATTTCAGCCTGGCCTACCTCACAGGGTTGTCGTAAGGAAAAATGAGGAGACTTTCCATGTAGGATGTCTTGAGCTCATTGAAGGAAGGTGGGATATAAATTAACCAAAAACCCAGTAACAATGGCACAGGTGGGTGGGCAAAATTGGGGGCATTTTGACCCTCATCTTGTGATACCTGATGGCGTGGGCGTGCGGGTCAGCGTAGCTCTCGTGAAGGCCGTGGTTTCGCTCACGAGGCCTGGAGTCTGCGAGTCTAAAAGGGAAAAAAAAGAGAAAAATCTTGAAGAAGAAATATGTATTAATATAGGCATTCCTCAGTTAACCAGTCAATCTGGTTCCTTAGGACGGGCTTTTGGATGTCCGAAAACAATTTAAAACAAATCAGATCTTGTTTCGCTCACCTTTGCCTGCCACGGCCTGCAGGACGCTTTCCACGAAGGAGGAGCCCAGGCGGTGTGGGGTGGGCCGCGCAGGGGTGAAGAGGACCCTCCTCTGGGGCAGGTCAGCCTCCTACAAACATTGGCGCAAGGATTAAAAAGAGGGAGAGAGAAATAAAGCGAGGACCCCAATCCCCCCTCCTTCTGAGAAGCCGGCACCAACTACTATGCCAGGCGCCCTCCAACTACTACGCCAGGGCCCGTTCGGGATAAGGTGGAAGATCCTCCTCATATTCGGACCCTGGTGCCTGATTCCACTTGTTTTCCTCTTCCCTCCGCACCGCCTTTTCCTTTCATGATGTGCCTTCTTGTTGTTGTTTTTAAATTCCAAGCCAAAATTATCTGATCCCTCTGTCTCTTTCTTTCGCTCAATTGATAGAGGCCAGCCTCTTACCTCGCCTCTTAGCGCGGCCCGGAGAAAGTCCGCCATTTCTAGGAACTGTGAATGAATTGCCCTGATCTCCAGCAGCGACTGGGAGAAGGCCTCCATGCTGTCTCCAGCGCTACGGATCTCCGCTTCGGAGGCGGCCAATTCCCCACGGAGGGTCTCCTGCTTCTCCCTATGGCAGTAGAGATGGGGACAAAGAAAAGCGGGGAGAGAAGAACCAGATCCTAAAACATCGCACCCTGATGTTACGTCTTTATTTATAGGGTAGGGAGTTGCAAAATCCTAGAGTAGACAAGTGTAACAAAATTGGAGTCAATGCAACACCTTTCCTGCAAGGTAGGACAGGTGCAAAGCAACCTCTGGTACCTAATTTGTGTGTGTGTGTGTGTGCCTTCAAATTGCCTATCGACTTATGGTGACCCCATGAATTTTGTAGGGTTTTCTTAGGCAAGGGATCCTCAGAGATGGTTTGGCCAGTTCCTTTCTCTGAAATAGATCCTATAGCACCTGGGATTCCTTGCCAGTCCTTCTGGGCTTGGAGAAGGTTCTTCTTTTTGGACTGCCACTCCCAGAATCCCCCAACCAGCATAGCCAAAAAGGCACCTTTTCCCATGTTTATGGTGACCCCATGAATTTTGTAGGGTTTTCTTAGGCAAGGGATCCTCAGAGATGGTTTGGCCAGTTCCTTCCTCTGAAATAGAGCCTCCAACACCTGGGATTCCTTTGGTGGTCTCTCATCCAAGCACTAACCAGGGCTGAGCCTACTTAGCTTCCAAGATCAGTAAGGTTTTGGTGCCTTTAGGGTATTCAGCCTCCATTCGTTTAGAGCAGAGGTGGGGAATTGTTTGGGGGGGGGTGGATTTTCTGCCCCTTGGCCATTCTGGTGACCATGTAGATTGCCAATTAATGCCGTGAAATGGCTTTGATTTATTATTTTTTTTTAAAAAAGGCAAAATAGGGGGCTCGGTGACCCCTTTAAAAGGTGAATCCTGGTGACTTATAGGAGAGGTAAATAATCCATTTTTTACAAGCAGGGGGGGGGGGAAGGCTGGATTGGGAGAGGCAAATGGTGGCCAAACCAGCATTGCGAGGGCTGCGCGCACAGCCTGCGACCCATTCTTTGCCCACCCTGTCCCCAATTTAGGGATATCCACGGCCGTCACCAGGATCCTTACTGGAGTGCCCGGTGGGCGTCTTTGAGATCCTCCAGTTGGGCACTGCGCTCCCGTAGAGTGGCGAGGGTAGACTTCAACTCCGCCTCCGTCTCCGCCAGCTGACGGCGCACAATCCGGTTCTCTTGCTCGATGAACTTTGGGGAGAACAAAGAAGCAAGGGAAGAATTCAAGGGGGAAACTAGATCTCCCCTCGAGGACCCATTTATGGCACATGCCCTTCCGTACCTCTCGGCAGTCGGACACTTCACGGGCGTCCCGCTGGATGGCGTCCCGCTCTTGTTCCACCCGCTCCTTTTCCCGGGACAGCCTGCAGAAAAGAAACCAAACCAAATCTTTTCGCTTGTTCAAAATGGCAAAGATATATATATATATAGTTATAGTTATAACTCAGTCTGCAGATACTGGTTCCGTAGATACGGGGGTCCGACTGAATTAAAAAATGCAGGGGGTGGGGAGGAGAGACCTGCAATTTATCCAAAAGGTGAGGCTCTGCTCCTAGAGGCTTCCAGAAAAAGCAAATCAAAATCACCAAGGCCACCCAATTTAGGACTTCCTGTCTTTAGGTCCGGCTCCGAAAAGCGAAACATAGAGGACGAGAATGAGCGTGCATCCATTATGTCTGAAGTGCCCCTGAGCGCGTCCAGAGTGCATTTGGCTCAGCATCGTACAGATGAAACCTCCAGCCATCCGAGCAGCGCTAAGAGCGAAACCCAAGCCAGCGCCCTTGGGAGGTGTTGGGCTGGCACACCTATCATCCCCACCCGGCAGGGCCTGTGGACAAGGAGCTGTGGTCCAAAACACCCAGAGGGCATCGGGCTGAGCCAAGGTGACAGCCAGAGGTTCGCATTCAATCCCGGAATAGTGCTCAAGGGCCACAGTCTAGGGGTGGGAGGGGCCAACGCCAAATGGGGTGGGGCCAAACCCAATGGGAATGAAGGGGGAAACGTAAGAAACCGCCAAGTGATGATGTCATGTGGAAAGGGGTGTGGCCATCTAGAGAAGGCCACTCCCAGAGGGTTAGATTGACAGGCGTGGAGGGCCCGATCCGGTCCCCATGGCTCATGGTTCTCTACCCACAGGAACGGACCCAGAGAGTCGCCCCCAACAAGCGCACAACAGCCAGCAAATAGTCGCCAATACTCTCACCGCGCCACCTCCTCTTCCAGCTTCCGGATCGTGCCCTGCGCTTCCGCCAGCTGTTGGGAAAGGCCCTCTTTCTCCCGGTGTAGCTCCGCCTGTTCGCGCTCTGCGGCATTTGCCCGCTGGAGCGCCACCGTCAGGTCTACGGAAGGGAAACCGAGTCACCCATTTCCACTCAGCCACAAAATAAGACCCACGAAAAACACACAGGATGCCATTTAGGGGGGCAGATCTACAATTCCTTTATCGATTCAGATATTGATATCTGGCCCCCAAAGGGTAGAGTCTCTGTCAACTTGCAATGGAATCATTTTGAACGATTTAAACTCTAAAACAGACGTAATAATTTAAACATCCTAAAGACCTATTTAAGCAGCAGGCATACGAATCTTCCTCTTTCAAGAGAAATTGCAAGGTTTTGTAGTCAGCATTTTTGATTTTTAACAAAAACGGCCGGGCAGGCGCACCTCTTTCCAGGACGGCGTTGGCCTCCGTCAGGTCGTTCGCCCTCCCCAGTGCCTCCACCACCTCCACCGTCCTCTCCTCCAGTTTCCGGCAAACCTGCAGGCGGAAAAGGCTAAGAATAAAAGGTCTTATCCCATCCCTGTTTGCAAAGCCCAGAGCTGCTAAATAGAACACCCAGCTACTGAGGCAGTCTATCTCAGAACTATAGCATGGGGGGGAAATTCTCTTTTTTCTTTCTTTTTGGATTGCCAAATCCCACAATCCCCAGCCAGTATAGCCCGTAGTTGGACTGCTCAGTGCATTTGAGGGAAGGGGTCAGGAGAGATCAAAGCAAATCTTTTAAAATACATGTCCATATGACCTGTGGCAGCAAAATTCTGCAAATAATTTTTTAATTTTTATTATGCATGTCTTAAGACTCCAGTAGTGAACATGTTCCCTGAGCGGGGATCCTAATGTGATCAAACCAACACAGCTTTAAAATAAAAATGTTAATTTTTTTTTAAGAGATGTATCCTATAAAAAACAGCATGAAATTAACAGTTCAAAAGCACTTGAAACAATGAGAATAAAAATACATCTAGGTCTGTAAGAGGTAATGCCTCTAAAAGAACAAACAAATCATAAAGCAAGGAGATAAAATCCTCAATACTGGCAAGGGCTGAGAATGCTCAATGGAGAGAAAAAAATTGGAATGGAAAAACTCAGGAAAGGGTATGGCCGGCTGGGACACTGAAAAAGTGCGGCCCACACTGCAACTCTCTGCTGCAGACCCCACTCGTATTTATTTTCCTCCCACAATGGACACTGCAGAATCCTGAAAAATGCAAATTCTTCTGCTCCTTCAAGGATAACAATGCTGCATGACTCTGGAGCGCACAACAACCAGCACTTGAATTTCGGAGCCCCGTTCAGCTTTTATAGCATTGAAATTCCAGCTCCTTTTGGGAAGCCAACTCACTTCCCGGTGCTGAGCGACCTCTTCCCGCGCAGCTTTCACCTCTGCCGCCATCTTCTTGGTGGTGAAGAGGCACCGGGCGACCACGCTTGTAAAGGTCTCGTACTGCCAAGAAAAAGTCGAAATCAGGCTGGGATGGGCACCTTCGAAGGGTACAAGGTTGGGGCTTCCTGCCGCCCACCCACCCCAGAACCCCCAAAAGCCGAGTCCAGAAGGGTCGCCTTGTTTCGCCCTGTGGGGCTTGCATGTGCTAACTGCACATGGGATTTATAGTCCTGCAAGTAAATCAATACACCATCCAAATGTTGTTTCAGTGTATTTCAATGATGTATTGGTTTACTCGCAGGACTGCAAATCCCATGTGCAGTTAGTATGCAAAGTATTGAAAAAAATTGCTTGATAACTATTTGTATGTAAAATGGTCTAAATGTGTCTCAGTTGTCTAGAGGTCATTGTAGAAGATGCCTTTGGGAGCAAAAAGAAAATATTTCTTTTGCCAATGTATTTTTAGATCCCACCAACCTGGGAGACCTAGCTAATGGTTAACGTAACCTTAAAATTGGAAAATCCCAATCAACTACTGCCCATTACCCCCATAGTAACCACAAGCCATGTACAGAAGGGGAGCCTTGTTTTAGAGGAGAGCGGCCATATTCCGGAGGACACGCAAATCTCCCGTGGCAAATTCACGGGTTGGGCCAGAAACGGCCTGGGAAATGGTGGTCCACGGTGGTCCCTGCTATACGCCAGGCCTGGCAGAGAGGAGCTCCAACCTGCTGGCCGTGAGCCAGTACTTACGTCGTGCCGCATCTGGGTCCAGCGGTCCCGCAGGGTCATTGCGCGGCGGTCCATTTCTTCCACGGCCTGGCCATACTCCAAGGAGAGATCTGCCTGCAGAAAGCACAGAGGGAGATGTGGAGGAGAATGGGTGAAGGACGGTGGGTGGACGGGGTCCTTTCCAGGACTCGTCAGGAAGGAGGAAGACGGACCCACATCTGCTAACGCCAACCCTGCGAGGTGGTCTTTCCCCAGCTGAGCAGGGGGTGACCTGAGCCTGGACCTCCCAAGTCTCCCTCAATGCCCCCTTGAGCAGGACATCACCTGTTTCCCTCGTAACCCACCTTGTATCCGTTCACCTCCTGCAACAGGACATGGAGGCGTGTCTGTGAATCCAGGCTCCGCTCCAGGCGCCTGATCCGAGTCTCGGCATGACCCCGCACCGACTCCAGCACCTGTTCCGCCTGCAGGGAGGGTGCAGAGTAAAAAGAAGGAGAAAGCAGCCAAAAGGGTTGGGTAATTATCTGATCCAGAGACAACGGCGAGTTCTGCAATTCAAGAGGAAACAGGACTGGGAAAAGTTCATCTCTTTTGGACAGCAACTCCCAGACAGACAACACACAGACAGACAGACACAATCTGATTGTGCAAAAAGCAGAGCTTGGA
Organism: Gambelia wislizenii; assembly: GCA_030847615.1. Lineage (NCBI taxonomy): Eukaryota > Metazoa > Chordata > Lepidosauria > Squamata > Crotaphytidae > Gambelia > Gambelia wislizenii. The sequence goes on along the minus strand of JAUMIR010000017.1, from coordinate 19,038,530 downwards.
AAAATCTGATTGTGCAAAAAAACCGGAGCTTGGAAAAATCTGATCATGCAAAAAAACAGCTTGGAAAAATCTGATTGTGCAAAAAACTGGAGCTTGGAAAAACCTGATTGTGCAAAAAACTGGAGCTTGGAAAGAAATCCTCCTTTTTTTGGACGACAACTGCCAAAATTCCCAGCCAGCATCACAACAGCTGGATGGAGTGGAGGATTCTGGGAGTCGCAGTTCCAAAAAAGGAAACTTCCTCCTTGGGTTCAAAGACTGCTAGTTCCTTCCTTTCTTCCAAGTGGAGTTATTGGGTAACCCCATTCCCAGGTCCCTGCCCTCTGGGGATGATGGGACTTGTCCCCTGACACACTCAGGAGGGAGAGGGTGTTTTTTGGGGAGGAGGAATTAATTCAATGCCCGCCCTCTCACCGCTTCCTTCACTCGCAGGGCCTTCTCCATTTCCTCCTTCATTTCGGCTTGTTTTTGGCCACTTCTCTGGAGTTTGTCTCGGCACCGGGAGAGGAGGTCAAACAGATCCTTTTGCTGCAGGGAAATAAAAGACATTAAATGTTGTTGTTGTTGTTGTTTTTAAATGTACAGTTTAGCATGTTCTCCAAATGCTGAGACTGGAGAGTCAGTCCTCCCCCAAAAAAGAAGCAGCTGTGTTGTGGAGTGCATCAAGGTATACGTGCACCTAAGGTAGCGGTGTTCTCACCTGCCGTCTGAGAGACCGCCGGTCTTCCTGAATGCGCAGGTAGGAGGAATCCACAGTTTCCAGGAGCGTCCCAGAATCCGAAATCCATGCTTTCTGTAGCGAGGGGGAAGAAAAGAACAGCCAGGTTTGGCACCCAGTCTTGGATGGCGGCCCTCTAGGCGCCAAAACCCTTCCCTCAAATGGAGACCCCCCTTCCCACCACGTCCCAAGTGTCCTAATGGGGTGACCCCAAATCCCCCATCCATCCATTTCATCCACAGCTTAGCCTCATACCCAGAAATTAGACATTTTCCTCTTTTATTCTTGGAGGCTAGGAGATGGTCGAGACTGAAGTCCAAGCTAAAACCTGTGGCTTTTGACTCAAAAACTGCTTGTGTGTTATGGTTTTAAAATGTTTTTATCTGGTTTTAAATGGTCTTCTTTTAACTCGTTTGTTTATTTTACATGCTATATACCCCCTTAAAACATTCTTACTGTCTTCAGTTGTGTTTAATTATTTCATTGTGTGCCGCTCTGAGCTTTTCGGATGACACAGGTATACTTCTACCAATTTATAAATTGTATGTTTATGTACCTTCAGGTCAACTTATGGTGACCCCACAAATTTCGTAGCGTTTTCTTAGGCCAGGAATCCTCAGAAGATGGTTTTGCCAGTTTCTTCCTCTGAAATGGCGCCTGCACCATCTGGGATTCATTGACAGTCCTTCTGCACTTGGGGAAGGGTCTTCTTTTTGGACTGCCTCTCCCAACATAGCTGGTTAGGGGATTCTGGGAATGACAGTCCAAAAGGGGAAAGCCATGCCATGGCTTTCCTCTAACGTTAAGAGTGTGCGACTTGCCATTCAATGCCTCCCAGTGGGTTTCCAGGGCTGAGCAGGGATTCGAACCCTGGACTCCTAGAATCCTAATCTAACTCTCAAACCACCTTCTTGCCTGGAAATGCACCAGGGAGTGGCGTCCAATGGCTCGCGGACCCCCACTTTGAGCAGCACTGGCCTCCAGCACCTGGGATTCATCACCGGACCCCCATCCAAGTGCTAACCCAGCCTGACCCTGCTTAAACCTCCAAGATGAGACAGAATCTGCTGCCTTTGGGGTATTTAGGCCTTCAGAGGGGCATGATGGGACTATTTTAGCAAATGAAATAACTTTTGTTAAAAAGGAACATTCCCCGTTGCTTTTCTCGTACCCACCATTTCGCCAACGGCGCCGTCAAGCTGCCGGGCCAGATCTCTCTCGCTCTCGCGGCTCCGACATAAGGCCTGGTGCCGGCACCTGAGCGCCACATACAGATCATGATAAAGCCGCTCCTCCTGGGGAAGAGAGCCAACACAATGAGAGTAAGCAAGCCCATCAGCCACAGCAAGAAAGGGGCAAAGACTTTGCAGGCGGGTAGAGTTGGGGGTTCCAACTTCCAGGGATGTAAAGGTTTTGCTCGGAGCTGCAAATTGAGTTCCCATTTTGCAAAAACCATCCAACCAACCCACCCACCCACCTTTTGGGTTGTGAGTTGGTGGGAAGCTGAGAAGGGGTAAAGAAAAATTTTAAGATCAGAATTGCTGTCAATACCTCTTTCTCTCTCTCAATGGCTGAATTTATTTCTCCCTTTACCCCATCATCATCATCATTTATTTATATAGTGCCATCTATGTGCATGGCGCTTTACATTAAAGCAAGGAAAAAACCCAAAACAAAGCATTGGTTCCTGCCAAAGGCGTACCATCTAAAATAAGTGTATACAAAAGCACAGAGGAAATGAAGAAATAATAAGTCTCTCTCTCTCTCTCTCTCTCTCTCTATATATATATATATATATATATATACACATATATATATACATGCAACAGACCTTCTGCTGTGCTTTCTGCAACCGACTTGTTTATCTCGGATTGGCCTTTTTAGTCATCAGCGCGCTTGCAGAAAACGCGGGATGAGTCCTTCCTGAATCTTCGTTTGTGAAGAAAAGCCATAAATATATATATATATATATATATATATATAAAATGCTTTTCCCAGTGTGCATCTACACCCCAGCCTCACAAGGGACCCTCCCTCAGCCACTCACCATCCACATGGAAAATAATGCAACATTTTTTCCTAAAATAATAGCCTGTAGCTGAACCGTGTGAACCTTTTTCAAATCTGCCATAACAGTGTACATTATGCTGGGTGCAGCTAGTTAAGACTATAAAACACAATTGCAAGACAAATTATCCAGATAACTACAAAGCAACAACAGCAATATTGTATAAAACAGCAAGAAAATACTAAAAAATTAAACAAACTGAGCAATACGGGAGATCAAATACAAAACAGCAACATACATGTATATATAATAGGAAACAAAATGACCAAGGCATGTAATCAAAATAGACAAGATTACAAAACAGTGACAAACTGAAATCCCCTTCTCTAAGGATTCAGTATTTTGTCGGAACGGTGTGGAATTATTGCCCCTTGGATTTTCTGGTGATGGTGATGGCCCAAACTCTGGAGAAACTCCACACCCTCAGAAGCCTAAAAACCCAGCTCTACTAAACCCACAACCCTGGGCTCACCCTTCGGGGCCCAACATTTTCCTTCTTTTTCCGTTTACGTCCATCCTCCGGGCAGGCCGCCTCGTCCCTGCCTTTCCTTACGCCCCGGAAATCCCTTCGTCCAAGTCCAATGAGGACTAGGACCTTGATGCTTCGGCCAAGGACGTCAGCGGCACAGCCACACCTTTCCTCCACTGCTTACCTCCTTAGGATTGGAGACAGGCGTCTGGGTGCCTGCGTCTCTCTGGTCGGACGGGCCCGGCTGCACAGCCGGCGCCCGGCGATCCTGGCACGCCCGCATCTGGCGAGAAAGCGCTTCCATGATGATGAGGGTGCTCTCCAGCCGGCCCTCCAGCTCGGCCCTCGACAAGCCGCTCAGCTGATCCCGGGAGCAACTGGACAAGACAAGATGACCACTAAGTGCCGGCTTATTTGGATACAATCCTGCCTTTCCCGCTTGCTTCATGAATTAATCCTGCTTTCTTCTTTTTTTGCAGTCTTTATTTGTTTAACACTAATGATCTAATTCACCACCAAAATAATATACATTCATTAAATTTTTAAAAAAGAGACAGAAACAGAAAGAAAAAAATAAGTGAAAGAAACAGTGAGAAAGACACATCACTAAAACTTATTTGGGCTCTGACCTAACTCTAATGGAGGGCAAAAAATTCAAAAGAAAAATATATATAGTATTCTAACATTGCAAATCCAGCTAAATAATCCCAGTAATTACTAATAATCATAAACAAGTTAATACATCCTTAAGATTTCTTATTGCCAAGGAATCCCAGGTGCTGGAGGCTGTATTTCAGAGGAAGGAACTGACCAAACCAACTCTGAGGATCCCTTACCTAAGAAAACCCTCCAAAATTTACGGTGTCGCCATAAGCCAACAGGCAACTTGAAGGCGCATAAACGCACAATTTGAAACCTGCCTTGAGTTTTGGGAGGAAAGATGGGCTTTAAAGATGAATTACTATTATTGGGCTAGTAACAAACAGCAGGACACAGCTCCCATTAAAATAAATGCATAAATAAAATGTGCAGCATTCTAGACGCTTCATGCTACATTCTGAACCAAGGAGGCAGTTTCATAAGTATTTTAAGAGAGGGAATGCATTTTGTACGTCTTGCGACCCTCTTAAATCTCTCCTCAGCCCCCTTAAAGCCTCAAACTAGCTCCCATCTCTAGGAGAACCCCTTCCTAAAATCGATGCCAGGGCTCTGGATTTCTTAATTACTTATTAAGATTGGTCTTTTCTGCACCTTCACCTCAACAGACTGGTGTCTAACAGTTGCGACTTTCAGAAAAACTTCGGTTATTAAAACTACTGCCATCAGACCCTTGTATCCACAGGAGTTGGGTTCCTGCACTTACCACGGATACCAGAAACCGCGAACCCTATTAAATAAACGACTTCTGGTAAAAACATGCCATAGAGATACCTTGGAGGACCTAGAAGATGCCTAGAGAGGATTCCTCTCTATGGGATGTGTCCCAAATTGTGTCCCACAGATAACTGAAACTGTGGATATTGGTTCCGTGGATACGGGGTCCAACTGTACTACTAATAATAGATGAATTGGAGGAAGGAGACGTAGAAGCTCAAATCTCTCCCCTCCCGAGGCCAGCTTACCGCCAGAGAAGAGAGTCGGTCTCCGCCGTGTTGTCTTTGGTCGCGGCCTTCTCCGCAGGGGAGGTGTTCACCCCAACCCCCAGAAGGCTAGGAGGAGACGTCCAAGTGGCTGTTGAGGCCACCGAGGCCGGAGTGGTGCCGGTGCCCTTATGTATCTGCTGGACGAAAGAAGCCACCGCCATGTTTGGAATATTTGGGAAAGTTGCCCAGACCTCAGCAGAAGCCCTGGGGCCTGCGGTGACATCGGTGCCCGTCCTGCGTTGGAAAGTGGAAGTTCTCTCTTCCACAGAGCCGTCCACTTCAGCCTCCAGCATGCTCAGGGGGGACGTCCACGTGCCGTGGCACCAGCAGCCAGAAGGGGCCACGCCAGAGCCTTCACCAGGACACGGGGTGGGAGCTTTTACCTCCACGGAGGTGCCCCCACCAGCCTCCGAGAAGTTCAGAGGGGACATCCAGGCCGCTGCGGAAGCCACGGCGAGAGGGGTACTGGAATATTCTCCCTGTTTCTGAAGGACGGAGGCTCTCTCCTCCAAGGAGGATGAGTCTATGACATTTGGAAGAGGAGAAATCGCGTCTCCCGTGGAAGCCGCAGACGGAACGGAGCTGGTACCCTCTTCCTTTGAGGGGTTAGACACAGAGTCACAGGTTGCCGCAGGTACCACAGAGACAGGGATGGTGGTAAACCCGTCCCGTTGTAAGACGAGAGTTTCTTCTTCTACGGAAGTGCCTCCCCGAACCTCCAAGGGGTTTGGCGAGGGTACCCGGGTTGCTAAAGAAGCCACGGGGAGAGGGTTGCTGGTACACTCTTCTTGCTGGAAAGCAGAATCCTTTTCCTCCAGGGAGGTGTTCGCACCAGTCTCCGGGACGTTTGGAGAAGAGGCCTCGGCCGCAGTAGAAGCTACAGAGATGGGAGTACTTGTATGCATATCCAAGATGGAAGCCTGGACGTTCACAGCAACCTCGGTGGGGTTTATAGGGGACATCAAAACCACTGCAGAAGCCATGGAGACTGGGCTGTTGGTACCAGGCTCATCCCGTTGCAAGATGGAGGCTTTTCTCTCCTCCATGATGTTCCCGCCAAGCTCCCGGGGATTAGATAGCAATTCGCAGGGGGCCGGAGATGCCGCGGAGACAGGGAGACTGGTCAACATGTCCTGTTGGAAGATGGAAGCTTCCTCCTCCACCAACAAAGTCCTCCCACCAGTCTCTGAAAGGTTGGAGGGGAATGGCGACATGGCTGCGCAAGCGATAGGGGTACTGATACATTCGCTCTGCGGCAAGACGGGGGTTTTCTCCGCCAGGACCAGGTTCGTGCTACCCCCCGGGAAGTTTGGGGGAGACATCGAGACCCTCACGGATGCCGCAGAAAGCGGGGTGGCGTTGGCACCCTCGGCTGGCTGCAAGATGGGAGGTATTACCTCCAACGGGACGTTCCCGCAGGTTTCTACGAGAGCCGGCATCCGAACTGCTGCCGGGGTCACAGAGACAGGGGTGTGGGGATTTGCGGGAGGGCGGCAGAGACTTCGGCGAAGGTCTGCGAGGACCGGCGAGCCGGGGAGCATCTCCTCCAGCCAGTCCAAAGGGGCTGTCCAAGTGATGGTGCCGAAGACCGCGGCGTCATGGTGAAACTCCGCTTCTTTGGGGGAGAAAGGCGCAGCGCCCTGCTGTTGGAAATTTTGGAGGTTATCTTTGGCCAATAGGCAGCTTTGAGTTGTGTTTCTTTTCAAATACTCTTATTCTTTACACAATAATTCAAGCACAAACATAAACATATTATTTGACAAGCTAACAATTAACAATTAAAATGACTTCCTTGTCTCTTTTTGCCTGGGTATTATTGTGACATATAATGTATCGTTTTCTTTAATAAGTCCTTCTCTGTATAGATCTCTACAGTTGTCCCTTCATATCCATGGATTTGGTATCCACGGATTTAAGTGTTCATGGCTTGAAAATATTCTTAAAAAATAATAATCCAAAAAGCAAACGTTGATTTTGCCATCTGATATAAGGGGCACCATTTTGCTATGCCATTGCATATCATGGGACTTGAGTATTCACGGATTTTGGTATCCACAAAAGGGGGTCCTGGAGCCAAACCCCAGCAAATATGAAGAGATAACTATGAATCCAACTAGTCCAAAAACCCCAGCAAGGCCTCAAGTCCCTGTTATTAATATTATCATCATAATCTATATTTATATCCTGCTTTTTCCACAGAACTGGGATTGAAGGGCAGTTTACAAATTTTTAAAAAGTACAATGCAGCTTAAAAAGGTACCCAAAAATGAATGCTAAAAGAAAAGTAAACTATTCACAGCATTAATTTTAGGCCAAATGAATCCACACTAGACAAATAATCCAGTTCGAAACTGGCTTATTTGCCATGGTTCCCTCCTACTCAGTCTTGGGATCTGCAGTTTTGCAAGCTCTTTAGCCTTGTCAGCCAGCATGCTAGTGCCTCGCCAAAACTACAAGTCCCAGGATCCCATAGGAAGGAAGGAGACATGGCAAATAATAATCCAGTTCCAAACTGAGTTAATTGTGTAGTGTGGATGCACCATGGGGGTTATTTGCCATGGCTCCTTCCTTCCTTCCTATGGGATCCTGCGATCTGTAGTTTTAATGAGGAGGCAGCAGCGCCCTTGGGGCAGAGAAAGCTTTAAAAAGGACCTTGTAAAACTACAAATCCCAGGACTGCATAGGAAGGAAGGAAGGAGCAGTGACAAATAATAATCCAGTTCCAAAGTGGGTTAATTGTGTAGTGTGGATTAGGCCCAGCAGGAGTACTAGAGCTCCCTTGGATCTGGGGGGGGGGACGTTTCCTTTTTTTTTGAAAGGGTGGACTACAACTCCCAGCGGCCACGGTGGCCTAATGGGGGGATGCTGGGAGTTGCGTTCCCACCACACACACACACCCAAAGTAACGGTTGGTTGCCGTTAGTGGGGTTTTTTGGGGGGGGGATGCCTAGGGCTGTTGCAAACTCCTTCCCCCCTCCCTCCGCGCATGCTCAGTGCATGCAAAAGTACTCACCGAGCCCCCCAAGTCGTGGCCCCCCGGGTCCCCCATGGAGAAGGAAAAGGACGAGCAGAGAAGCGCCTCCGCGGAATTTTTGAATGAAACCGCCGCGGGAGCTGAATCGGCGCGTGACGTCACTCCCAGGGAGGAGGGGAGGAGCAATGGAACGGGGGCGTGGCGGGAGGGCGTGGCAGGGAGAGAGAGGGCGTGGCCTCGAGGCAGGAAGCTAGGCACCTTCTGCCCAAATCATTTAAATGCCATTTTGGTTTATAGTTTTCTTTCATCGTAAGGCTTTGGTTGCATTGCTTTTACAGTACTTTCTTTTTTTTTTCATTTGTAAAAAGTGTAATTGCAGTTGCCCCTCCGTATCCACGGTTTTGATATCCACGGATTTAAGTATTCACAGCTTGAAAATATTCTCTAATAATAATCGCAAAAGCAGACCTCGATTTTGCCATCTTATTATATAAAGGGCACCATTTTGCGATGCCATTGCATATGATGGGACCTGAGTATTCACGGATGTTGGTATCCACAAAAGGGGGTCCTGGAACCAAACTCCAGCGAATAGGAAGGGACAACTGTATTTTTAATTTGTAAAAAAGTGCCATTATTTTTTAATTTGTAAAAAGTGCCATTATTTCTAAAGTGAAAACTTAAAAGAAATAGATAATATAAGGCGGTTAGTTCGCACAGTTTCCCCTTTCCCAATGCTTCCTATCTGTTTTGGACTACAGTCACTATCATCCATGGCCTTTGAGGGATGATGGGACCTATAGTCCAAAACATTCTGGAGGCAGCTGAGAAAGTGGGACGGCAGAGGGTTGATCACAACTGTCCCTCCCTGTCAAATTGGGGGTGTTGGAGGGCATGCATTTGTCTAAAGCATTTATCTATCCCCCCTCAGCCCAACTGGACCCCTGGAACTGATGGATAAGATTAAAAACCCTCTAAAACGTTAAAACCACAAATTAAAGTCTCTCTCTGTGTGTTATCTATATCTATCCATCCATCCATATATCTATGGTTGCTTTAGTTGCAGTCTTCCTGCAATGGCAGGGGTTGGGCTAGACAGCCTCTGGGGATCCCTCCCAACTCTTTATGAGCCAGTGATTGTGGCCTGAGAGCCAAGGCCTCTCGTCCCCCAAAGGGAGGCTCTGCTCACCCCTCCCGCCTCCCAGCCACCCCCCACCCCAAACCCCCAGACTCAGAAACTCTCTGCAAGGCAGCCAGGGATGACAGGACCCAGAATCCACAGAGAAACCATTCCAAAGAGATTTATTGCTTTGTTTACATAAAGCACAGGAAGAGGAGGGACAGAATGAAAGGAGGGCCAGTGTTGGGGTGGGGCGGCAGGGAGAGAGAAACCCCCCCCTTCTAGCCCCCAAAAGAGGGCCAGTTGCCCAATCCAGCCCCACCGCATCCACTGGGGGGAGAGGGGAGAAGGCTTGGCAACTGGGAAAGAGGGAGGGAATGCTGGGGAAGTCCTGCATCTTGCATAGTGGAAAGGGAAAGGGAAAGGGAAAGGGAAAGGGAAAGGGAAAGGGAAAGGGAAAGGGAAAGGGAAAGGGAAAGGGAAGGAAGGAAGGAAGGCAGAAGAAAAGGAAGGGAAAGAAAGAAAGAAAGAAAGAAAGAAAGAAAGAAAGAAAGAAAGAGCATGCAAGCAGCCAGGTAGGCAGGCAGGTAGGAGAGAAGGAAGGAAGGAAGGCAAATGCAAGCAGAGAGGTATGAAGGCAGAAGCAAAGGAAAGAAGGAGGCAGAAAGAAAGAAAGAAAGAAAGAAAGAAAGAAAGAAAGAAAGAAAGAAAGACCATGCAAGCAGCCAGGTAGGCAGGCAGGTAGGAGAGAAGGAAGGAAGGAAGGAAGGAAGGAAGGAAGGAAGGAAGGAAAGAAAAGAAAGAAAGAAAGAGATAGAGAAAGAGAATGCAAGCAGAGAGGTAGGAAGGCAGAAAGGAAGGAAGGAAGGAAGGAAGGAAGGAAGGAAGGAAGGAGGCAGCCAGGTAGGAAGGCAGGCAGAAGAGAAGAGGAGAGAAATGGTAGGAGGGTAGGAAAAGGAGATGAAAGAAAAGGGAGAGCAGGAAGGAAGAAGAGAGAGGAGGAAAGAGGAAAAGAAGAAGGGATGGAGGGAAATAAGGAGAGATCTTCCATTAGGCTCCCATTAATCGAGATAGGGAAAACAGTGCAAGCTTTCAGATCTCACAAGCATCTTTGGCAGGTGGAAAACACCCCTCCCGTCTTTTCCTTCTGTGCTGCTGTAAAACCTGGGAGAGGCCTGTATCCTTGACCTCCAAGGACGGCCAGTCTTATTGCAAGAAGGAGGAAGGAGAGAAGTGGGGGTTTTTTGGGGGGGGGGGAGAAATGCAACTTTTCCTTCCTTGCCACCTTGGATGGGGGAGCAACCCTTGCCTAGCAGGGGGACAAGTGGCTTTGCATGTGGGTGGGTGGGGTGTGTGTGTAAGCCTGAGTTGGCGCCCCCTCCCCGGCTGGCGGAGGGGCGTGTGCTTTGTCTGGTTGTGTCCCTGAGACCCTCGGGCGCTTGTCCGGCCCGGAGGAGCTGCCCAGAAGAAGCCTCATTTCCTGAGTGTTGCGTCGTCGTCCTGAGGAGATGTACGGTGGAGGAAGCGTCGTGGCCTGAGAACCGCTCACAGTGATTGTCGGAGTAGAAGCCGGGTCTGTCTCCCCCAGAAGAAGCTGGGTTTGGGGGGGAGCGTTCAGCCCGGGCAGGGCTGGCTGGAGGGGGCCGTGAGGTCCAAGTCGAAATCGGAAAAGGCGGCAGAGTCTATCGGGGTCTCCTTGGCCCGTTGCAACCCCAGGACAAAATCCACCGGCTGCTTGCGGAGGATTTCGGCGTCGAAGGTCATCCCACGGAAAAAGAGGTGGCCGCGGAAGTGGTGGAGGTAGCGCAGGCGCCGCTGTGGATCCGGGCACAAAAGCTGAGAGAAAAGAAAGCAAAGACAAATGATATCATCTCCCACTCTGGCCATGAAGACTTCCCCGTTGTCTCCGCGCTCAGCTATAAAATCCTCGCAACAGTGTGGAGAAGTGGAAAACGGATTTACTCTGCAAGAATAATATTGTTCCGAGTTAATCCCTGCAATGGCGCAAAGCATTCTAGGTTGGAACAGGCCGTTAAGAAGATTATGGGAGTTGTAGTCCCAGCACATCTGGAGGGCAGCAGGTTGGACAGTTTTGGAAATTTCAGTTGAGGGGAGCAAGACAATGCCCTCATTTGTAGTCAGGATACGAAGAAAGAGAAGGCTCTACGAAAGGCGTTTTTACCTCGCTGAGGAGAAGACGCAGGCCAAGGCTGAGTGAGGACGGGATGGCGTAGCTGCAGTTTTTCACGCTTTCCAGCATGCTGACGTGGTCTTTCTCCGGAGGAACCGGGAACTAAGGAGCAAAGCAATGAGCTACAATGGCTTTTCCCTGTTCGTGCGTAAAATTTGAATGCAGGGCCATGCTCTGGTGGTTATAAGAGGCGCAACTCTACCCAGGATCAGTACTGTTTTTTAAATTTCATTTATTATTTTAGTCTATTCATTTATACCCCGCCTATATCCCAACTCAACATGGCTTACACACTCAACAGACTCATTCTGGTTTGTTGCGGCTTCTTACACTTACCTTCCCGTTGGCCAACGCAAAGAGCAAGACCCCCATGGACCACCAGTCGGCCGAGTGGGCGTACGGACCCCCGCTCAGGACTTCTGGGGCTGCCAATAAAATAGGGAGCAAAGAGTCAAGATTTTAATTGTACTTATTTATTTTAAAAGAATTAAAAATCATTTTATGAATGTGCAAATTGCCCCCTTGCTGGTATCCACAGAACCAATATCCGTGGTTTCAATTATCCATAGCTGGGGGGAAAAAATCAAGTTTTTCAAATTCAAATTCTGAATTTAACTGCTTAAAACCAGAGGTCATCACAATATAAAACAGAGGGGTGATACAAATATCACATAACAAAATTAAAATGGAAATATAAGTAAAAAATAGGGAAATATACCATAGAGTCATGCTATAAAATGCCTAGAAAGGTGTCCTCTCTAGGAATTACTAAGTCCTCCAATGCAACTCTGTGGTATTCCCTCCCCTCAATAAATCATTTAAACCATTTAAATGGCCTCACCCATGTACTGGAGGGTCCCGCAAATGGTGTAGGCGCGCTCCCCATAAGGCAGGTGACGCGAAAGGCCAAAATCGGTCAGCTTCAAGTGCCCTGCGAAAAGCAATGGTGGGGGGGGAGAAAATGGTACGTGAAACTGCTGGACCTTCCCAAAAAGGCCTTTCACACTACCCAGTTATAGCGCTATGATCCCACTTTAACTCCCATGGCTGCATCCTATGGAATCCTGCGCTTTGTAGTTTGGGGCGGCATTGGAGTTCTCTGGCTGACCATTCTAAGTACTGCATGAAACTACAGCTCCCAGGATGGTGGGAAGTCTGTAAGCCATGATGCCCTATGAGGAGCGGCTTAGGGAGCTGGGCATGTTTATCCTGGAGAAGAGAAGGTTGAGAGGACATGATAGCCATGTTTAAATATCTGAAGAGATGTCCTACTGAGGATGGAGCAAGCTTGTTTTCTGCTGCACCAGAGACTAGGACACGGAACAATGGGTTCAAACTGCAGGAAAAGAGATCACACCTAAATATTAGGAAGAATTTCTAGAGCGTAAGAGCTGTTCGGAAGTGGCACACGCTGGTGCCTGGAAGTGGTGGCGTCTCCATCTTTGGAGATTTTTAAACAGAGGCTGGATGGCCATTGGTCAGGAATGCATTGATTGGGTATTCCTGCAAGGCAGGGGGTGGACTAGATGGCCCTTGGTGGTATCTTCCAACTCTATGATTCTATCCCATGATGCAATATTGAGGGCATATCCAGACTGATTGCAAAGTCCCAACATATGTTTCTATTCTTTCCAATTTTTTACTAGGTGAAAAAGATACAACCTAGGAAGCTGGTATAAAAAGTGCCTGATTGTACTGGGAAAATATTCTGAGATAAATGAAACATGTATGGATCTCCAAAATAAAATAGGAAAGAACACCAACAAAATCAGGGGCTTTCTGGACTTTTTAATCAATCTGGATGCACCCTTTTTGTGTGACAATTTAGGGTTTGTCTGGTTTGATGTTTTGGGTTCTCTTCCCACCGGCTACCGCGCCGTCCATACCTTGTTCATCCAGAAGTATGTTTTCCATCTGCAAAGAGGAAAAGGCACTGATCAGGCAGGGTTGCCCAGCAGAAAACTGTGTTTCCCATCTTGCACTCATATGAAGACTGATTATAAATGACCGACCCAAGGATCCAGGATCGAGAGGGCTAGAGGTCAAACTTTTTACAGTAGGGTTGGACAACGAGCCCAGGTCTGCGCATAGACGCACAACCAGAGCTGGGAAGGTTGCCCCTCTCTCCCATGGCCTCTGTTGGGTTTGGTCAGCTTTAAAATGGCTGGAAAATTCACACACAAGTTACCCTCTTAGCCTTTTCTTCCCCCTTTAAATATCTTTTGTTTCCATGGACCCTCAAGATTTAAAACCATATGAATAATAATACCTGACAATAAGAATAATACAATTACACCATCCGTGAAAACTTCTCTCAGAGGCAATGGAGGAGGGGGGAAGAGTTTTGTCCTTCTTCTTCCTTGCAAGTTTGTGGCTGGAGTGGATTGAATGGCAATGCACAGCCCAAGCCAGCCAGCCTTTGCCTTGACTCCTGTGGCCACTGCTGCACGTAGGAGGTGGACCAAGAAGACTTCAAGCCTTTGCGGACCCGCTATGAGGACATCGCAGACCCCCTGGGGGTCCCCCAGACCCCAGGTTAAGAACCAGTGGTTGAAGGAGCAATGATGGGAAGGAGTGGGGTGTCCTGACCTAATTTAAGCCTAGAAAAGAACTCCCCAGTTCAACCAGGAATAGAAGCAACATCTGGATTGGGAAAAGCCCTGCTTCCACCAGGTTTGGGGGTCCCAACATGTGGTCCAATTGCCACCAGTTCTTCCTACTGGGCAATAAAATCCATTACAATTACAAGGAAATAGGGTTGGGGGCCTGGGATGGGGCCGTACCTTTCCCACACATTTTAGAGGGTTAAAAATAAATATTATTATTATTATTATTATTATTATTATTATTATTATTGTAATAGAGGGTGGCTTCTTGGGCTGCCTAGCCGAGAAGGCAAAGGACAATATATATATATATATATATATATAAATATATATATATATATATATATATATATAAAACACACACACACAATGAGAAAAGTCCAAACCCCTCACTCCCCATGGAAAAAAAAGGTGTGCTTCCTACCTTGACATCTCGGTGCACGATGCCGACATTATGGAGATAGGCTGGAGAAAGGAGTGAGGAATTGAAAGATATTAGGAACAAGTAGGTGAGGAAGAGCTACAGAGTCTCAGCCTTTCCCACCAGACCCTGCCTGCGCTGAAACTCATTACCCTTCACCTCGGCATCTGAGCATCCCTTTCCATGGCCACAGACAAAGTTTGAACAAATTGCAGCTTTAAAACGTAGTGGGGTTTTGTGGGGTGGTGGTATGTTTTCAGCACTCTTTTTACCCACTCGTACACTCTCCAGAAGTATCGGATTATAATTCCCATCATCCCCATTGGCAATGCAGGCTGGGAATAATGGGAGTGGTAATCCAAAAACATCCGCAGGAGTGATGCCTGGTTTTCAGGATAACGGTGTGCTTGAATTATTTGCTTGCTCTTTTGAATATACTGGTTACCATGCAACAACCTTTTAAACAAAAGTTTATCTAAAATTTCCTGCAGGGCAGAATGGGGTTGGACTGGATGACCCTTGGGGTCTCTTCCAATTCTATGATTCTATGATTCTTAGCATGGGTGCATGTTCGCTCACCTAGCACCAGAACCAACTCGGTGGCGAAGAGGCGGATGACGGCTTCGGCAAAGCGCCCCACCGACTTCCAAAGGGTGTACAGATCCCCGGTGCTGCAATAGGAACACACTTTTGGGGGACGGGGGGAGGCAATGCACAAGGTTGGAGGGGGAGACAGAGAGAGAGGATGAACGCCACGGATGTTGCGTCTGGGGTTGCGCATGGAGAGCTTGCTTGTGCTCTCTGTGCTCCCGCTGTGGGCAGGCGCACAGAGAACACATTGTTCAGCCTGGAAAGCCCAAATTGAAGGGACCGGCTGGGATAGCGGGAGGGAAATCTCTTGATCCCGATGGCGCATGGCGAGGGGGAGACGAAACAAGCTGTCGCCCCTTTGCCAAAGGGCTCAGGGAGGGTGCGTGAACGCTCTCTCTCGGGAAGGAAGGAGAATCCCCGAAGCCTCTGCCCGCCTGTCACATGTGTGGGCAGGAGCCCAAAGGCACATGGGTGGCCGGGCATGCGGCAGGAGAGCGCGGCGACAGGGAGGGGGTGTTTACGCTACAACTCCCCGCCAGGCCGATGGGCACTCACTGATGAAGAGATGGCGCTGGCCTTGCCACGTGTCTCCCAAGCAGTGGACGAAGGGGTGCCGGACCTGCCTCTGGGGAGCAAAAGAGAGGAGAGGCGTGATGAGCACAAGGGCCCCGGGGATCGCAGGCAACAGAAGGAGACAAAAAGAGAAACAGGCACCCTGGGTACCCAGGAATATCAACTATTGTCCATCTCTACGTATAAAAGCCAAGACCACTCATCCCCCCCCAAGACCCCCAACCCTGATTTGCAACCGTGCTTTGATTGTGCTTCGCTCGTGCATGGCAGGATGGGGTTGGACTGGATGGCCCTTGGGGGTCTCTTCCAACTCTACCATGCTATGAATAATTGCTATTTAGAACAACACGCATGCTGCCTTTTTAATGAACTTTTACAGCGCTTCAACTCAATACATCTGTATGATTTGTTCATCCTTGATCCTGATGGTTTTAATTATTTGCAAGCCGCCTTGAACCCAGATGATTTTGACATGATGAATTTTAATGTCGGCATGGATCGTTTTTTGGACTGGTGTTAACTGTAATTTGTTGTTATTCTCTACCTCAAGATATAGGAAAAGGTGTGGGGGGGACAAGGCTTAATAAATAAATAAATTTGTTGTTGAAGAAAAGGTGGGATATATACTAATCATCATCATCTTCTTCATCACCAACCACAACTTTTAAAAAATATGAACTGGGCACATCTCTCTCGATCAATTAAAGCAAAATTTCCCCATCTCATCCAAATGAAATTAATTATCAGCCGTATAAATAAAGCACTCATTTACAACCACATCTAAGAGCAAGCAACAAATAGACTTTAAATATATATATAAAGACTCCTACAGGTCCAAAAATATATGTCCTCTCCAATGTGATTCCATGGTCAACTTTTGGTGTTCATCTCATTGAAAATAATAGGGTTCCCCCACGGTTTCAGGTATCCACGGGGGAACGTATTCCCTGCAAATACAGGGGTCAATCTGTATTTTAAACAGCATCTAAACCACACAACAATCACACTTTTTTAAAAAAGTGAAGCAAACAAAAACACATCTTTTGCCTCTGGGAAAAAAAAAATCAATTATTCCCAGGAAAATCAATTATTCCCAGGAAGCCTTCTGTGATTTCTAAGCAACGTTACTCAGAGGTAGGACTAGGGATGCCACATAATCCCAAATTGAAAAAGTAGTCCAAAAAAAAGTAACTTCTCCAGATTTGGGAGGATCCACATACATTTTGTCAAATGTCCACAGGGTGCAAAGCCATGGGACTTCATGTCAGGGGAGAGCTTTCTGTGTCCTCACGAAATCTCCCCACCATTAAAAAATAAAAAGTAACTTCCCCATGGTACCTGGCGAATGCTGGACCCACCTGGATGCTGACCTCCTCTTTGCATTGCTTCAGGGTGTCCCGGCGTAAGACCTCCACTTTCGGGACCACCTGCGAAAGAAACACACGCTAGGAAGTGGGGTTCTCACTATCCTGGGCCCAGCAGAGGGAATTCGAACCCAAGTCTATATCTTGCTACCTCCCCCCCCCCAAAAAAAATCCTAGCCCAACACTCAAACCACGAGGGTTTTTCTTGGCCATATTCCTTCAGAGGAGTTTGCCCACCATTGACTTCCACATAGGCTGAGACAGTGTGACTTGCCCAAGACTACCGAGTGGAAGCCTTTCCTGGGCCCAGCAGAAGGGATTCGAACCCTGGTCTATATCTTGCTCCCTCTCCCCGCCCCCCCCCCAAAAAAAACAGGAATCCACCCAAAATAAAACAAAAACAGGAATCCAGGTAACTTCCAAAATAAAACAGTTGCAGATCAGAGCCAACATACAAAAAAGGATAACATTAAGATACAAATATTTACAATTTATTCCAGTGTTTTAAAAACCTTCTTGAAAAGTTAGGATTGAAAATAACATGGTGTAAAATTTCATGCCACCATTGTTCTAAAAACAAACACCTTTTTAAAGAGTAATTTTTGGAAATAACTAGAAATGGCTACTTGTTACCATCAATAAAGTGGTTTCTCTCTTGCTTGTAACTTTCTGCTTGAGAAATGAGTTTGGGAAAAAAAGTTCCCTTTTGGATATGTTCCATTAAGTAAGTAGAGAATATTATAAACAGCAATATTATTCACACAAGTTATTTCCATAGGTTTTTCCCCCTTTTCAAGCATTTACTATTGCTTGCTTGTACCTTAAATAGTTCAGTTATTCCTCTGCTATGTGTATTATTCATATTAAATTATTCTTACTTCTCAGTATACTTCCATCCATTCAGTTACTAGATCTTTTTGTATAAATTATAATTCCCTTCTAAAACAGAACATTTAGCACACAATTTCCCTGGCTGGGGTATCCATAGAATTGTTTCCCCCCACCCCCCAGCAAAATACAGTAGGGCCCCCTGTATCCACTGATTCAATTATCCACGGGACACAAAACAGCATACCTACCATAGAGTCTCCCTAGAAAATGTGATGCCATGATGTAAATGCAGTTAAGAAATATTCCAAGATAAATAATGGAAGCAGCCAGAGAAGAAAATGGAAGAGGAGAAGGGAAGCCGGAAAAGCCGCGAGGGGACTCACCTTCACCGCAAAGACCTGCTCCCGGCCACAATCCAGGACCTTGAGCACCGTCCCGAAAGACCCCTTGGCCACAAACCCCAAAATCTGCAAAAAAAGAGGGGCGTTCATAGCAGCACCTTCTCTGGAAGTCTTTCCCAGGGAAATTAATCTCTATTTCAGTGTTTGCTTTATCCACATTACGGGGATGATAATATAGTTGCCGCTCCATATCCACGGATTTGGTATCCACGGATTTAAGTATCCATGGCTTGAAAATATTCTTTAAAAAATAATAATCCAAAATGCAAACCTTGATTTTGCCATCTTATATAAGCAACACCATTTTGCTATGCCATTGCATATAATTTTTATTGTTATGAGATGAACATGGAATGGAAGATACAATTATTTTGCTTGTATAAAATGTAAGCTAGAAAATGATAAAAAATAAAATTTTAAAAAAAGAAATAAGTTTGGAAAAAAGTCCCCTTTTGGAGGGGACTTTTTTCCAGTTTTGGGATAGGAGGACACCCACCTTCAGTTGCTGCTGCCCAACCGGGGGGCGAATGGGGAATTCGGGTAAGAAAAGGGAGATGCCCGGTGGCAGGCCCCAATCCGCCTTCTCCTTCTCCGTCAGCTGCGGCGGCTGCTTTTCCGCCGCGACGGCCTGACCCGCTTTCAGGGGGTTCCGGGACGCTAAGGCCCTTTCCAAACCCACCACGGCGCCCCCAACATTGGAAAGGATGTGTTTCCAACTCCGCAACCAGGAGGCCTCGGGCAGGACGTTGGCACCGCGTCCCTGGAAAGAGAGAAAAGAACCAGGATTGACCCTAACATTCCTTGTGAAACTTTGGAGCATGCAGACATAATCACAAAATTACAAAGCTGGAAGAGAGCCCCAAGGGCCATCTAGTCCAACCCCATTGCTGCCTTGCAGGAATCATAATAACAACAAATGCCCATTTTTGCATGTTTTGTATTAAATGCATAGATTCTTTTATTTCCCCCAATAACTGCAGGCACATTTTCTCATGGTTATTTTTTTATAAGGCCCTCCTCTCCCAGATAACAAAATCAGTAAGAACAGAGGTTAGGTGGCCCACCTGTCAGGGATGTTTTAGCTATGGATTAGTTCATGCATTGGCAGGGGGTTGGACTAGATGGCCCCTGGAGGTCCCTTGCAGCTCCTTTCATTCTAACAAGCCATCCTGTCAAATACAGTAATTGCAAACTATTCCTACCCCAGCATCCCTTTTATACTTGAGGCCAACTGCGGGGAAACCAAGAGTCCTGTGTAAGCCTCAAGCCTAACCCATTTCTTATGGCATGAGGATGTTGTCTGCATTGGCAGGGGGTTGGACTAGATGGCCCCTGGAGGTCCCTTCCAGCTCCTCTCATTCTTAACAAGCCAACCTGGTGCATAATTACAAACAACTCCTACCCCAGCATCCCTTCTGGCAGGTCTCTGCCACCCGGCCAGAGAAATCCAGGATATCGATGGGTATCGATCCCAATAGGGGGGGGGGATATATTTCTTTCTGTCTTTCTTTCTTCCTCCCTGCCTGCCTGCCTGCCTCTAGCCTAGCCTACCTGGCCGGGCTGTTGCTTCTGATACCCTGCAATCCTTTTTACAGGGGAGGAGGCGAGGGCGGTGGGTGCAAAGGCATGGCGCTCTGCACATGCTCTGGAGCGCGGCACGTGCAATTCCAGGGGATCCTGGGGGGCTCCCCCCTCCTTACCTGGAGCACCCCTCCTTTCCCATCCTCCTCTTCCTCTTCCTCCTCTTCCTCCTCCTCCTCTCCTTGCCTTCTGCTGCTGTTGGCTCCCATCCTCGCCTCCTCCTCCTCCTCCTCCTCTATCCGGCCCGCGGCGGCCCCATCGCGGTCATAATCCCCCTTACGTAAAAGCCTCCTCCTCCTCCTCTGGCCCGTCCGCACCAGCCGCCCTGATGCGCAACAGCCGCAGCCTTGCAAAGCCTTTATGCAAATGAGAAGACCTCCCTGCAAAAGTGCAACGCCCCCCGCAGCCTCATTGCCATGCAAACCACGCCCCTCGTGCAAAACAGCCACGCCCCCAGGGTATCCTCAACCACGCCCCCTTAATCAAAGCAATCATCTAAGTGCATCCCCCGTTATGCAAAGCAGCCTCTCCAGCAGGCTTGCAAGCCACGCCCTTTATGCAAAGTAGCCAGTCCCAGCAGTGGCTTGCAAGCCACGCCCCTTTATGCAAAGTAGTCCTCGCAATGTGTTGGAAGCCACGCCCCTTATGCAAAGTAATCCTCGCGGTGTTGGAAGCCACGCCCCTTATGCAAAACAGTCTCTTCGCTGCAGGGCAAACTCCTCCCTTTCATGCAAAACAGCCTTTTAGTCCTGGAGGGAGCCAAGCCAGATGGACCGGCATAGGATGATGATGATGATGAATGGGAGGCAGGGAGCCTAGCCAGATGGCCTGGCAGATGATGATGATGATGACAGCCTTTTAGTCCTGGAGGGAGGGAGGGGGCCTAGCCAGATGCCCAGGCATATAATTATTAATATTTTTATTACTACTACTACTATGCCCCTAGTGCCAAATATGGATCTCTCCTCTGCATTAATTAGTATTATGGTGGTTGTTTCATGCAAAGCACGCTCTTGTGCAAAAATACTAGTGAGCACCTGCACAACTGCACTCCCACACCCTCTTCCATCCAGCCTTCCCAGACCTCAGCGGGGTCTCTGGGCACATTGTGGAGCTGCAGCTCCCATGATCCCCAACACAACACTGCCTGGGGACCAAAGGCACTTACCACCGAGTCCCCGGTGAGTCTGAAGAGGAAGACAAATTTCTGCAAGGATATTTCCTGCTTTCGGGCATGAGCTCTCCATGGTGCTGAAATGGTTTGGGCTTAGCGGCTGGCTGGCCCTGTCCTTGGGAGCGCTTTGGTTTTGTGTTCCAGCAAAGCAGAAAGGGGTTGGACTAGATGGCCCTCGTGGCCTCGGCCAACTCTATGAACAACAAGAGTCTCCGTCTTTGGAGGTTTTTAAACAGAGGCTGGGTGGCCATCCATTGTTGGGAATGCTTTGTGTATTCCTGCATGGCAGAATGGGGTTGGACTGGATGGCCTTTGGGGCATCTCTTCCAATTCTATGATTCTATATTTCTATGAGGGGTGCGGTTTAGGTGTGGACGGTTCCTGTCCTGGAGTCTGGGGTTGGTCTAGGTGACCCTTGGGGCCCTTCCGACTCCTAGTGACTGCCCTCCACCTGACCAACAAGCATCCTTGGGAGCTGCTGGTACCCAAAGCAGCATCCTTTGCCATTCCTTCCTTCATCTCCTTTAGGAGGCGGAGCTTCTTGCTGCCCCACCCCTTTCCCAAGCCACACCCACCAAGGAGACCCCTCCCTCCCTTTTGCAGTTTTTCACGCAGCTACAACCTTATTAGATTGTAGAAGAGGGGACCCCCCCCCCGCAAGACTGCTCCTTAAGCTGGGAAATTACTCCCACAGAGGCGGGATGGACTAGATGGCCCTTGGAGGTACCTTTCAACAATGATTCTATTAATTTGGAGGCAGGAGGCTGGACTAGATGGCGCTTGGAGGAACCTTTCAACTATTAATTTTTAATTTTAAATACTATGATTCTAGCAATTAAGAGGCCCTCCAGATGTTGCTGGATCGCAGTTCCCAGCAGCCCCTAACCTGCGAGGCCAATGGTGGGGAATGATGGGAGTTGCAACCCAGCAAAACCCATGAGGTTCATGATTCCCTCCCGTCGACCAGGCCGCTTGGACCAAGGACAATAGACCAAATGAACGGTCAGCGGGAAGGGCAGAAATTTCCTCCTGCCAGCCGGTGCAGCTGACCTCCCCGTCCCCGGAAAATAAAAACGCGGACGACTCGTTCCAAAGGATAAACTCTCTTATTTAAACTCTTACTTCTCTTTACCCTCCTTCCCCGTTTCCTGACAAAACAATGCATAGATTGGCCCGGCCGGCCGAGAGGAGGTCTTGGCCAAGCGTTCTCCGACAGCCACGTCGCGCTCCCGGATTTATCGGGACCCGCTCGCCCGCGCAGCATCCACCTCTGGTTCTCCCACAGACCCGAGGCTCCACCATGGAAAGCTTTTCTCCCGGGGACCTCAGAGCAGGGGGGCTTCATGGCCGTCTCGGATCGTGGCCGGGCCGAGCGTCTCCATCCCCCAAGTCCCGCCCGGACGTTTTTGGTCCCTCGTGGTACTCCTGCAGTGAGTTGCGACAGAAGAGCGCGGCGAGTTTGCCGGCCGGATTCCCCCTGTCCTGCCCCCTCCCCGGCCAGCGGGGGGGAGAAAAAGGGTGTGTGTGTGTGGCGGTGTTTGGCACTTTTTATTTGCGCCGGCCGAAAATGGACTTCTTGCCGGGGTTCTTCTCGCCGACGCTCAAGCCGATCAGCAGCCGGGCTTTCTCGTCCTCTTCCTGCTGTTGGACGTGGCCTTCGAGTTTGCTGTCCGGTTTGCCGCGGGAGTCGATGCCGGCTGCGGGTTTGAGGCGCAGCTTCTCTTTGATGACCTGCGAGGACAAGGTGGAGGGATCAACGAAAGGCAGGAACACCCCAAAGCTTGAAAAAGGGTCCTCTCTTTTTTGGGGGGGATGAAAAATATTTTTTAAAAAAATTTGTAAAAGATTTTGAGTTTTCATCCCCCCCACCCAAAGAGAGGAATTTTCCCAAACCGTGTCCCCCCATCCCAGGTCTCCACGCAAAGGGCGAAAGAGGGGCATGGGGGGCAATCCGCCCCTTCTCTGTTCGTTGACGTTTGCCTCCTCCTCGGTCGCCTATGGCGAGCAGTTAATGAAACAAGACTGCAGTAAGCGATAGGCCAGGGGCGTATCTGCAAATTTGGGGGTCCCTGACAAGCCTTCGGTCTTTGGCTGTGCACACACCCCCTCCTCCCTCCCCACTGTACCTGGGCCACCAAGGCCTTGCGGCTGTCTCGTTTGACCGCCATGGCGAAGTCCAGCCACGTCCACGTGTTGTTGTGGTATTCGAGGCACGGCAGCACCAGGTTGAGGTCTCCCCAGTCCACGCTGTTCTTCTCCCCCTGAGGGAGAGATGAGATGGGGGTGTTCATGCCCCGGACAGAGACACCCCTTGTCCTTGGTCCCCCAACCCAGAAATGAGAGGAACATCAGGGATACGGCCAGGAGCAACCGGACCCCGGGATCTGTGGACATCCGGACGCAGGGAATTTTTCTGATGTGAAACACGAAGGGCCGTCCCTGCCATTGTCTCAGGTGATACACTTGGCCACTAAACGGCCCCTTGTCCCCGGCCCTGACCGTTCCTCGCGGTAAGAGCTGGGAAGAGGATGTAACGCATGGCGTCTCCTTCCTCCCTTAAACCAGCCAATCCCTTCGCCAAGGACTCAACGGCCTATCCAAGTTTGGTTTCTGTAAGACACGAAGGCGGGGGCAATTGCCGGTGCCTTTTCATCTTCTGCTTCAGGCAGCAAAATGTCTGGGGCTGTCCCGTTCCATTTCAGGAGAGTCTTCTTCACTCAGCTCCAAGTTGGGCTGATGGAACTCACTGCTACAAGATGTGGCCAGCAGCCTTAGAGGGAAGATAAGGCTAATGGCCACCGCAGTGGCTACATCCCACCTCCAATACCTTGGAAGGTGTGGGTCCTCTTTCGCCGGAGGCTTTGAAACAGAGGTTGGGTGGCCCCACCTGTCAGGGACGCTGTCGATTTTCTGCACTGCTGCCAGGCAGGGGTGGACTAAATGAACTTTATGGTCCCTTTCCAAGGGTACCGGGTTGGCCACCACAGGAAGAGAAATCTGGACACGACAGGCCTTTTGCTCTGATTTGGCAGAGATCTTCTAACGTTTTAATCATCAGAGACAGATCCTCCCTATACAGGGGCAATCTACCCCTGAATGTGCATTCTTAAAATAATCTTGGACAGAGGCTGTGGCTCCCCCCCTTTCTCTCCACCGTCCCGCAGCCCCAGTGGCGCGGCCTCCTCACCTTGTAGCTGACGCAGAGCGGCACTTGTGGGATCTTGATGTAGATGAAGGAGTTGTTCATGGCTGCCCGCTCCTTCATCTTGTCGATGTCGTCCACGGGGTACTGAAAGAGACGAAACAGAGGCACATCTGGAGGAGGAGGCGAAAGACTAGATGACCTTCAGGGCAGCCTTCTAATCCCTGCTTTTTTTATCCTTGCAAAAACACGCCCTGGCAGGTAAAGTCAGGCAGAGGGGCGCTCTCTTGGCTCAGGTTCCAGCGAACACCATGGCTGGATGGGGATTTGAACTCAGGTTTTCTGACCCCAGTCATTTCAACCACTTGGCCACACAGCTTCTTTTGGAGTCACGGCCCTTCACTGCAGCAACTCTCGACATGGCCCCCAAACCCCCCACCCTGCTTGATGGGGTCTCATTGCCTTAAGGACTTCCTCCTGCGTTGCCCAGTCTTCCTCTTCCCTCCCCACCGCTTTTTCCTTCTGTGCCGTGTCTGTCTTTCTTTCTAAGACTGTAAGCTAGAGAATCGGAGGGAAAGGCACTTACTTCGGGAGTCTTGCGGAACGAGCGCCTGACCCCCGACGTCCGGTTCAGGCCCTGGGCCATGCCTTTCCCCGGACCCAGGGAATCGTCGGAGACCATCAGCTGCCGCGGCTTCACCACCGGCATGCCTGGTTAGGGCAGAGAGGCGCAGGCAAGGTAAGCGCATCGTGCGTGAGGTCTCAGCGGCCATTTCTCTACACGCACACACACACAGAAGGGGAAAATCTACGTTCCTACTGACTCAAAGCTGATCGGAGGGAGGAAGGCCAGGCAGAATCACGAGTGCCCATCATCCACCCTCTTATGAAGCTGGCCTTGCCTCCTGGCATCTAATCTAGCGGTTCTTAACCTGGAGTCTGGAGACCTCCAGGGGTCTGCAATGTCCTCACAGGGGGTCTGAGAAGGCTTGAAGGCTGCTTGGCCCACCTCCTGCCTGCAGTGGAGTGGCCGTGAGACAGGAGCCAAGGTAAAAGCTGGCTGGCTGGCTTGGCCTGCACATTGCCATTCAATCTGCTCCAGCCTCAAACTTGCAGGAAGAAACAGAAGAAAAGTCTTGCCTCCCTCTCCAGTGCCTCTGAGTGAAAGTTTAATTAATGGATGGTGTAACTGTATTATTATTATTATTAGTTGTTGTTGTTATGGTTTTAAATCTTGAGTTAAGTCTTGGGGGTCCACAGCAACAAAAGATATTTAAAGGGGGTCCCTGGTAAAAAGTTAAGAGCCACTGATTGGACGCCAGGATAATAAATACGGTTTCCAAGTGGTGTGGAAAGAGAGTCAGTCTAACCGCTCTGGGAAGGGAGTTCCACCGCCTGGGAGCAGCCACTGAGAAGGCCCCGTCTCCTGCGCTCCCACCTGATGTAACCGTCCCATCAGCTTGGTTAGTAGTCCAACCTGTATTCCCCTCCCCATCCTCCTTGTGCCATTTTCTCTCCCACAATAGGGTGCTTAAAAACATCGGGCTGCTCTCTAGTATTCTAGCAATATCCCACTTTATGCTACCATTTCGTCCCCGGAAGAACTTGCAGCCTGCAGCGTTTTGTTTTCCTCTTCCCTCCGCATCCCTTCTTCCTTTTGTGCCATGACATTAAAAAAAAAGAAGACTACAGCCCTGAAAGGCAGGTGGAAGCAGTCAGAGGGGACGGTTTTCTCTGCTTTTTACCAACACATGAGACCCTCTGAAAGTGGCAGAGGTGGACTTGCATGTGGTCAGTAGTTAATGCAGACTGCGCCCATGGCGAGCTGAGGCTGGCCTCTGGCGAACCTCACCTGTGGTCACTAGCTTGGACTTGTCCTCTTCGTCCCCCACTTCCTCCTCCTCCACGTTCCGCCCCGGGAAGAAGAACCCCATCATGCGGTGGAAGAACTGGTGGGTCAGCTGGATGGTGAGGGGCACCACGTTCACCTGGAGGGGAGAGCGGGGCAGAAGGGAGAAAGAGCCAACCCCCCGGCCATTTGTCAGCCAGTCTTCTGGCTCACACCCTCCGCCCGGACCCCCGCACGCGTGCACCCTGGCTCACCTCAAAGTGCTCTTTGATAGAAATGCCGCCCACCGGCGGGCGGACTTTACTGAAAATCCGCAAGGCCAGCTGGCGCCCGGATTGGCAGGCACTTTGCGGCCGGAGGACCACCTGCAGGACAGACAAGAAGCCACACGCAACAGGCATTAATAGATTTCTTCCTGCACACCATTAAAAAAAAGAGAGAAGTTAATCTGTTTTTTTTTTAAAAAACTGTTTTTTAAAAAGTTAATCCGTTTTTTTTTTTAAAGTTACCAGGAAGACCTTCAAAATAACTCAGCCTACAAAGGACACCCCCGCCCCCGCCAAGGAGCAGATAATGTGCACTTTTTGGAGAGGTTAAAGCAAGGCACTCTGTGCATGCTCAGGAGTGCTTTTTGAAAAGCCCATAAATAGCCCTGCTGTCCAGGAACGATCCAGGGGTGTCCCTGGGCTTCTGCCAGAAAGCCAAGGGTGGGTGGGGGGCACGGCAATAGCGAAGCTCCCCACAAACTGACCTTGTAGACGGCGTTGGGCAGGAGGTTGTTCATGGTGACCCAGCCCAATTCCAGGAGGTGCTCGGCTGTGTCATCGGATTTGTTCACCTGCACGGGGAGGGGGGCAGAGATTGGTTAAAGGACCCCCCGGCTAACAAGGCATTGCTTTAAGGAAAAAGTTGTGTGTCCAAATGGCTTCCAGACTCCCCAACAGAGACACGATGGACGCATTAACAATTTCATCCGTGAGTTGCATGATTCCCACCCCCATCTCAGTGCCTTCTGCAAATAAAAATTTAATATTATCCACAAATATATCGCTTTTGCCAGCTCAGGTCAATTTCTTTTTTTTTTCATGCAGGCAGGCCTTGGGTCCTTAAACCATGGGGCAGAATGGTGTTTTCAAAGTATGGCCTGATCTGCTTTTATCTTTCACCTCTTTACTTCTTTTAAATGTGCCTTAAATTGTTCTAACATGATGTGTTTGTTTGATTGGGTTTTTTTTAGCTTTTGTAAAAAAGGATTTTAATTCAACTTTACTTTACATTTCTGTTAAGATGTTTTGGGTCAAATCCTGGGAGAAAAGAGGCATATAAATTAATGACATAAATAAGATAATAATTGAATCATGTTTCCCCCTCCTAAGCTTTGATAAAGTTCTAGGGATTTTTCCTCTTTAATTCAGGTATTTTCTGGTGGTAGGCAAGATAATAATAATTGCTAGTATAGCAATGCATGGCAATGTCTTTGCAGTGGTGTATGGATTTCCTCCTTTAAAAAAAACAACACTTATAACACAGTCAAAATGTCAGGATTGTATAAAATGGAGAAGCTTCCACTCTCGTAATCTCTGAATAGGAGAATGGGACATCCTGCTAACCATTTGTTTAAAAATGCCCTGCTGAAGGTCCGTCTTCATCCCTCATCGCTTCTGCTATGGGACATCCCACCGGAAATCCCACCGATCGGTGCCCACCTTGCTATAGAGGAAGCGCTGCAGTTCCAGCTCCGCGATGCCCAGCTGCCCGTCTTCCTCGGTCAGCCGCCAGCGGGCCTGGGCGAAGTAGAACTCCGTCCGCCGCACGACGCTGACGTCCTCCGGCTGCTTCCGCAGCTCCATCTTGTTGGCTCGCTGGAGCTGGAAGTCTTTGAAGCACCTGCAAAGAATTGGGATGGGGGGGAGGAGAAGGAATGCCACATCAGATACATATTGTGAAGGCACAGTTTGGGTTGGAAGAGAGAAAGAGTCTACATGTGATTATTCCTTAAGATTTGGTTGCCTTTTCTGCTAGGGCCATGGAGGAACTTAAGATCCCCGTGGTGCACCTCCTTGTCGCCACCTTGGTTTTGGGAACTCTCTCCCTGAAAGAAGGCAATGGCTTCTTTAAAGATCTTGGAGGGGAGAGAATGGAAGCCTCCCTCAAAAAAGCCCACAAGGAATGAACGAATGAGGAGGACTCTCTTTATTTATGTTCTTATTTAGTTATTCAATTGATACCCTGCCTTCTTCCTGCCAGGGGACCCAAGACAGCTTAGAAAATTTAAAATAACAGTTTAGTTTAAAAGGTGCTACACAAAAGTTTTAAAAGACTATCAAATATCCAGTCTGTTAAAAACAGTTTTAAAAATACGTCGTATTTAGAATACAAGAAATAACAGAGCGTACCACTCAGCAATAGCCTGCCGCCTGATCAAAATCAAAGGCCTCTCTAAATAAAAAAAGTCTTCACCTGCTGTCGAAAAGAAGCCGAGAGGGGACTGACCGGTCCTCTCGCCAAGTGGCGTGGCGGAGTTGGCGGAGGCCGGTGCCGTCGCTGCCGATTACCTGATGAGGATGTTCAGCTCCTCGCTCTCTTGCTGCAGTTCGGACTTCTCTCGGCTCAGCTGCTGTTGGAGCTTCTGGTTGTGTTCGAGCAAGGCTTCGTTCCGGCCGTCGTCCTGCAAGGACTGGGAGGATTGGGGAGAGGAAGCAGTCATGGCTCGGGGAACGGGGAGGGAGAAAGCCCATCCTCCCCACCCTAGCCACCTTGGGGTGGGTGGGAAAGGCAAGCAGCCACCAGCAGCATCCCCAAGGGTCTTTCTAAGAGCTGGAGGGGCGGCCAGTGGGTGGGGAGAAAGGGACGGAGGTTGCACCTTCAGGACAGAGTACATCTGCTTCTCCAGGAGCCGGATCTGGGCCACGTGCTGCCGGACGGCTTCCTGGAGGTGGAGGATGCTGCTGCGCTGCTCCTCGGGGTTGCTGGAGATCTCCAGCTGGAAGCGGACGCGCTGCTTTTTCTCGCTGTGCTCCTGCCGGAGGGAGAGCAAAAGGGGCTGGTGTTACCCGGGGGGAGAGAGGCAGGGGAAAGGTGCACCCAGGGGTGTAGAGGAGCCACGGTTCACAGGGTCAGGCCCCGGGACTTTTTCATGAGCAGGGACTGCAATCTCATCCACCCATCCCCAGCATCAGATTTCACCTGAGCTTTGAAGACTCTACCTTACTGGGCTGCAGATTTCTGCTCTCTAGCTGATGATTGTGCTGAATTGTTTTAAATTAGTCAGACCCCCGTATCCGCAGAACCAATATCCTCAGTTTCAGTTATCCACTGGACACAAAATAGGGACACATTCCATAGAGTTGCACCGGAAAAGGCCCTCTCTAGTAATCTTCTAGGTCCCCCAATGCAACTCTATGGTACATTTTTACCAGAAGTCTTTGATTTTAACAGGTTTCACTGTTATCCACGGATTCCAGTATCCACGGTAAGTCCGGGAACCAAATCCCCATGGATACGGGGATCCCACTGCATTTCACAATTGTTTAATGTCAATTTTCTTGACTCCTCAATCTTCAGATAGATAATATTCTAACTACTAAATAAATGTTATTTATTTATTTCATCTGTATGCTGCCTTTCTCCCAGAGTGGGACCCACTGTGTTATTGGAATAACACAATGCATGCAAACACCTCTGACTAGTGCATGGGGGCAGACTGCAATTTCTCCCTGGTGCTTGCATCTCCAGCTTTTTATGAGCATCATCCCTGTCTCCCTGACCTCCCCAGCAACAACTTCTTGCAATGAGAGCCAGCGGTTTTCCTCTCTACCAAACGCAGGGCTTCTGTAAGGCTGCAGGCCCTGCCGACTGACATCCAAGCCCACCCTGTTATACTCTGGTTGGAAACAGGGATAGAGAGATCATCACAACACGCGTGTTGCTGAGAAAATCAGTGCCTCGTTCCCGCTTCTGTGGCGATCGCAGCTAAACTCAGAGAAAGATGCAGGGAAGTCCAGTGTGGCAACAGCAGACATAAATTGCAGTTCCTACTCATTGAAAAGCCCTGGGACTTTGACCCTACAACCCTGCTCCGTTACACCTGCGCGTCTCAACTTGCTATCCAATGTGGTGGATCAGCAATTTCCCCCTCAATGTGTCAGGGACCAGTACTGCATCTATTATTATTATTATTATTATTATTATTATTAATTTTCACAGAGTTTCCCGGAAACTTGCAATGAACCAGCAGCTGACAGCTCATGGAACGGCATCAGTCTGCAGATGACCACTTTTGGGTACCACTGATAATACTACCAGAAGCCAATTCTGCTTTTCTGGTTCTGGAAGTAACGTCTCGCCTTCACCTCATCCCCCACAAGTCTGTCTTGCTGCCGTTTGAAAAATCTCTGAAATCGCTCAACTCGCAACACCCAGACCTGCAGCCACGCACGCACACGAAGAGAGACGCGGCTTGCTCCCAAATCACCTTGCGCTTGGGTTCAACATGGAGGAGGAGGTTGTTGACGATGTCCAAGATCATGGCGTACTGAGCCGGATTGGTGGAGATCTCCAGGTCGTGATGGATGAGGGTGAAAGTGTCCACAGCCCCTGGAAGGGAAGGCAGGAGGCTATTAATTAATTATTATTATTTTTAATTAAAATAATTCAATCCCATCCTATGTCCCAAGAATTCAGAGTGGCGTACCATAAAACCAAGCCGAAAACAATTTGAAAGTGGCAAGAATAAATTTTAACAGTCAAGTGTCAGCGCCAACTGGGCTTCCAAAGGGAAGCGTTTCGTAAGTCGGGTGCCGCAACTGAGAAGGCCACAAACTCCCGCAATTGAGGGGGCACCAGATTTTAGGAAAAAGCCCCACTAGGCTGTTGGAATGGAAGCGTACCACCAGTGCAAAAGATAACGCCAGAATGACCCAAATACATCTTATCAGAATAACCGTCCCCACACAAATTTGGCCAAATTTGTTCCATTGGCTAAACGGAATATCATTTATAATTATTGGGATATTTTGGAACAAATACATTAATATTCATTTTAACAGTAGCTATTCTGCGCAGGAAAGAGAAGTCCAATTCATCCCATCTTCTCAAATCTTATTTCATATTTTAGTATGATTATTATCAAAAAGGTCCAGATTACTTTTTGTTAGTATTATACCTAAATAATTGGGTTTTTTTCTTTCCAATTTAAAACTTGTTTCTTTCATCAATTCTTCTTCATTTCTGTTCAGATTCTTGGTAATTACTATTGTTTTTTTCTTTATTTATCTTTGGGCCCGCCAATTCGCAGAACTCTTCAATAGTTTCCACTAATCTGGTAAAATACTGTCCAGCCCCTGCCCGCCCTCCACGCCGCTGAGTCGGTACCCAGCGAAGGCCCTGATCCTCCGGACCGCTTCCCCACTCCGTTACCTTCCTGTTTCTTGAGCAAGTCGTCCTTCTCCGGATGAGCGGGCACCTCGGGCGGCTTGATCTGCGTGGCCAGCTCGGGGTTGATGTCGTGGCTGTAGCTGATGTAGTACATGCGGCAGTTGCAGCGGGAGATGATCCGTTGGACTTGCTGCGTGGGCTGCACCTCGTGGGGCTGGTTCCAGTCTGGGGGGTAGAGGAGAAGCCAAAAATGTCAGCCTCCCAGCAGGCCGAGAGACCATCAGACCCGGGAAAAGGCGGCTGGCTGGGATGGACTGGGAAGAAGAGACTGCAGCTGCTTAAAAAGAGGGGTGGGGAACTGTGCAGCCCTCCAGACCTCATTGGAATGAATGCAACTCCCAGCAT
The DNA here is from genome assembly GCA_030847615.1 of Gambelia wislizenii. Taxonomy (NCBI): domain Eukaryota; kingdom Metazoa; phylum Chordata; class Lepidosauria; order Squamata; family Crotaphytidae; genus Gambelia; species Gambelia wislizenii. The sequence continues at coordinate 19,007,033 of JAUMIR010000017.1, read as the reverse complement.
TCCTGACTACTGGCTATGATGGCCCGGGGCTGCTGGGAGTCTCAGTCCAAAGACACCAGGAGGCCCACAGGATTTTCAAAGGCTCAGGCAGTAATGGGAACCCCTCAGGGGTCTAGGACGCTTCAGTAACGCTGGTTCAGCTTGGCTGGTTAAGCATGGCGCAGTTCTGCCTGCGTATCACTCTAACCCTTACCGTAACCCTAACCCTCTCACCCAAATGGTTTTGCAAGACAATCCCAACCGAACAGAATGGTTCTAACTGCATTTTCTTGACACAGCTGTCAACTGAACCGGCCGCGCTGAATTGCCCCATTCCACCCTACAGAGCCATGATGAGGACTTGGGTCTTAATCCTGCCATGGCCTAGTAGACCATTTTGGGCAGTTCCCTTTCTCTCCTGGGAAGGGACAGGGAATGTGTGCTCCTTCAGAGATGATGTAAGACCACAACTCCCCCAGGGATGATGGGAATGACAATCCAACATGGCCAGGAGGACCACCCGGCCCCCTCAACCCCTGTTTTGATCCATGTTCCCAAGGGGCCAAAGAGCAGCCCGCTTCCGAAACCCCCCTCCCTCCATCTTCCCCATCGTGTTTCCTCCACTGACGCAGATAGGCGCTCGGCTCCGGTGCCTGGGCCCCGCCCTCTGCCCTCGGCTCGCTGACCTGTGGTGGTGCTGACCATGCCGCCCACCGCCTGCCCGCTCTCCATCAGCTCCTGCACGGAGTCTAGGCTGCGCTGCCGGTGCTCTTCGATGTTCTTGACCTGGAGACGGAGGCAGGGGAAGGGAGAGCAGTGAGTCTCAGGGTCGGCGGCGCGGGGCCTGCGTGGGAATTGCCATTACTGTCCTATGGCTGAGAGAGCATGACTTGCTCAAGGTCATATACACTGGGTTTCTATGGCTGAGTGTGAATTTGAACCCAGGTCTCTCAGAGTCATAGACCACTATACCACACTGCCCCTCATAGGGTTTGTTTCACTAGATTTGCCATCATCGTTTTCCTCTGAGGCTGAGAGAATGTGACCTGCTCAAGGTTACCCAGTGGGGTTTCCATGGCTGAGCAGGGATTCGAACCCAGAGTCTCCCAGACTCCTAGTCCAACACTCAAACCACCATGCCACACTCCTTCCTGTCAATTTTGTTTTTAAAATTCACTTGTGTTCTGCACCAACATGAAAAAGGCACTTCACAGTGTATGTAAGAGGAAGTCTCTGCCCCAAGGGGTGGACAGTGTAGAACCCAGGCCCAGGGGAGAGGAAGGGGACCAGCAAGGCTGCCTGAAAAAAAAAAGCCTTAACCGTGCCGACCTCTAGCCAGAGCTGGACGTCCTCCTGCTCCGAGGGGCTGCTCTCCGTGGTGGCGAAGTACTGCATGCCGTCCAGCAGGCAAGTCCACGAGGTCTTCTGCTTGAGGGTGTCCCCGTACCAGGCCGGGTGGTGTTGGCACTGGAGCAGCTGAGCTTTGGCGGCCGAGACGATCACGCAGCCCTCCGTCTCGGCTCCCCGGAGAACCATCTGCGCAGGAGACAGAAGTACGGCACAAAAGTCACACACACACACACACACACATCACTGCCACTTGGGGTATTCAGTCGGAGACCCTCTGTGGTGCCATCAGACTTTAGCTCTGGACTTTACGTCCCAGCATCCCTGACCGTTGGACAAGGTGGCAAGAGGAGCTTCTAGGACTTGAAGGCCAAAATATCCTTGCCTTTATTTTATTTAAGATATAGTCTTCCCTCCGCATTTGTGGGTTGAGCATTTGCGGATGTGATTCTTTGCAGATTACTAGATATATTTTCTCTAGGCATTTTCTAAGTCCTCTTATGTACACTTCCGCCAAAAGTTGACCATAGAGTCACACTAGAGGAGCTAGGGATTTCTAGAGAGAACAACTCTCCAGGCACCTGTAGGTCCTCCAGTGCGATTCTATGGTCAACGTCTACCAGAATCCCTCACTAGCCCGGCTGCTGGTTTGGGGTGGGGTGGGGGGTTCTGGGAGTTGCAGTCCAAAAGGTAACTTCCCCCAGGCTCTGGAGCAGTCTATCTCCAACCACTGGTGAGGGTGGGATGAGGGGTCGGCAGAGCTCACTTGGCAGTTGACCAGCTCGATGAGGGAGTTCCGGTTGAAGATGTCGTCCGTCTGGCAGGCGGCGATCCCACACAGCTGCTCGCTCACCCCCGACTCCTCCTCCGTGAAGACCACGAACTTGTCCGTCTCCTCTATGAGCTTCTGCAGCATATGAGCCCCTGAAAAATGGGGGGGATTTGGGGTGGAGGTGGGCAGAGGAGAGACGGAGAGGTTAAAAGAGATGGGATGCCGTATTTCAAAGGCAGGCAGGCTGCATGGCCATGGAGGAGCCGGAGAGACGCTGGACGCCGGGACCCAAATCTGCTTAACCGGCCCAGCTAGGGGAAAGCAGTTGGGGGAACCCACCTGCAGGTAAGAGGGCCAGGTTCCAACTGGTTAAGCGGGTCTAGCTCCAGTTAGGACCCCCACCCTTCTCCCTCACCTCCGGAGGGCCTCCGCTCAGCCTGGCTGCTATCAGTCGGGAGCATGACCCGGAGCGGTGGAGTCTGGTAGCTGGGGGGTCCCCTCTTCAGCTTCTTGGCCGGTTCCTGGGGGTCAATCCTGAGCCCCTTCAGGGCCTCGGTGGAGAGGTTGCGCTTGAGCACGGCCGCCTTCTTGTAGCTGTCGTAGAGGCCGAAGGCGATGTCCCGGTTGGTGGTGGTCCAGGAGGCTCGCAAGTCCACCAGTTGGAGCTGGTGGGTGTGGAAGCCGTTCTCCCCCTCGCGCATGGAGAGCTCCTGGGGGGCAGGAAGGGAGTCAACATCACTCCGAAACCCAGAGGGGGAGACCCCACCTTATTCCTAGGAAGAAGACCCACTCGGCTTCAACCCTCAGAATCTGCGGGAAGGGTTAGGGAATGAAAGACTCTTTACTGCTAAAAGCTATGAGCCATTGCAATACCATTACTTTAAGCAAGTTTAAAATCAAGGGATTGCACCGCCTCTCCCGCGGGGGTCCTTTCCTCCCCGTCCCTTGGTTTAAACGAGGAAACCGTCCCACCTCCTCGGCCGTACGGAGACTGTGGCGCTGGTAGGTGAGGGAGGAGAGGCTGAGGAGGTGGGTCTTCTTGACAAGGGAGTCCAGGCGGTGGTCAGCGTTCTCGTCGCAGGTGGAGGCCATGAGGTGGACGGTCACCAGGCCCAGGTCGCTCACCATATGCGTGATGCTCCACTCCGAGATCAGGCGCCGCATCACGGTGCCGGCTGTGGACACAGGGAGAGACCGTGGGGGTGGGGGGAAGAAAGGGGGGTAACTCCTCTGTCGCTTGACCCCTGGAACTGGGCTCTCCCCCCACTGATCGCCCTCCTCACCCTGGGGAATGAGCCGCTGGGTGCCGCGGGTGAAGATGTGCCCTTGGCCGCACTCCAGTTGGATGCCCCGCTGCTGGGCGAAGGAGGCCCAGTAGTGGACCTGAGGAAACAGGGAAGGGGTTGGGAAAGAGGACCGTTGGAGAGCTGCCGGCTGTCCTATGCTCCGGTCAGCAAGCTGCCCAGGCGCCAAGTGGCTGGAGCCAGTTTGTTCAAGCAAGACCACGGGAGTAACCAAGGGTGGACGTCAGGCGGTCCAGGAGTCGTTCCGGCAAGTCAGCAGCCCAGAGCAAAACCTGGCCATCCACTGTAGTCAGTCCGAAGGTCAGGGAAAAAAGCCGGACATTTGGGAGTGGGGCAACCAATTCTTTCCCCGACCTCCCCTCAAAATTTTGGAAGGGTGGTGGGCGTGACCCAAGGGGGATGGGTCACAAAAGTGGGCCTGGGGGAGGGGGCGAGGAAACAACCCCTTTCCTCAACCAAAATATGCCAGTCGTGGCATCGTAACATTTGCTACAAAGAAAGGGCCGCCTTCCCTGGAGAGGGGATGGGAAGTCATCCGCCCACACACCCCTGGCCACCATCACCACCATCATCCCCCCACCCCGGGGAGCCTGACCTGGAGCTTGGGGAAGAGGGCGGTGAACGAGAGCTGGCGGTAATGCTGCCCCAGCTTCTTCTTGACCGGCTTGAGGTTCCCGAAGAGCTTCCCGCGGCAGATGGGGCGGGTGACGCTGGTCCAGGTGCCCCAGAAGTTCTGCATCCAGCGCAAGGTGCTGCTGTAGAGGAGGATGCGGGGCTGGGAGGGGTCTGGGGTGGGGAGTGGGGGGCACGGGAACAGAACGGAGAGGCATCGGACGGAGGAACCCGACCCAGAAAGAACTGGGCGGCAGTGCAATGTACGCCAAGGACCATCCCTTGACCGATGCTGAGGATGCTGGGAGAAACGTCTAAACTATCCCACTAGATTGGGTTCCCAAACTTTGGTCTTCCAGGTGTTTTGGACTTCATCTCCCAGAATTCCTGACTGTTGGCCAAAGTGGATAAGGCTTCTGGGAGATGAAGTCTAAAACACACAGAGGAGCAAAGTTTGGGAATCACTGGTCTAGACTATAGAGACTGTGGCTCCAAGGCAACCAATGATTCATCTTTATAGTGTACTGGTTTATTATACACGTATGTATGCATGTGTATATATATATATATACACACATATACATACATGGTTCAATTATCTGCAGGACAAAAAAATAGGGACGAATACCATAGAGTCACACTGGAAAATGCCTAGAGAGGTAGTCTGCTCTAGGCATTTTCTAGGTCCTCCAATACAACTCTGGTCTATTTGTTCCTGAATTCTTTTATTTTACTAAGGTTTGCTGTTATCCGCAGGTTCTGGTGTCTGTGGTAAGAACCGAAGCCATGTGGATAACAGGGGCCTGACTGTATTTGTGACGAATTAATGAGGCCTAAAGGCCTTGTAGAACAGCCATGTTTGACACCTAAATGAAATGAGGGTTGGTGCCAATGGGGCTTCCAAGTTGTTCCTCACTTTAACTTAAGAACAACGACCCTGAGAGGTAGGCCAGGCTGTGGTAGTCAAAGGGATCAAACACTCTATAGCCCAGCAGCCTGCGTACTGAGTCTGCCCGCCTCCTGCACCCTAAAGAAGGGAACACAATCCCACCACAGAAGCAGCCTGTTACCGAAGTAAGCATTTTAGAGCGGGTGGGTGGGTGGTCTCACGTGGCGCCTACTCCCCCTGTGGCACTCACCCCCGCTGGGCCGCGTCAAGTCCATGCGGATGGCCAGGTTGAGGTTCTCGGAGCGGAAGGCCCGGTAGGAGTCGTACTGTTGACCGACGGGGACCTCGGGCAGAAACTCTGGGGAGCGGAGGACCACGCCGTGGTGGTCGTGGGGGTTCCCGTGGCAGAGCCAACTCAGGTCCAGCGTCATGCAGAGCTGGGGCAGGTGGAGGAAGCAGCAGTCGTCATACCTGCCGGGAAAAGAAAAGACACAAATGCAGACACTTTTAAAGGAAGAGTTGCTGGGGGTCTCCCGTTCACAAGGGGAAGGTTCTCCGCTACTACGATCCCAAGACCCTCAGGCTGCGCTGAAACTGGGAAATCAAAAAAATGCAGAACCCAGGGGGTCTTTTTAGCTTTAACTTAGGAGACAGGAAAGAGGTAGCCCAGAATTGGACTGCAACTCCCATCAATCCTAACCAATGGCTGTCATGGCAGGGACTCATGCAGTCCAATAACATCTAGAGAGCCACTAGCACCAACCAACTCCCTTGTCAGATGTTTTCGTCCATCGCCACCACCTTCTGCACCTCATAGTGCGGCGCAGAAAGCTGCGTTGTGCAACTTGTTGAAAAATGGGGGACGCCTGTATTTCTTTGTTCCCTTATTTCTGAGGCTCTTATTTATCACCTCTTCACCCAGCAGGGCCCTACCTGAGCTTTGACCAGCCATTCCTCCCACCCGCCCACCAAGATGGCTGCTCACTTGGAAGCCGTCCGGACGTTGACGTCCAGGTCCCCCTTGAACACGAACTGCCCGGGCCGCCAGTGGAAGGAGAGGTGGTTCCATTCCCAATGCATGTTCTCCGTGGTGTTGTAGGGATCCTGAGGGGTCAGAAAGGTGGGAGTGGGACAGGGGCTGGGCCACCACATTCTCCCTCCCTCCGTCCCGCCGTGAACCTCTGCCCCACTCTCCCTCACGGGACGCCCTGCCTCCTACCGCCTCACCTCGGTTGCCACCTGGTGGAGGCTGGCCTGCTCAATGTCCATGTGCCAGTCGCCGTGGAGGAGCAGGCGGCTCTTGTCCCACCAAGGCAGCGGCGGACTGGGGTCTTCCGAAGGCTTGGTCAGTAGGTCGATGGCCTGGCCGATCAGGGTCCAGGCCGGGTCCCAGCAGGGCCCCCACACGATGGTGTACTGGTAAACGTCAGCTGCGCCAAGAGAGAATAACACACAGCTCAATTTGTGTGGGAGGTGAACATTTAGCATAAGAACTATTTCACAGTGGAATGGATTCTCCTTCTTTGGAGGCCTCGGATGGGCATCCCTTGGGAGTGCATTGCTTGTACGTTCCTGCCTGGCAGAGGGTTGGATGAGGTGGCCCTTGGGGCCCCTTCCAACTCTAGGACTCTATGGGATTGCACAAGGGCGGAACGCTCATTTGGATTCCTTTCTCCCTGTTGGACCAACCCACAAAAAATATGCGATCAGATGACTACTCAGTGATAAGGCTCCCCCTGGTTTTGCACACAGAAACTCCTTGGTTCAATCCCCAGCAGCCTCTCTGGATTAAAAAAAAAGGATCAAGTGGTAGCAGATAATTGGAAAGACCCTGGAGAGCTGGAACCATGTCCAGAGCCACAAGGACTAGCATCTTAATACAACCACGAGGGCCAGGATCTTCGGTGTAGCTCAGTGAGAGAGTCCGTGGGCTTTGCACACAGAAAGTTCAAAACCCTGTATTTCCAGTCAAAAAGCTCAAACTCCCTCTTTTCCCGTTAAAAGGGCGACATTGCATGTTCTGTCTAATGGATCAGGGGTCTCATTTTGTCTGAATGGATCAGCAATTTGAACTGGAAAAGGGCAACTCACAGTGGAAGTCATGGTAGAACTTCAAAGGTGGCAAGTTCC